>JARWLC010000009.1:97799622-98194622 GCA_033318265.1 Phyllotis vaccarum | reverse complement strand
AGTGTTGAGTTCAGTTAAAAAAAAATGTCATTCTTTTCTTGGGTAAACTCTGTATCAGTTGAGGCAAAGAATGTGATGAGTTCCTCACCAGGCTAAGCTGTAACTCAGTTTGATTTTGTTTCTCCAAACAATTAAAAAGCGACGTAGCTGAAACTTTCTAAAGGGAAATTGAGACAGAGAACAATTTTAGAGAAAGAATATTGCATTTCTCAGGTTCATTTGCTATCACTGCCTACCAAAGCAATCACAGGCAAACTTTTCTCTCTTTCCTCTAAGATAATAAAAATGATAATTAGCAATCTGTTCCTCCATTTCTTCATGTTCCTTGACCTTGCCTTGCTATTTAGGGTTTGTCATCTGTAGAAAATTTTTAGAATGAATATGATTTGTAGAAGCTTTACTTTCTTGTAGTAAATGTTTTGTCCAATGCAAGGAAAACAAAACACAAGATCATAGAGTAGACTCATTTCTTTTCTTATACTGCAGGAAGATATATGAGTATGTATATTGCACAATACAACTTCCATATTAACTGTATTTTTAGAGAGTATACATTAACTGTGGGAGTTTACTTAACTTCATTTCACCTTTAACATTACTGTAAGGGAAAAATCACAAGGTTTAATGTTTGATTAAACTCCAGGTAAATTCTCATTCCATTGTGTTCAGGCTAAGCCGCATCTTTCCTATCTTAGAAGTGAGGATAATCTAGCACATGCTACTGGAAATGATTAAATAGAACAATATGAAGAAAAGCCTATGTGAGCCTCTATGATCTCAGGCACACACACACACACACACACACACACACACACACACACACACACACACACACACACACACACACAAAAAAAACTGTGAAAATGTAGTAGAGAAATAACCTGAACAACTATGTGAATCAAGGCTAAGATGTCAATCCAAGCTACAAGGCTTGAAAAGTAGGAGAAAGGATACTCTCCAAAAGTTACATCGGATGAGAGAAAGCTACTAGAAAAGGATGATGATGGGCATATTGTAGACCTTTCCTGTAACCCTATATCAAATTCTGAAAACACTGAAGAACGCCCCTTCTTTCCAGACAAATCACTTTATGGTCATGGGTGACATTAAAGGACTTAGTAAGAATTCCCAAAACCCAGGAGCCAGCCAACACCAGGCATATGGGATTGTATTAAGGCATCTCTTTGTTCTTAGTACAGCCACTACATCAATTTGTCAGATCTACCTAAGTCAAGTGTTAACATTCTGAAATCTCTTACCTTCTCTTCATATTAATTTTATGAGCCTATTTTTAATGCTATTCAGGGGGCTTTGGATTATTTCAGTGGAGTTGTTTTCTGCCCTTTTTCTTCTTCTTTCCTTTATTCATATCCTTTTCTTTCCTTTTTTATTCTCTTTCTCTCTCTCCCATCCTGTCATTTCCCAGTCTTCCACTGCTATCATCTATGGGAATAACTCAATATTTTATGAGCCTAAGCTGGTTTCTTTCCTTTTGTTTTTGGATCTGTATGTCTAAAGAGACTCATACTATTTTTGCGCAGTTGTTAAAGGTTCCATAGTTATAGATGCAGCAAGAGGCAGCATATCTTGTTCAATGGTTTGTAAATAGAAGTGATGAATGTTTATTTAACAAAGGAAGGGAATGCAGTATGATACACAATTACAGATAGGCATTGGAAATATCAAGTATTAACTCAGACAATGGAATTAGCCATTCATATCCACAAGTTCTACCTGTGAGAATTCAAAGAATTTTGTACCAAAACCAAAGAAAAACAATGCATTTCTACTGATCATGCACAACACTGTTTTTCTTATCATTATCTTAGAAGAAATGTAGTACAATAGTCTATGTAACATTTACAAAGTGTCAGCTATTTAAGTGACCTACATGTTATATAAAGTATATAGGAGAATTTGTAGTTGTAATATACAAATATCATGCCATTTTATAAATGAATAAATTTGAACATTCTGTGAGAACCCAGAACAAACCCTTCATATATACTGAGGGCCACCTATTCAGTGCCTCCAAGTTGTTAAGGTGACAAATTAATATGTTTAATTCAAACTTCCTACATTGGGACATTTCTATCCAAATATAAAGAAGCTTTGTTTAAGGCTGTTACTGCGAAATGTATAAGGTTAATGAATGAGTAGAATGTATGAGGTTAAGTGAATATCTGATGGAATTAATATTAATAAAGCGTCCACTATAACAACATACAGGGAAGAAAGCCTGGTGTACTAGCATCCACAAACCCAGAAATTTTGTGAGGCCATTTAACAAAGATGACAGTAGGAAAAACCAAGTCAGAGACTTGCCTGAAAGGACTCCTCAAAGGTTGGTAAGAACTGAGAGAGATAATGTTTTTTCACTGTCGACGAGAATGGAAATGTTATAGTTCACTGTCAAAGTATAGACAGTCAACATGCCTCTTCGTAGTTTCGGTGTTTCCCTCTTTTAAAAAAATCTCTTGATACAAGAGTCAGTGTGTCTCCTGTTTAGCCTCAGACTCATGCTCCTCTTTGCTCAGTCCTACGACTGCTGGATGCTTCTGTTTGGAGGAATACTTCATATTCTACTGTTTTGAGTAGTAAAAAGATGAACTTACTATCACAATTTTCTTGTTTCTCTTGAATTTTTAAAACCTTCATCTAAATTATAAAAGACTTAATGCACGTGTACAATATATTCTTTTCTACACACTGGTACTAGCCTCATAAACTACTACTCATTGATTGAAAATTCAATGCTTTTCTTAAAAAATGTTCTTTCTGATACTTCATTAAAAGTGTATTAAAAGTAATTCTACTTTCCTGTTTTGGGAAGACATTGAAATCAGTCTGTAATGGAAATTCCAACTATTTTTTTTTGAGTGTGTTATTTTAGAAGGGTTTCCATGCCTTTGTTTATTCTTTTATTACACGTAGTGACATCTTTGTTCCTGCTTGCCTTCACCTAACTAGTATAAAATTTAATGAAGTAATTTGGTAATTACTTTGAAAATGTCATCGATTTTATGCATTATGTAACTGTCTACAAAGAAGTTGCTTTCCTCTGGGATTTCTTTGAAAAGTTATTAAATCAGATAGTTCTAGTTGAGAGTACATGAAATACATGTATTTTAATCAACTTGTTTAAAAATGGAATTTGGTTCATGGATTTGTGCTCTTTTTGTTTTCTGATTTGATTTGTCTGATATATTGTCAAGAATATGTGATGAAATGATTATAAGTTGTATTTGGAGTTATTAAAATCTGCTTCTTGTTACAATAAAGATTACAGTTTCATTTTGCAACTTTTTCTATTTCTACTCTCTAGGCTCAGAAAGGAATTGGGGTGTGTCAACATTCCGTATCTCCTGATTGAGTCTGAAAATGAAATACTTAGTGATGGTGAAACAGAACACTGAAATTAAAAAGCTGTATAAATATTTCTCTTATAGTCAAAACTAGCCATGTAGATGGTAGTTCTCAATTTATATCAGAGAACTGACCAAATATCTCAAAGATATTGAGACAAGATCTTCTGAAAAATCTGCACTCGGTTCTCAGCTAGATTATCTTTGAAGAAGTATAATCAGTATGAAATAAGAGGTTTAAGTAATTTAAAGGGATATGGCTTGCACATAGTTGTCTTTAGAACCATTAATTTATGATGAAACACATGGCTAGAACTAAATGCTCTAGGCATTACTTTTCCTGAAGGTTCTCCAGAAAATTATTATCTGTGCTCTCCTCCGTTACTTCCTCAAACAAAGTCAAACTTCCTAATAGTGCCACTCCCTCTGAGACTCTGAGAACCATTTCATCCAACCTACCACAGTACAGTGTGTTTCACTTCTGCTTTTCCTAATTAGTTCTACTTTTTAGGATAAATCAAATCCTGTTGACAAGTGGTAGCACTAATTGTAGGAACATTCCTGGACTCCTGTTGTATAGTAGCCTAATTGGTTACTACATTTCTGGGCTCATGTCTTTGCCTTACTGGTTAACTGATTCCATTGTTCTCCGATGTCCTAGTTACCAGGCTCAGGAATGAAACTCAAAGGGAAAAATGTCATCATAGAACTTGATATTTATATTTGACCTCTATAGAAAACTCACATAAGAAACCAAAAATGGTTATGTAACTCATTGGTGGAACTGAGTTCATGACCAAGAAAGAAGCCAGCCCTATGGAGGCCTGGTATCTGTGATATTATTGGGATATATCTTCATTTTATTGCAATATTCATATCAATATGGTAACATTTCCTCCTGTTGTAGATTGATGTGGCTTGTTTGAAAATCTGTTCACATAGCAACCTCAAAGCCTTCACCTTTGAGCATAAACTCTCCTCTAAACAGACATATGCATCCAGTAAACACACATACATGAACACGCACACACACACCCCACACTGCACTCGCCTATATGTGGGCATTTTTGTGATACCAACATTGAGATAGTTAAACTAACTTATCTTCAATTTATTCAAGAAAGTTAGGTTCCAAAATTGTAGTAGTGCTAGTGTATTGTTGACCCATACACTATTAGATACTACAACATGGACCAATAAGAGTTCCTGTGGTGGTTTGAATGAAAATGCCCCTCATGGTCTCATAAGGAGTACTGCTATTAAGAGCTGTGATCTCGTTGGAGTCGATGTGATCCTGTAGGTGAAAGTGTGTCTCTGAGGGTAGACTTTGAGCCCTCAAATGCTCAAGCCAGGCCCTGACTTATTCTTTCTTCCTGCTGCCTGTGATCCAGGTATAGAACCCTTAGCTACTTCGTCAGCATCATGTCTGCCTGTGTGTCACCATGTTTCCCTCCTTCCATAATGAACCAAACTTCTGAGCCTGTAAGCCATTCCCCAATTACATGTTATCCTTTATTTATAAGAGTTTAATGGTCACTGTGGTCATGGTGTCTCTTCACAGTAATAAAAATTCTCACACAGTCCCTACCCTGATTTAGGGAGTTTAGAATCATTACAACCAGACTACTAGTAGTACTTTACTTAATACTTTCTTCTCATACATTAATATTAAAACTGAGTCCATTGCCTTTTTTTTTGCTTCAGTCACTTATACTGTGCTGTGTTTTCAGACATCATGCATATTATTATGAACATAATGTAGCAGAACCACATAGTCTCTTGATGACAATGTACTTTATGAGTACCATCTGTGGAATGAAAAACATGCTATTTTAAACTCTCAATTTGATATAAATATGGATTGAAACTTTGCTTTCAGAACTCAGAAATGTGGCTGACATTTATTTATGTTTTGATATTTGGGGGAATCTTTTTGTGGTTCTATCATTAGCCCTTGTCTGAGGTAAGTTATTGTGGTTTTGGTTAACTATACAGATAATCTGGTTAACTATGCAGGTAATTTGCATACCTTTGACCCATTCATGTATGGCCAGTGAGTGAGGTCTCTTATAACTCTGCCACTAAGAGCTATCACTCCCACACACTTGAGCGTTATGCTGCTGAGAAAAGCCTTCTCTGAGTCCTTGAGACATTGTGGCACACCATACTATTATAATACCAGTGCATATGGCACTTCAGCATAACACTATTTTGCCTGGGTTTATGAATGAGTTTCTCATGATATAGCTGAGCATGTCCTATTAATGAGAATTGTGACACTGTGGGTGGCAAAGCATAATAATACAGTTCGCAGTGGAATTTTTAATGTATGAATGATGAAAAGATGACCCCCTGTAAAATTGATAATTGTGGCAAGCTCAGTGATTCCTACCAAGGAACAGAGATAGGTTAATTTATATTTCCCCACAGGTGTTTGTCTGATAGACTGATGATGTTAAGCAGAAAACAAAACCTGCATTTAAATTAGTGTATTATAACAGAAAATTAGTATCAGAATACAAAGCAAGCATCATCGTCTTTGGGGATGATAACAGAATGTAGTATTCTTAGAGTCATCTGGGAAAACACTTGCTGTGATTTATGATCATTTTAGGGTGTAGCTTTTAGAACCAGACCCTCCAGGAGCTTTTTTAATGAGTACAGAATAATTTTCTTTCTTTATAAATCACCTCTTTCTTTCCTTCCTTCTTTCCTTCCTTCCTTCCTTCCTTCCTTCCTTCCTTTGTTCCTTCCTTCCTTCCTTTGTTCCTTCTTTCCTGTCTTCTTTTTTTATTTTTTATTGAAGCATAGACACATATTCACACTAGATTAATGTTTCTAATGCTAAGTAAGATGGGCTACTAAAATGGGAAAGTCAATGAAGCACAGAGTCTGGCTTAAGAGGTAAATTGGTTTTATTATATTTTTCTTTAAGACAATAGTGGAGTAATGGCCTAGATATTTTTATTTTAAATATTACACAAATCATTTTATAATCTAAAGTATATTCAGTTATTTTAATACCTAGTATCTTATTCCTTGTGACTTAAATAGAAACAATTTTATGAAATTCAAAATATTTAACTGGCTTGAAACCAGCAGAAACTAATGAGAAACGAGGCCAGGCAAAATTTAGGAAAAGACCCTTTTTGTATATCTACTGTAAACTGTTTGGTTTGGAAAACTGAAGCCTAGAGACCTAACCCATTGGAGAAGGTAGGTAATCTTTGCCAAGCAGAAAGGGTGTGACAATTTACCAACTGATGTGAAAGCATTTTAGTATTTTAGCCTCTGGTGTCACTATATTGTGTATACCAGATAAATAAAAACTCTGAGTGGAAAAATCCATTTCCTTATTTTCTTATCATGCTGAGTAACACAAAGTTTATGTGTAGAGAGAGGAAAGCTACCTGGGGCTTTGCCACAGGCTAACTATTAACTTTGCAAGTCCCTGAATCTCTGTCTTGAATTTTCTTAGCAGTAGGTAACAATGTTGCTGTCTTCTTGATAAGGCTTATAGATAGACTTAGATAATCCTGTGGATACTGCAATGCAGAGTCTGAAACATGGTAGCTGTTGTACTGTAGATTGTCATCTCGTGATCGTGCTTCTCAGGTCCCTCTTTTTAACCTTGCCCTGGAACATTACAGGAAAATCCTGTAACCAAAGGGTGAACATAAAATACAGATTAGGAACTTTTATACTTAAGAAGGGTTCCAGGGTTTGAGCCTAGTCGTACTGTATCTCTTTAGGCCATGTTCACCTGATATCCCTGGGACACCTGCTCTTTTCTGAAGGAAAATGGAATAAGAGTGGCTTTGAGGGACAAGGGATGTGCCAGGGAACTAGGAAGAGTAGACAGAGGGGAAACTGTGATCGAGATGTAACATATGGCAGAAGAATTTTTAAATAAGAATAATAATAAAAGGGTTCCAGGAGCTTTTCCTGTGGTTGCAGTTCATTTGACACATCATCAGCATCATGGTCACTAAGGGTCAGTAGTACAGGGAATGAAGAACCTGTTCCAGTACTATCCACAATGATGATGTAATATAGACTCTGGCTAGCTTGGGAATTCTTTCTAAGCAATCATTTCCCATAAGTACTTTCGTTTAAATCTCCCAGGCCTGAGTTTGTTGCCAGTGACCACAAAAGTCTTCTTAATGTGATGGTGGGATTTGCTTTATAGAACAGTAGCCCCATAGGCTCTGGAGAAGTACAACTGTTTCTCATTGTCCTGTCTTGATGGAATTTCTTCACTTCTTCCTCCTCATCCTTCCTATCTTCCTTGTACCTTCCTTCCCTGTGACCTTTTTGCCTCTCTAGTTCTACTCTTGATATTTGGAATTTGGTCTCACAATTCAGTCTGGAGCAGCCTCTAAGTTTCATGGAATTCACATGTTAAGAAACAAATCTCAGCAGTCAATCTATTACAATTATGTGTGTATTACTGTAGAACCAGGAACTGTATTGAAAATGAATAAGCTGCTCATATAAAGAAACTCTTGGGAAAAGTTTAAATGCAGTGGGACAGTTTACATGCCTGAATAATGTCTGCTCCCAGTGAAGTCATTTCCTTCACCAGCTGTGGTCAGGTAGCAAGGCTTTCTCCTGCATCTCAGGTGGTACTATCTCTTGAGCAATTTAAATGCTTCTTATTTATTATTATTGAGTTATGCACAGCAATGAAGGTAAGACACTCCTTAAGGACCACTGTTCATGTCAAAATGTAATTGTAAAGTGGGAATTGTGTTCAGAACAATGCTGCCCTGTGTCTCTTAAGGTGTGTGTGGGGGAATAAAATGGAACTCTGAGCTCTCATAAAACCTTGCATAAGAATCTAAATCATGCTGCTCACTGACATAGAGGGGAAGAAGGATGAAGCTGAGCTTCTTTTTAGCAGTGAAAACATGGATCCTCCTCTGCAGGGTAAACAGTACAAAGTACCCAGAAGGAGAATCTGCTAAGACCTGGATGTGGGTTTAAGTATACCACAGTAATAATAGACTTTCAGCCATGCTTGGTCCTGTGCAATAGACTGTTAAAGTAAAAGTTCATTTTGAGAGCAAGCAGGACTCATCATCAGCAAAATAGATTGGTTCTAGACTCAACTTTCAAGATTGCAGCAGACAATTGTATGCTACACACCTCCTAATCAGCTAGACCAGTTCTGAAATGTAGTCTCTCTCTCTCTCTCTCTCTCTCTCTCTCTCTCTCTCTCTCTCTCTCTCTCTCTCTCTCTCTCTCTCTCTCTAACTCTCTCTTCCTCTCCCCCTCCCCCTCCCCCCTCTCTGTGTATGTGGGCATGTGAACCCCCTGCCCACACTCCTTCCATGCATGCATATGTTTATCTGTAAAGACCAGAGAGCAACTTTGGATATCATTCCTCTGGATCCTGGCTACCACTTTTCTTGAAATAATCTCTTACTGGGCTGTAACTTGATGACTAGGCTAGGCTGGGAGGCCAGTATGAGCCACCAAAAATATCCCTAGCTCTACTTCCTCAGCGCTGGGATTATAGCTTTTTATGTGGATTCTGGAGATTGCACTTGCCTTTCCAGTGTGCTGTAAGTCTTCCTGAGTTACAAGGACATATTAATGTAGAATTCTTCAGATATAAGAGTTGAGACTAGGTTTCTGATAGTTTCCTTATGTGTTTTAGAACTATATGATGAGATGATTTATTTAAATGTCTGTGTGTTTATTTGTATGTATGTTTATGTATTTATACATGCAGTTTTCTTAATTCCATGCTGAATTTTTACAGAACAATCAAAAATACAAAAACGGGTAGGGTAATTTTGATTATGATAAAATACTAGAGTAAACACTGTCACATTATTATACTATACCCATCTAATATTATTTTTCTAGTGAAATATTCCAAGAAGATTGTCTAGAACAATTAAACAGGATGTTTTTTAATTAAATGTCCTCAAGTTTAAACTAGGTTCCTATAGAAATTCATATGCTTGAGTCTTTTTCCTACAAGAAATTAATATTTACCCAAAACCTTTGGGGATATACTGTTCATTCCAATAATGTTGATTAAAATGTTAACACAGTACAAAATGCAAACCAAGTACATGATATGTTGTTTTCACAAAGAGATTGAAAGCCAGAATATCAAATTTACCATTGAAAGTGGAGATTTCAAAGATATCAGAGATGGCACACTGATGGCTTCCCCAGATCAAGTTAATGTAATCTTAGCCTATTGATACACAATACATTTAAAGATAATGGTTGAATTGAAAGTTGAAAGGAAACACAGCAAGAAAATTCAGAACAACACCATCTTAAAAATAGCTGTATCAAAATAAAGTTTGTAAAAATGACCTTGATAAGAAAAACATAAAGATATCAACAGATAAGACAAAGAGAAACCAAACTTCAATAATATTCAAAATAATCATTCAAAACAGCTAGAATAAATTCCAGGAACATTTGGTTCATGTGCTGCTGAACATAGCTCCTTTAGATTTTCTACTCACTCAAACCCTACAATAGACTTTATTTTTGCTTTATTATATTAAAACTCTAGTCGTTTCCTGTTCACGTGATGAGTTTGCTTGGATGATGCACTTCTAGATAAAAACCAGAATGTCTCAGTAAAACAAGGATAACTGGACATTCTAGTGATGATAATCTATGGGTCTTCTGACCTATGATTCCAACCTAGACAGTTACCCAAGTAGCATTTCTCTGGTACTTTGTGTCCTAGTTACTTTTGTGTCCTTGTGATACAACACTGACTACACCCGACTTAAGAGAAGAATTTATTTCATCTTACAGCTCGCAGGTTACATATCCATCATAAAAGGAAGTCAGGCCAGAAACTCAGGAGAGCAGCCTGGTGTCATGAACTGATATGGACACCATGGGGGAATGTGGCTTCATAGTTTTGCTCTCCCTGGCTGACTGAGCCACCTTTTTATAAAAATCAAAGTGTAGTACTGTCCACAGTGCTATAGGCCTCTCCGTATCAATCATTAGTCAAGAAAACCCCCCACATACTTGCCAATGGACCAGCCTGGTGGTATTTTCTCATGTGAAGTTACCTCTTTCCAGAGTATCTTTAGTTGCATCCAGTTGGCAATCACTGACAAGCACATCTGCTCTCCATCATTGTTAATGATCAGCTTTTTCTATAAGCTTACGATGTACTTATCAATCAACTCTCTGCCTTGCTTCTTATGACAACCAAGGATATATCTTCATCCTCTCCTCTATCTCAAGCTCCAGGCCCACTGTTAGCTTGTCACTGTCACCACGCTTTGTATAAGTGTAACTTTGCCAGCATTCTCAAGCCGTGCTCATCATCCTGAGCCTCAACTTCCCTTCCTTGTGCCACCTTCCTATATAACTAGTGATATAGTGTACATCAAAAGTCTACATAATAGATGTTAAGAAAATCATCCCTTTTCAGTTGCACCGGGATGCTAATTAAATTTTGAGAAGATTTTACTATTGTACCCAGGCTTTTGCCTTCTGTTATGAGTTTCAAAAGTCTTCCTATGTTGTTATTTCCTCCTGTTCAAAGAGCAGTATTAAAATGTCGGATAGTATTGATCCTGAAAATGGATGTCACATCCTTTAGCCACCCAAAGCCATCCAGAAGAGACATCAAGAATGGGTGAGACTAAGGCACAGGCCTAGTTAACTGGTTATTTAACCTAATTAACTGGTTATTTACTTTAGCTAAGGATTTACATTCTTAAAATGCAATCAGGTCATTAAATTTCCCATTGAACAGTTCACTCATATATTTACATGAGAAACAAACAAAATCAACGTTCAACTTGACCTAGACATTACATCATGAACAAGTCTCTGGTTACTTCTTCAACTTATGTCCTAATATTCTATGCCTGGTCTATGTTCTAGCCTGCACTTGTTTGTCTTTATCAGAGATCATCATTCTAGGCTTTCCTGCCTCCATTCCTCTGTAGGCAGGATTTGCCCTGTCTGTATACTGTCCCTGTCCCCAGATAAGCATTCTCCTTTGAACTGAGCAGATATCATTTACATTCCAAGTTGTACATACAATTATCAGATAACTCTCCCTTTATACCAATCCTCTATGCCCCTGTAGGAGAGTTAATCACTTTCATAGTTTGCTCTGCATCTTGATCCTATTTAGGTCCTATTATTTAGCATCCCAATATTTCTGTCTCACTCTATCAGCAGACAATGAGGTCACAGAAGGAATCATATTGTTCTAATAATTACTTTTTGATTAAAATGTTTAATAGCATTTGTTAGATAAATACCATATTCTTATAGATTCAGTGTTGTAATCCCATGGTGTCCCATTCACTTAGATCGAGTCCTGTTGGTAAAGTGCTGGCCATCTTTGCCCAAACACTCATTGGGAAGACGCTCAGTACTTCTTTTCTGTCCAAGCCTTAGCAAATAAATATTTTCAGACCTTTTACCACAATGTTGTTCCTTGAACATTGGTAGCATCTAAACGACCAAGAAAAGATGCTGTGTGAGGTGGTGGTACAGCCAGAAGTAGATGTTATCACACTAAGACAGAAAGATTAAGAGAAAGAAAAAAATAATACCTGGGTCCAGTTAAGTGTGAGAGCAATAATAAGGGAGAGTACAAGATGAAGTGAGTTGGGGCTCATCTGCTTTGTCTTCCTATCTCTGATTCTCTGATTCCTTTCTTTCACATGCCATTTGTCAGATACAATCAGAAAACCAGAGAACTAAGAGCCCAGGGGACCTATCCCACTAAAACTAACTTGCTGGATATAGAACAGGGCAGTAAAGAAGATAATGACAGAATAAGAAGAATGAGGAATAAATTTTCTCCCCTCTGCTCCAAAGGCCCGAAGTTTAGCTTGTTTCAGTGGAGATTAATTCCTAAAAGCCGGTGCCTTTCCACTGTGTGAGATGATCATCTCCATTGTCATTCTATCACGGCCTAAATTTAGGTGACTTCACAGGGTAGAGTCTGATGTGAGGCACTAAGCAAGGAGACCTTGGCCTGCTTCTTCAGCCTTGAATCCCTGCACCCAAAACATGAACAGCACACAAAGGAAAAAAAAAATGCTTACCTGCATTATGAATAGATGAATCAAGTTGATGCTAGCATTGCCTGACATCCGTTATAAGTGTTCCATCCAAATAACTGCTGTCAGACATTTCCAAAACCACAACTATGCTACCAAAATACAGTATTTGACTTTTGATTATTTTAATTACGGGAAAAAGTGAGATTAAATGCTGAATGCATGGGAAAGCATCCCTGGAAATGCAGCTCATTGGGAAGTATACAGTAGTCTAATCTGAAGCCATCCAGTTGAAACTTACAAACAACAAAACAATCCCAGAGAAGAAAGGCAATGTTGTATTTCCATAACTTGTGCACAGGTCTCTCTGTAGGGACTCCCATTTGGATTGCTGTTTCATCTCCTGTTAGTGGCCTATTTTCTCACTGTTTTCTGTGTTTTCTCTGTGAGGTGCACTTCAAAAGGTGCTGCTCTTCATGGGAACAATGCCAAGATCATCATGAGGCTTCTCTTTTCTTGTCACTGTGTGTCCCTGCTGGACACTTTCCCAAAGGGATGTTATTTGGGGATGTAGCAGACTTGGCAGAGTGCTTATCTGCCAGACATGAAGTCCTGGGTTTGAGTAAATACATCTACCTTAAATCCTAGCACTGAGAAGATAGAGATAAAAGAACCAGAATTCAAAGCCAGGCTTGGAGAGATGGCTCAATGGATAAAAGTACTTGCTCCATTGCTGTGTGTACATCAGTTCAAATCCCCAAAACATACACAAAGCTTAAGGCAACAATTTACAACTGTAATCACCATGCTCCTCTAGCAAAAATAGAGTTACAGGTAAGAGAATTCACCAAAGGTTGTGGCTTCACTGAATACAGGGGGAAGGGGGATGACACCAAGGTGGAAAGCAGGGCATGACACCACAGGTTGCCCTCTGAAATATAAATGTAAATGGTATCATTGAACATGTGTACCAGCATTCACACATATAAATAATAAATGCACACACATACAAGTAGATTAAAAATATTTTTAAAAAGATGTTTAAGGCAATCATTAGCTATACAGTGAGTTATAGCCCCCTTCCTTAAAGGGAGGGAAGGAGGTGTGGTAAATAAGAATGAAGCACAAGCAAGCTATTTTATTTCTCCTCAACGGTATGTGAAATCAGACTGTACATGAGAAACCACCAGGAGCCTCCAGATTTGCTATAAACACCAGAGTCTTAGGCAGAAAGAACAGAACTGATCCTTCCTGTGCCTTGAATGTCTTGGTTCTGTCTTGTTAACAAAAATGAAGAAACAGAAGAGTGTGATGAATATCTTGGTCTTCAGGGTCCTGTCAGAACCAGAGTGGAGTATCCTCTGACTACACAGTTTGAATGAGCAGAAATCAAGATGCCCATTAATTTTAACCATGAGCTGATTTTTGTTATACTGGCTACATTACCACACGACTTGTTTTAAGTTCAGAAAACATACATCTTAGATTGAAGAACCTGTGTTTATCAATGAATGCCAATGATCATTTTGAGGGAATTTCCTCATTAATAAAATTATGATAACAATTAGATGCCTTTATGAATGACAGTTTGAATTCTATTGTTCTTTGTATCCTTACAATTGACTTTACTGTGAAATCTATGAAAACTTCTGCTATACATACAAACTCACCTTTGAGAGAACACTCAGGTTGGAGAGATGGTTCAGTGAATGAGATATTTGCCACACAAATATGAGAACTTGAGTGTGAATCACCACCATCTACATAAGGTAGTGAAGTCATGACAGTCTGTTTATAATCTCAGATCTTGGGAAGAGGAGGCAAGGGGTTGGGAGCCAAGATGGATATCCAGACTATTCTAGTCTGCAAATTGGAAGTTCAGTGAACAACACTGCCTCAATAAATAGAATACGGGAATGACTGCGGAAGAGAGTCAACATCAACCTCAGGGCTCCATATGCACCTGTGCACACGTGACTTTGCAAAATGCACCCACAAACTGTGCAAGCACAGATGCACACAGACACACCCTACATACATGTGAGAAAAAGAACACTTACAGTAAGCTACACTTTGGTGAGTTCCTTCTGCCTAAGCTGTACTCCAGGCCAATTGTTCCCATTGCCACCAAGAGTTGCCTTGCTTAGTTGCTATCTCACTGGATGTGTTCTAGAGTAATGATACATTCTCCCGGTATGTGTGCAACTAGTTTTTCTTGAATGTGGCAAACATGATTCTTAGAATCCAATGACTGAGTTGTGCTAAATATTTATCTACATTTCCCCTAGATGGTGCTCTAGTGATTTTTGGAAGTGATTAAGCAGATTAACTCTTTAGCAAGTTGCTAAGAGCGCCCCATTGCATTCCTTGTATTAAGAAGGGGTAGCGTACGGAACTATCAGACTTTCTGAGTTTTGGCAGTCTCATAGTGGCATCGCTATCAGATTTTGCTTCCTATTTTTCTAGACATTGCAAAAGGATGATGTGGAGATGTGTGCATACTACACATACATGTAAGAAAAAAGATTCATAGTAAATTGTATGATGTAGACTGCTCATTGGATCAGATTCTTGTGTTAAGGACCAGAGCTCTGATTCTCAGGACCTACAAATATGCCAGGCGAATGTGGTGGCCCTCCTGTAAATCTAGCCCCTGGAAGATAGACCCAGGAAATTCCAGAAGCAAGAGCCCACACTTAGGGTTCAGTTTCAGTAACACACACACACACACACACACACACACACACACACACACACACACATAAAGACCCTTTATGCTGTGTCTTGTTTGGCAGAGGAAAAACAAACCACGGTTACTTTGGAATAAACTTAAACCAAAATACAACTAAATTTACCCCCACCCAAAACAATCACACCCATGAGGATTTGTGTTAATTAATATCTTGATTCAGTGAGCTCTCAGTGTTCTCAGACCCTTATCTCTGATACTTAGCTATCTCTTGCATGTCTAAAGCTGTGAATACAAATCCCTGTATAGGTAATTTTTTTTTCTATTTATACATGAATCATAAGAGCTTTTAGTTATATTAATAATTTATAATAATTATGATAAAATATACTGGGTTTTATTTAAATTTATAAATAATATGTGATTTTTTTCAGTCAATATTTTGTATTACATTTGACTGCACCTAACTGTAGCAGGAATACAGAAAGCCTAAGTGGAGCTGTATCGGCTGTGTGAAGATGAACCTAGTAGTTGAAATGGATGCTTTCACTAAGATGCAGGGAAGACCAAAGCAGCAATGTATGATGGTTGACTTTGTTGTCCAACACTGCTCTTAGTTCCTATGAACATGGGAGAAGGTATAGGAATTAAAGAGAAATTCTAAGTGTAAGAAATTGCCGGTCGGTTCATCACATCAACCCCGATGGATAAAGTGGCATCTTAAGCTTCTACTTTGAAAATAAATGATCTTGTTTTTCTCTTAATTCTTTTCCTAGCAGGTTTTGAACTGAACACAGCAGCATCAAAGAACCACTGATTTAACCATGAAAATGAATCACTAACTGCACCAATACAAGTCTAGTAGCTACCATATCCAGTCCTGCTGAGAGTGTTGGAGACAGAGTTTGTTCTTCCATAGCTTTGTAGCTTTCTCCCATATGGCCAGGGTGCCTCTTCTCCAGAATGAGTTCCCAAGAGAACACATGTTCAGGGATTATGGGGAACAATGGACAAACCCTTCAGATTCTCATCCAACACAGTTACTAAGTTACTAAAATACTGAAGTGATACTATTTGGGTTGATTAGAAGCACGTTCCTGGTCAACTGTGGGGCCAATCAAAACGAAGCTTCTAGGACTTTTAGGGGACTGTGGACTTGGGCACATTCTGATGAGTTAGTGCTGCTTATAATACTGTGTGTGTGTGTGTGTGTGTGTGTGTGTGTGTGTGTGTGTGTGTGTGTGCGTGTGTGTGTAAGAGAGACAGACAGAGAAGAATGACACAAGAGACAAGAGGCAATATGTTCCCATGAGTAGAAGTTTAGACAAGTCAAGTGAAGACAGATTAAAGGAACTTTCCCCTTGATGTCCCTCCTAGTTACTTCTGTTCCTCAAAAAGTGATCTATCAAAGTTAGGTTTTTTGTTTGTTTTCTGTTTTTCATTTCCCTTGACATATATCTAGAATTTTTCACATTCTCTTAGCTCTTTGGATAGTATGTTTTCCCTTCTTGTTTCTTTGCAATATCAACCTCCTGTGATTTTAATAATAATTATTTTAATAATTGGTGGGGATATAGTTATGCTGGAATGGGGAAAAACCCAAACATCACATATCCTTCTCTCTCTCTCTCTCTCTCTCTCTCTCTCTCTCTCTCTATATATATATATATATATATATATATATATATATATATATAGTGAACTGGAAACTTACTGTTTCACACGTTCTGACTTGATATAGACCATTCTAGGTTCTGCATGTCTCTGCTATCCAGTGCTTCTATCCAGGTAACAGTCCTGAAAATCATGTCAGCTGTCTTATATGGGTGCTCAGGATTTGAAATCAAGTTCCATGTTTCCAAAGCCATTACTCTTACCAACTGAACATCTCTCCAGATACTTTCAGCTATTCTGAATATGATAAACTCATTCAGGAAGCATTTCAAAAATATATCTATTATACATACATAGAACCCACATAAAGGTCATGGCAGGTTTAAATTAACGAAAATTTTACACTTGAATATAAATGGCACAAATAATGACAAATAAAGTTATGATGCTGTTTATTGTTGCTGGTGACAGTCTTTTACAAACAGTGATGCATATTTTTTTTATCTGCCAAGGAAAAGATCAGTTATATTATGTACTGACAACTCTGTGGAATACATGTAATCTGAGATCTTCATACATACCACAATATAAATTTACTTTTACTCTCTATATAAAATTTGATTGACAGATCTCTCTTTGAGTTTCGCTTTCTCTTTTAGGACTTTTCAGAAAATCAATCAATAAAAAATGTTTTCAGAAAGTTTACCAAAGTGACCAAAAGTCTAATATTTTCAAAGAAATACCATGTGACAAACATAGCCCAGTTATTACTAAGGATAATGTCTGCTCTGAATACCAGGTTAAAGGCAGACAAATAGAGAATTGACAATACAAAAATATGATTAAGAATATTTGAAACAACAGTCTCCTTCAGTTGTAGTCAGAAGTTTTTTGTCCATCTGGCCAGAGGTCCTGACCTGCAGTTTTGCAGCTGCTTAGCCCCAAATAAACATAAAGAGGCTCATATTCACTACAATCTGTTTGCTAATAGCTCAGGCATATTACTTGCTAATTGTTACTGTTAAAGTCACCCATAACTCATGCCTTGTTTACTCACATGGCTTTGTACCTTTTCTCAGAGCAGCAGTCTTATTTTTCTGTCCTCTTTGTCTGCTGGTATCTGTTTCTTCTCTTCCTCTTCCCAGAGTTTTCTTAGTCTAGTAGCCCCACCCATAATTCTTGTCTGCCTTCTGGCCAGTTAGCATTTTATTAAACCTAAATTCACAATGACAAATATTTATAGGGCACAAAAGCACAATCCCACACCACTCGGTTCTTTTATTTTTAATGAATTTAAAATTCTTTGAAATATCTTGTGATATCTAGGAATGTCCCTAAGCAAATGAATGTCTTGCTAATTAATTTGGCATGAAAATTTTTAGCTGAATCCCAGAATTATACACTCTTTCTATCTTCCAGCAGAAATACAGGCATCATTTTGTCTGGTTCCTTTCCTAGGTCCCTGTGAAATGTCTAACATTTATAGATACCATCTGGCCTAATGAGTTTCTAACAGTGTCTATACACACTGCATTTAAATATTTTTGTTGGAGTCATTGTTAGATGTGAAATGAATAAAAAGGGAGTATATGGGTGAAGTTAAATAACGTGGAAAGCTTTCTTATTTAATGAAAGTAATTATGACTTGTTGGTTCACTGACTCTATATGTGCCAGTTGAACACTGGCTAAAGTAGTTTGTCTTGCTTAAATATCAAGTTTTCTAAGCTAAATTTACAGAGCTGCTCAGTACTAGAAACAGTATTGGCTCAAATGTATGGGATGAGGGGCTACAGAAAAGGCTCAGAGGTGAAGAGTTTATAGTACTTAATGAGCTTGTAGAAGATGTGGGATCAGTTCCTAGCACCTACATGATGACTCATGACTATCTGCTACTCTAGGCAAGGGATTGACCCATGATTTGACCTCTTCAAGTGCCAAACACAGTTAAACTAATATGTGATTGCTTATATACATGTGGGAAAAGAACTCATACACATAAAGTTAAGAAATGTTTCTAAAATAAAATTTAATAAAATATTGGGAGGAAATCTTCAACAGAATTCAAATATGTGTTCTCAAACATCACTAATCTCCCTCTCTCTCTGTGTGTGTGTGTGTGTGTGTGTGTGTGTGTGTGTGTGAGAGAGAGAGAGAGAGAGAGAGAGAGAGAGAGAGAGAGAATGAAAGGGAGAGGTAGAAAGAGAATGATTTGGAAACAATAAATAAACATCTTTCTTAACATAAAATTGAACTATAATCTGGCCAATAGTCCATCAATGGCCTATATTTTAAGTTGGCAATGTACTTAACATTTGGAACATTGTGGATTGGCAATAGTACATACCATAGAGCATTCTTTGTTCTTATGTGAACTATAATATTCTGTTACTTCCCAGTATCAGGAAAATACTATAACATGGATTGCTAGCCCATGGGAAAAATAATATTTAGAATTTAATATACAGTTTCTAGTAAGTTCATTTTGCTTTGTATCTTCATGAAGTTGAAACAGCGTGAGATAGAGAAATCATTGAAAACCTCAACCCCAGAAAACTCCACGAGGCCATTGTGTAATTGTTGTTATTCAACAATGATATAAATCAATCTCTTAATTAATCACATACTTCTGAATGAAATCATATATATGTTGTAAATCTTATAACTATGAACAAAAATTAAGCAGAAATTTATGACGCAGTAACTTTTACTAAATGCGGTTGAACTCTTGTAAACTGGGGCAGATCCAGACACTACAGAAGACAATGGCTAAGAATGTGGGCGTGGCCTATGGAGGGCTACTTGCTCAGCCTTCATACTGGGGCAGCAGAGCTTGGTCCTGTCTCAATATGGTATGCCAGACTGTATTGATGCCTCCTGAACGTTCTTAGCCTCACTCGTATGGTGTGAAGCTGGGAGGTGATTGGGAACAGGGGAGGGAGGAAGAACAGTAGTTGGTATGTTAAAAAAAAAAAGAATGTGAATGTGGAATAGGACTGACAAGGATACATTCTAATCACTCAAATGACAGGAGATTTCTTAAACCCCATGAGGTTGGAAACAGACTGCAGTAGAAAAATGAGATAACATGTCTAAAAATATCCACAATGCAAAAATATTAATATTATTAATAATAGTAATAAAATATTTTTAAAAATATGTTTGATTATGTAGTCATGTATTTTAAACCTGAATTGTCCACATGTGAGAAAAAATGATCAACAGAATAAGAGAAATAATAACAGTCCTTATTAATTAGTCATTGGCAAATAGCTCTCTGCTTAGTGTCAATGTTTGATGTCAGGACTAAGTCAATACTAGAAGAAGCAAAATTCCTGTCATGGTGAATCTTTCAATCTAGTCCTGATTAACATTAATAAATTGGAAAAAATAGCATTTTTATTATAAAGTAGTGTTCCCAGCATATATGCACTATTCTGTTACAAATAGTTACTCATTCCTGGCTTAAAGGATTTTGGGTGCTTTTAGAGGGAATCATATTTTACCTGTTTCAACTGCTATTTGTATCATAAAATATGAACACATTTACAAAGGTCAAATTAGTATTGGCAGAAATTTTATCTTGGAGGGCAGCTGGTGACAGGGCCATTAAGGTCTACAGAGATAGGTAGAAGGAAGGTTAGTCCAAATGGGCAATTTCCCATTTGTTGGATTGATCCTTGATTTTTATCATCAAACTTACGTTCAGAAAATCCCATTGTGAGGTATAATAGGTGACACCTAATACTAAAAATCCACACACCAGCCTGAATAGTTTAGAAATTAATGCCTCCCATAACTCCATGAGATTTGATAATGAAGTCAGCTCAATAGAGGTCAAGGAGAAATGGTATTATATGTGCTCCCCTGTGAATCAATGTAGTCCTATTGCTTTTCCCCAGATGTTCAGTCCTGGCATGAGCAGCTACAATGTGATCTCAGTGACTTTCAGAGAAATCCTGTGAAGCGATTCTGTACTAACTGGAAGCTTCATAAAACTTGTTTATGTGTATAGTGGGAGCAGTTGACACATCAGGTTCCTCTGCCTCTTAAGAGCTAATGAAATAGTCTCAATATTTTCTGTCCTAAGATTCTTGACTATCTAGTGCACCTCCAGAGTCCTGGTTATTTTAGAGATTTTATAACTCCATGATCACTTCTAGTTCCATAACTTTCAGGTCTTCCAAAACTGAATTGGATTATTACCATGCAAGCTCTTACCTTGTTCTTTGTTGTCCTCACCCAGATACGAAATACTTCCTCCACTTGCACATCCTTCATACAGTCTTGACAACCATTTGAATGTTATTGAATGTCCCTCAGGTTTAACACTGTAAAGATTATAGTGAGGAGGTTGAAATGGGGACTTCCACGGTGACCACAGTGAAACATCCTTATCCTATACATTCTCTTGACCTTTTAACAGTCTGGGATGGCAGGCTTGAGACAAGTGAGTATTAGTGAAGCCTGGAAGAAGCAATAGAATATTTGGTAGAAAAACAATTATGACCCAAATCTCAACAGCAGTAATTGTTGTAATATCCATATTAAGATGAGATGCATAGTATGCCCATTATGTACACTTGTACATGATGATTGTTAGGAATGTGTGTTAGGTTCTGTGTCCTGTGCTTGCCTTAAGGCCCTCAAGAAGATGGTCTAAGTAACTTATTAATCTTCCAAGACCTGTCCTGGAACTTGTGCCTAGTAAGAGTTCTGTTACATTATTTGAGTGATTGAATGAGATTATTTCTGTCACATCCATTATGGACTACCTTAGTTATGTGGGTACCAGGAAATAGTCTCTTCAGTGTTAAAATCCAAGCAGGTTCAAAATCATTTTAGTTTCTTCCATTACCCAGAAGGTGACAGGAGTCAATGCTCTAGAAATGTGGAAACTTTACTTCCCTAAAACTGTCTCTCCTTAGCAAAACTTCTTAGGGATTATATTTACCTACACTTCTGTCCTAGAGTTTTAGTGTTGTGAAGAGACATTATGACCTCTGAAACTCTTACAAAGGGAAACATTTAATTGGGGCTTGCTTTCATACATTTAGTCCATTATTGTTATGGTAGGAAGCATGGCAGCACACAGGCAGACATGATGCTGGAGAAGGAGCTGAGAGTTCAACATCTGGATCCACAGACTAAAGGAAAAAAAGGTCACACTGGGTGTGGCTTGAGTATCTCAAACTACAAAGCCCACCCCTAGTGACACACTTCCTCCAACAAAGCCACTTCTTCTTACCCCACCAAGGCCATGCCTCTTAACAGAGCCTTTCCCTATGCCCCAATAATTCAAACACATGAGTCTATGAGGGTATTCTTATTCAAACCACCACACATTACTCTGCACGTGTTGTATTTTATCTTAACTAGTTTCTCATATGTAGTTCTGGTCTTCTCATAACTCTTTTCTGAATTGTGGTTCTGAGAGGCAGTTGATACAAGAAAGGCAGAAAAAAAGCCAGGCTCAGAAATTGCTATTCTAACTCACAATCTTAGGTTTGTGGAAATCACTAAAATGATGAAATAAGCCTCTTTTTCCCAGTCAATTTCCAGGTCCTCATCTCTCATTGGTGTCTCATATGAACTCCAAAATGTTTTGATTTTCTTCTGAGGAACTTCCTAATTTTCTTTGACTAAGCCTATCCTACCAGTTTCCATTACTAGATAAAATAAAAGATGATGGCTTTAAAAATCAAGCAATTTAAATAAAAAACTGCGGCTTGGAAGTCCTTACACTTGGTGTATTAAAATCATTTATTGTCTGTCTGGAAATCAAATTTAACAGAATGCCTTATATTTTAATAGACAATTGCAAAATAATTTGCATGCTTTCCAAAGCCCCCATTTAAACTGTGCAATTTCATATTCCTTAGTGGATTCAAAGATCTAGGCATTTATGATTATAAAAATTTCAGAAAATTTTCATTGCTTCAAAAAGATACTATGTGATCTTTAACTATGGCCCTTCAATCATAGTCTATCAGTTTTGGGCTTAAGAAGCACTACTTTACTTCTAAATAGATCTGATCTGGTTTAGGTCTAGACTTTTCAGAAACAGAATAGTTATAAACACATATTTATATGTGTTCATTCCTTTTTCTCTTAGAATTATGATTCTGAATTTATTTATAGTATATCTTGCACAATTGTATTGTGGAGTTATGTTAAATGGACTAAAAATAACATTTTATTTACTGATTAATCACTTAATAAACATTCAGAGTAACTTTATGATTTGATTATTGAGAATAATGTAGCTATAAAGGCTTTTGTTTAAGTTTTCGATTAAACATATTCTTACTTCTCATGAACATACACAAAGGAGTGGAGATGCTAGATGACTGCAACTCCATGTTTAACACTCAAAGGAAATACCTGTTTATTCCTTCAAGTGAAAGCAACATTTTCATTCTCAGCTTCAGATTATGAAGCTTCTGATTTCTCTACATTTTTCCCAATGGCTGTTGTTAGTGTACTTTTGTGTCTGTTAGTGTAGGAATAATGTAAAAGTATGCTATATGCTAGTGTGTGAGTGTGCAAGCCCCTGCACATATAGAAGCCAAAAGAAGGACATTGGGCATTCTGCTTTATAATTCTACATACCGTTTCATGAAGTCATAGTCTCTTACTGAAACTGAAGCTAGGCTGATAGCTGACAAGCTCAGGAAATCCCCTCTCTACATCCAACAATTCTGGGGTACATGCATGCACAGCCACACTCAGGTGCTGGAGAGTTGAATGCAGATCCTCATGATTTCACAACAAGCTCTTTTCTCCCGAGCCATCATCTAAGTCCCCGATGTTCCTTCTTCTGATTATGGCTTTATCTGTGGTTTTCTTATAAATGACAATGCTAACTGGCTTTCCATCCACTCATAAGAAATTTATATATATTTTTCTGGGAAAAAAATGTATTTGGATATGATGCCCTCTTTTGACTAGTTTATCTTTTTGTTTGTTTTGTTGTCACTAGAGATAAGTCTATAGTTTGTGAGATGTGCTCCATTTCTTTCACTACATTGTATTAACCTAATTCTACTCCAAATTTTGCCACAATTATATCATCCAAAGTCATGTAAAAAATGTTCCACACTTTGAAGCAGTTGTGTCCATAAAAAAACATTATCTGCCTTTTAAATTTACAGAATTCAACATTTAAAACAAGTTTATTTTCATGGTTAGTTCTTATTAGTCACTTACTTTCCAGTTTTTTGTTGATTTCTTTTTATCAAAAGGATATGCTGAGAATAGAGAGATTGATTTCCCTTACACTTTTGATGAATTACAGAAGAGTGTACACAGGGAAGTGGAGCATACATGGTACCAAACAAGGACATCACATCCATATACTCCCTCTGCTTTACTACTAACAGAGACTAACCATCACCTCATAACAATTCCAGAATGATTAAAATGAAAACACTCAAATAAAGTGTTCATTCACTTTAAAGGCAGAATGTGCTGTTAAATGCCAAGTACACATATATAATAAAAGGAACTATTCAAAAAATAATTTACATGGAAACATCAACCATTATGACAGACACTTATTAGATACTAAATAACAGTCATTTCTCAATGATTGTTACTTACTCAAAATTTAATTTTTTTAATCCACACATTGAAATGTCTAACTATGATATGTTCTCAGACATGCAGACTGGAATAATTCAATAGCTTTAGCTTATTAAATATCTGATAAGTAGATGAGAAGTGCTTTGAAACTTAGGTAACACATTTTACTTTCATATTATTTTCTATTCTAGGTTTATATGATTTTTTTTCCTAAGTTATATAGTGACAAAATTTTAAGTAAATAATTGAAGTCATGTTAACTGTGATATATGAGCAGATCTTACAAAAAAGATACTATCTTTTAATTCAAAATGCGTATTCTTTTTAACAGCAAATTCAAATTCTCAGCTTCACTAAAGCAAAAATATTTCACAAATACTCTTTTATAACACTAACTGAAAATAACATTTTTAAGAGTGACATCCAGCATGATTTATTTGAGCATTTTCCATGTTCCCAGTATTTTCTACTATTTCTTTGGTTATCTTTACTCAGTACTTCTTAGTATTTTTCCATTAATTTTTTTAGAAAAGTATTGATTCTTGTGGGTTTCACATCGTGCATTCCAATCCTGCTTATCTCCTTGTTCCCTTGCATCTATCCTCTGACCTTGTAATCTTCCCCCCAAACAAAATCAAGTTTAAAGAAGGGGAGGAGGAGGAAGAGAAGGAGGAGGAGAAAGAGGAGGAGGAAGAGGAGGCAGACGAGGAGGAGGAGGAGGAGGAGGAGGAGGAGGAGGAGGAGGAGGAGGAGGAGGAAGAAGAAGAAGAAGAAGAAGAAGAAGAAGAAGAAGAAGAAGAAGAAGAAGAAGAAGAAGAAGAAGAAGAAGAAGAAGAAGAAGAAGAATCACCACCACCATCTCCACCATGTGGAAGCTGTAGTGTGGCCTTTAGTATGTTCATCTTACTGGCAACCCAAGGCCTTTGGTTTCTGCCACATCATCAATAATGGGCGATCACTGGGGCTCCTCCTGACATCTTGTCATTCCATGTGTCCTAAAGATCCTGTTGTTTTGGATATGTAGGTTCATATCCTTCACATGCTCCAACAGCTCATAGATGGGTGGATGCTAAGGTGAGCCAACTCTTAGTTCCAGTTCGGGTCCTGAGTTGTGGCTGGGTTGGTCAGCTCACTAGATTTCCTTCAAGGTCACTAGGCATGAGCTCTTCAGCACTGCTTCTAACTCACCCAATACAGTCTAAAGCAAGGAGCTGAGGCAGTTCTTCTGCACTTTGGTCCTCTGCTCCGGGCCCCCTCATTCGTATCACCAGGACCAGCTCTAATCTTTTACCCACGAAAGAAAGATGCAAGGCCCTCTCTCTCTTGATTGCTGAAGGAGGAATGGGGAGTCAGCCACCCTGTTCTCATGCCCTCAGGGATGGCTCACCTGTGATCCTAACAATAGGGTCAGCTCTAGTGTGCTGCCCAGGTAGGGTGCAGAGCCCTCTTCTGTGTGCTGTAGTTGGTGCCTACAAGGCTAGTTCCCTTACTCTCCTAACAAAGGCCAGCTCTATTGCCTGCCACAGAAAGTAAGGGGCAGAGGGGAGAGGTCATCTTTCCTTCATCCATGCACTTTATGTCAGATGAGAGGGATTGCAGTCAGCTCTCCCCTGCTCATGTCCTCTGGGTAGGCTCACCTGTGTCCCTGACCTCAGAGTCACCTCTGGAATGCTTCCCAGTTGCAGTGCATGCTCATTGTGGGGGCGGGGCCTTTTTTTTCAGTGTGGATGTGAGCTCTCTGAGAGATAGGATCAGTGTGCCTGTTGTAATATCTAGGACGGAGAAGACCAGTCATTCCAGGGTCAGTGAAATGCCAGGCTGGTTCAGCATAGCATGGTTCCAATAACCTCTGTGCTAATATGGGCAATGGATATTACCTAGCACCATGTCTGTGTCTGTGGGTATGCTACATCTGGGGTCTGTGGCCTTCATACACCACCATGGATTCAGGCTGCAGCCCAGACTTACAGCATCATCACACCCCTTGATGGTTCCAGGAATCACAGACATCAACATGGATCTTAAGTGCAACCTAGCCACCAACCCAGACATGGCCCTTGACTGTAGTCCCGCTCTGAAAGATACCAAGTCGCCAGCTGATATCACTGGCTACCCAAATCGATCTGGCACTAGAAATAGCACAGCCCTCAGATACCAACTTGGCCACAGATTTCGAGCCAGACTCTGGACATCCATGTGTACCCTGAAGGCCACATGGACATTGGCATGGACCCAGACCTAGTACCTGGCAGTATACATGGCCAAGTTGTCAGCATGGCGCCAGGTGGCTTCACAGGCTACCCAGATCGGCAAGGCCCCCGTGGCCGTGCAGCCCACAGAGATACTATATTCCCAGGTGGTGGTCAAGGCCCCCAGTGATGGCAGAAACCATAGAAATCAACACATTCCCCTTGGTTGCTCCGGGACCTCTGAGCAACATTTGGCCCTTGAGTACAGGCCAGGCCTAGATATCCCCCTGGACAGAGGTGACAAGCATTTTTCTCATCACCCTCACCACTCCAGCTGTGACTCTCTTCCCAGCCCGCAGATCATTTTATCTCTCTCTGTCCTCCACCTACCCACCATGTATTCTCTCACCACAAATGTGCCCAAATGCCTAATGCTGGGGCTCTTGGTTGGGACACAGGTAGCGCTTGGTTGAGTACTACCCCCTCCAGCCATAAGAAATGCATGGCACTGTGGTGTCTCTTTTCTCCGGTGACTGGAGCTAAAGACCTCCAGGAGTACTTGGCATGATGGTACCTGATTGACAGACACTAGAGGCACCAGGCAGGCTGCTGCATGACTGTGGCTCCCACAAACCAGTGTGTTTGGGGGCGGGGGGCATACGACACTCTACATGTCTGTTGCTGACTCAGGCCCAGGTGTTTTTTCATGAGAATGAATTTCCCCTTCTCCACCCCATGTATATACAACAACAGGTCTGTCACATAGCTGAGGAGAACTCTCTTAGACTGAACCAATGAAATTTCGTTTGGATAGAGATGTTTACCAGGCTGTTCTTACCAAGAAAAGCTTAGATTGAGAACTGGCATTTATCAAGGGTAGAAGGAGCTGGTTTGAAAATATCCAATAAAGAATCACACTTGCAAACCTTATAAAAATGTGTACATAGAAGAGAAAATACAGAGCATACTTTGCCACTGAGATAATTTTCTCAGAGAGACAAATTTAAAATTTTGTTCTAAGTTCAGCTCTAATTCATGACCCAATCTAGGGAGTTTAACATAAAATCTCTTGATATTAAAATGGTAGACACTGGTAATTCTGGAGGACATTTTATTTTAAATCAGCAATCACACTGAATTTTAAACCTAAATTAACATTGATTGAAAGTTTAAGGCCTGGATTTACTTTAAAGTTTTAACAGATGGACAAGACTCCTGGGCATATCAAAACAGACAGATGTTAAGTTCTGCACACCTTAAGATTTTAACCTTTGCTGCTGAATATCCCCTAAGAGGCATCCCAGGAAGATGAGCAAGCATGTTGGACAAAAGCAAAACCACAGAAAAGATGCTTTGGCTCTGAAAAGCAGGAAACAAAAACAGAAAGCAAGAAATAAACCTTCAAAAACTTCAGTTGTGGGCATAGAAACATGCAAACTGCAGATAAGCAATAATAGTTATGTAGAGAAAATAATTGGTAAATTGAAAACATATTTCAGAAAGAAAAATAAATGCTGGATTAAATTTATGAAAACTTCTAACAGGCTTTAGTAAGCTTCAGTATTTATTGTGCCAGAAAGCATCTCTGGGGCCAGGGGTCCATTCATCAGCTAAGATCAAGTACTAAATCCCCAGCATTCACAGAGCAGCTCACAACGGTACCTCCGCTTCCAGGAGTCCACACTCTCTTCTTCTGACCAACATGAGCAATGCATAGCCATACAAACACTCATACACAGGATCCAAAGAATGAACTTCAAAACAAAATGTGGCTACAACAGAAAGGGAGCTACTGTGCATTCCAATGCCAGAGGTGGTGGGAGCTGGTAAGCAAATGAGTCCTAAGAGTAGATAACCATTCAAAGCAGCCCTGGGATATGAGTCATCGACTATTTACTAACCTAGGCGATGAACTATTCAGACTTCTCTTTTTATAATTTCTTAAACTTTGTTTTTTTTAAATTTTAGAACGTTATTGTGTGTGGCATAGTGAATGATCAGGAGACTTAAAAATAAAAAAACTACCATAAACACTCCTGTAAATAAAAGGGGCAGGTTATTTTCACCTAAAAGGAAAGTCATTTTTTCTGCCTTCGGGCCTGGGAAGGATAAAATGCCAAGCAAACCATTGCTCTGCCCCTTACAATGCAGTAACTAAGTCTGAAAATTATAAAATCTGACTCTGCTTGATAGGCTATATTTGCTGTAAAGTTTTTCTGCATCCTCCTTCCTCTTCCTCGTTTGTTTATGTAAATGCCAGGTTTGATGGTCCTTGTGAGAGCCAAGTTAGATGTTCTCGCCACAGTGTTTCTCAACCTGGACATCATTGACACAGACCCGGTGATATAGTTGCTTGTACAAAGGTGGAGGATTGCATCTATTATCAGGGGTCTTGCAGCTTCCTCTCTTTCTTTCTAGAACATTCTACTGCAACCAAAGCAGAACTAATGCCCCATTTATTACTGAATGCAATCTGCAGAGTAATGCAGCTCCAGGTTGTGAAGCAACTGATCTGCAGCTGACTTAGTGACCTTAGTGACCTGTGGAGATCTTAGTGACCGCCTGCTAGTGAGTGAATTCATATTCAAACTTTATATGCCATTCAAACTGAGCTTAAGGGGAAAGATTTGAAGGTGGTTAACTAGATAGATAAAGATTTTCTAAATCCAAGGAAAACGCACAGGTTCTGCTGCGTCCAAATAGTGAACACGGAGTAAAAGTTTGGAAGAGGTAGAACACAATCACAAATTTTAAATTTCTAAATTATTAGTTATTTGCAATAGAGTCTGATAGTGGACCTCGGTTCTGTTTACTCTCCTAGTATAGGCTGCACTGTTTGTGTCAAAACAGTGAGACATTATCTCCAGTCTGTGGATGTTGCTAAATTCTTTCTTTCAAGGTCTCTACACTGTCAGGAGGATGACCTTCTACATCAAACTCATGGATGATTAGACAGTCACTAGCTAAAAGGCAGTTGTTTTCTTTGTTCCTTTAGAGACAAGCATGCTATAAAGGATTTTTCACTGATTTCTTAATTGCTTGTGGCCTTCAAATCAAATGCTGAGTAAAATATATTTTCATTTTTCCATCATTTCTGAGCTTTACAATTGCTACTTAGTTTGGGAATGCTTGACCTTGTTTTTTTGGTTTTTTTTTTGTTTTTTGGGGTTTTTTTTTTGTTTTTTTTTGTTTTTTTTTTGTTCTTTTTTTTCTGAGATGTCAAGAAAGTATTGTCAGTTTCAGAGTAACTATAATGCACATAGATTATCTGTCTCGTTTGCTGATAAATTTTGTATACAAGTCCTCCATTTGGGGATTGATACCCTGATTTATTCAAGAAATGTTCAGTTTATTTTTGTCACCCCATTAGGTTGCCATATGTTCTAACTATTAATAGAACATGGTTAATAATCATGACATTGAGATAATCTAGCATTGTTTTGACTGATTTCCATTATGGCTTTCAGCTGATAAACTTGGGTATGAATGAGATGCCTGTTCAGGGAGTTCATTTTTTTGTTTACAGAAGCTTAGATTTCATTCATCTCTGCCATCAAGATTCTTTTCAATACAACATTGATCTCTCTTTCTGTAGGGCAATGTGTTTTCCAGCATAACAAAGTCTTCACAGACCTGGTAACTTGGCAGAGCTAACTTCAGTTTTCAAGTGTCTGTAGGAAAACACTTAATTAAGCAGAATGGCTTCCGGGGACCTCCTGGTGTATCAGATATTTCAGCAAGGCTGGTACAGGAAGATTCTAAGCCACCGGATGGCGTACAGGCTGCAGGAAACCAAAGGTTATTAGTGCGGAGGATGTAAAACATGAAAGAGTCATAAGATCTCGTCTTCCAGTGCTATAATGGATTGAGGTTAGTGTAAATCTTGCTACAGAAGTCACTTCATTTACCTTAGGTTGTAAATCCACCACTGTTGAATTTTTATTTGACAAAGCACAATTTTGTTTTGATTTTCATATTAACTTCATCTATAATAGCCAAAGTACCAACAATAAATTATTATTGTACTCAATTGCTGAAAAAGTTAATGATAGAAAATGACATTGCATATGTCACTTTATGTTTACCAACCTCCATGAAACCAGTCATGTGATTGGGTGCAACAAATCCAGAAGACTCAACTCTGCTGAGGAACAACATCTCCTTGGGAAGGCATTTAGTCATCGCAAAAACTGTTCTTGGAGATGAGGACATAGCACACTCAGTTAGGATAGCTCATGGTAGATGGTTGTTTCCTACATGAACTTTACTTGTGTTCAATTACAAGCATTATTATTTAAGTACAGAAATGAGAAACCACCATAACTATAAAGATTTTGAAAATTTCAAGCAATAAACCAGTGCTAATTTTGTGTAAATATTATGTGGTTTAGAAGATGTCAGTTAAGACAAATTTTATTTCCTCCAACTAAAGAATCAAATGAAATGCTTGGAAGTACATTGTAATGCTAATAAAACATCTCACAGTAACTTCATGTTACAAGAAATTTAGGTTACTTAAGTTTGACATGGAGTCTCTCTCTCTCTCTCTCTCTCTCTCTCTCTCTCTCTCTCTCTCTCTCTCTTTGTGTGTGTGTGTGTGTGTGTGTGTGTGTGTGTGTGTGTGTGTGTGTGGTGTGTGTGTCAATTTAATCCACAGACAAGTTTTGAGGAAGCTCCATATCATAAAAAGAAGTGTTTTTAATAAATTATGAAAAGTGGGGAGCAGATATATTTAAAGCAGGCTTTGAATATAAACATTTCATAGCTAGGTTGAAATACCTTTTTAACAATCTTTCAACAGGACATGAACCTTTTTTGTAATGGTTGTGAGTTGTGTTTGGTAAAAGCAACAAAGTAAAAGGTAAAAACCCCATCACGAAACAGATTTAGACTGACAGTTTCTGTTTCTTTATGCAATGTTTTTATTTATTCCTTCTGTTGGCTGTTGAGTTATATCCTCAACCAGAAAAATATTAAGTGTTTTTGAAATGATACTGGAAAAACCAACTTCTGTATTTCTAGTCATAAAGAATTTCCTTGGTAAATTCATGTCCTCAATGTTCTGTTATGAAAGGGGTGGAAAAAAAGATTATCCAGCCAACACACAAGACTTCTGAAAACAGAATCCACAGGAATGGATAAAAGAATAAGAGAGAGTTTGAATGAACCAACCAACAGGAATCTAAAGGTGAGATAGGATTCAGTTAGTAAATTTATCACTGTATTTTAGACTGGATTGATTAGCAATAAAATAATGTTCAGTCCACTTTGGTAAGGACTAGATCACATCAAATCACTTATGATAATAATACCAATTTGTGATTGCCAGTATCTTAATTTAATAAAATATTTTGAAGCAAGATAAAAATACAACTTTGTAGTAGTGGGGGTTCTCGGTTCCGGGCGGACAGAGGTCCGAGACTCACATACCTGCCACCCGAGACTACTTAGCGGCCCACCTGCCCGCAGCTCAGGTCCCCAGAAATGACTCAGATGCTTATATTAACTTCATGCTGTTTGGCCTATGACTCAGGCACATTGCTAGCTAGCTCTTACATCTTAAATCAACCCATTTCTATTAATCTGTCTGCCACGTGGCCTGTGGCTCACCTGTGTTCCTTACATGTTGCTCCTTGGGCGGCTGGGTCAATCTGCCTGTCTCCGCCCTGCTTCTCCTACCTATGCTCCGATTTCTCCTCCTACTTCTTCTATGGTGCCTGCCATGGCCCAAAACAACTCCTTTATTTAAAGATTGAGATTCACAGCATACATAAACACATTCCCACATCACAACTTGAATGTCAAAAATGTTTGGCAACAATAACAAACAGGGATGATATTGTAAATTGAAGAAAAAAAATTGTATCTATGAAGATAACTTGGCTGAACTCTGCATGAATCAGTATGAAAATAGTGTTCAGAATAGACAGAAATTTAAATCTGTGAAATGCTCTTGTACATTGTCACTGGTATTGGTTTAATAAAGCTCTGGTTTCTCAGTAGCCAGACACGAAGTATAGGAGACATAACCATCCATACTAGGAGTAGATTCTAAAGGAAGCAAGATGAGAATGCTTCACTGAGCAAAGGTTCCAATCCACATGGCTAAACATGTATCAGAATTACAGGTTATGTGTAAGAGTTAGTTAGTAATATGCTTGAGAGATGCTGGCCCAGAAGTTACTATAATATTAAGCTTCTGAGTCAATTATTTGGGAAGTGGCTGCTGGGTAGCTGAGAGTTTCTGACCAGGACAGGAATTTCAAACTACAGAAATTACCATATTAATTCACCAAATGTATTTTCTCAATTAAAGCCAAAGACTATAAAGAAAAGTCAAATTAAAGTATTGAAAATTTGAAACTGGTTATATATAAAATACAAATCTATACATTAAATTACATGGTAACTTAAAAATAACACTTTTTAAAACATATTACTTAAGAGCATGATATTAGAGAGATATTTGAATAAAAACACTGATAAATGTATAGAAACATGTAATAAAAAGTTTCTAATTAATATTATTTTTAGATGCTTAAAAAGTAAATAGTTATTATGTTTTATAGATTATCGTAATGTATTGTATTAAGTGATACACTCCTCTTATACTCTGAAAATATTTTTACTCTTAAAAATAATTTTGGAGTATATATTTCATGTCTACCAGCCTGATAAACTAACACATGGCTCATTTTTATAAAAATATATAATTTCATTATTCTTCTAATGCTATTTCATTTTCTAAAATAAATTACGTATGTGGTCTGTCATCTGTAGTTGTAATAAGAAACTGTTTTGCGAACAGTCACACATATACAGAAAAGAGAAACATGCTCTCACAAAAGGGTATTAAGATTTTAAAAATTAGAAATTTGTATGAATTATCAATTTCAATTTTGTATAAATTACATTTTCACTCAACTTTAACTGTATTCATGAATAAGGTTTATAAGATTAATATGAATATTAGAATATTCTATTGTGAAGTGGACTTTTACTGTGTGACCTACCGTCTTGTACTGAAAATAAAAGAAACAAACTATAATAAAACAAAGCCCGCACCCCAGACAGTTTGAAGTCATTAGCTTTTCTCATTTTGAGCAGTGTGGACTGAGAGCTCCAGGCTGTGTAACTACTCAGTTCCTTGTCTGATTAGATTCCACAAGAACAGGTAGAGAACACTGTCCGTGTTAGCAGAGAATATGAACAGGACAGGATTCTCTACCAGTCATCCCAGGCAGATAGACAGACTTCTTCTTAAAGCCTGCATGTTAGACAGGCTAGATCCCAAAGAGACATTCTCATTCTCATCAGAGATATCTAAATATATAAGACATAATTTAGCTGGAGTTCCTTATATTAAAAAAATTAATATATTGCTTCTTTCATTTGATTTGTGTATTTTCCTTTAAACAGTGTGCCCTACTGCAATCCATTAGCTAAAATATAATTAGCAGTAATTTAAAATGTAAATACCTGTAAAATAGCATTAGCAAGAACTTTATGGCACTCATGTATCTGAGTGTGAAATGTGAGCCTTTGATTTGATAGAAAGCTGACTTTCTTGGAGATGTTGATCCCAGGTTCAACCTATTTACCCACTCATGATGGTTTACCCAAGGTAGCCCATGAACTTCTTCTGAGAAGCAATCAATCACAGTCTAACAATTGATTATCCTTTCTGTGTTCTTCCCAAAGCAACGTGTCACACAGAAAAAAATTTGTAATACAATTTTCATGACGTCTTGATCTACCCAGGATTTGACAGATTTAAGAAGAAAAACAGAATAACCTGTTGCTTACCTCAGGGTAGGAAACAGACTGTAGCAAAGTACCCGAAATGTGGGAAGTTGAAGTCAAGAAGTAGCTCACTCACACTAGCCGAGAGAGGGGGAAGGGCAGTGATCAAATTGTATTCTAAAAGCAATGCTGACCAAGGCTGGTGCTCTTTTCATTTGAAAAATTAACTTGTTCTGAAACTTCTCCATGCTCCAAACAGGAACTTTTGCTTTTTCTTTGTACCTCAATCAAATGCATTTGGGGAGCTAATCAGTAGAAGCGCGTGTGGCTGGTTAGCAGTAGAGAAGTGAGCTGAGGTTTTCTTTTTCCTTAGTATTTATACTTATTTTCCAACTGACATACTGGCTGCCCTGCTTTCTGCTTTTGTTTAGAAGTAGCAGACATGCTTTATTTCCCTGCCTTGAAAACTTGTGTTGAAATCATTTACCACATTATCTAAACAGAGGGGTGGAAATCTAGAAGCTCTAAGATCCTGTGATTCATACAAAGCTCAGCAGAGCATCAGGGTTCCTAGCTGATGTTGCAGATGATGTGCCTGTCATGGGCTGTACTGTGGCAGTCATGAAATAATCTTTTTCTAAATTCATTATATTAAATTATTAGTTGTATTCATTAATTGATCGCAAGTTACCAAAGACTTTCAATATAATCTGACCCCTAAAAATGTTAGCATAAAAAGCAGGCTTTTAAAACTTAGAGTCAGTACACTTAGCAAAATTTCAAGAACAGAAGCTGATTAGCAGTGTTAACTTAAGAAAATCTTTAAACCTTTGGTCCCTTGTCTACAAAATACATAGAATCCTCATCTCATGGGTTGTATTAAAATTAATTAAGAGGCAGGCAGTATCTGGAAGTAGTCAATAGATTACATTTGTAATTAAAACCAAGATCTCATTATTCTTTTGGAAAAATTGCCATCATTGTCATTAGAAAAAAAAATGCAGGTTCAGGAAAGGATCTGAGACACAATTACCCTTCAGAACGAGCATAATTAGGAGAGGGGCCCAGAAGAACAAGACTGGGCTTTTGGGTCAAGAGAAGAGCTTCATTAGGAAAGAGATAGAGACTCACCAAGTGGAGGATCATTAGAAGAGAGAGACACCAGTGCAGCATGATGGTGTGTGGGGGAAAGGGCCTTCCAATCTTCTGAACACAGTGGGTTTCTGGTTAATGGCTTTCAGGGGGAGGTGATAGGAAGTTGTACACCATACAACTTACTCTGGTCTTGCCTGTGTACAAAGGGACAAGGATACAGTCACTAAAAGTAATCATGTATTTTCTTGATGGTGCAATGGGAGGAGTTTGGGCTTGCTGTACCAGCTGAGACCTGCTTGTTGTATGAACAGTATGAAGAGAGTCTCTGCCCTAATTTCTCCCAAGCTACAGTATTTGATTTCAGAGTGACTCTGTCTTAAAGAAAAGGGATTTGTGATCTGGATGTAGAGTTTTAGGCTTACAGGAGCACTTTACTGTGACTTTCTGGTAATATAAGTCATGGGGAAATAAATCAATGGGGAAATCTTTCCCAATTCAAACTTTGGTGACTCTGTTGTGAATGTATACTACACCAACTAAAGCTGGGACATTAGAGACAGTGTTGCTGCTGTTTCCAGCTTAAGAAGGGCTATCTCTTAGCAAGCCAATTTCTTAATATGACAGCATAGTTCCTATTCTGGAAGGTAATATGTCAGTGAAACACAATTTATACTCAGAAAAAAATTATTTGGAAATAAACTGAAAGAAAGTAAATAAGAACTTTTAACAACAGGCTTGAAAAAGATTGCAGAACGATCAAACTCGGAGGCTTTGCCCAGTGAATAAATAAAACAACCTTGCTTCCAAGAAGGGTACAAATCACACATTGGTGAGCTATCAGACAGATATTTATGTCATTTCTAAGTAATTCTCCATAAAATATTTCTTTGTCTCAAAAGTACATGACTAACTTGGCTGAAGAACATCTTGACAGACATGACCTTAGTGGAGTGTCCAAAATAAGCATAATCAAACTGAAACAGCTAAAATCTAGAAGAGCTGAGACTCTCTCATTCGCACATAAGCATACCAGAATGGAAGGCAGTTGGGAAGACCTAGATGGAGAGGCTTGCCTAAAATGTACTGAGTAAGCAATTTTTAAGATATCAGAGCTATAAAATTCAAGAGAAGACCAAAAGACTTTTCTACTTGGACTGGGCAATTAAATAAGATGTTTAAACTTGATTTAGATGCTTTCTAGTAGGTTAACTAGTGAGGAAAAATTGTATTGGGTTTAAGAGTTAATTAGAAAGTATTAGTCACTATCCTCATTCCTGGGACAAAGTACCTGACAAAAGAACATAAAGGTTGGAATCATTTTTGTACTTGGGTATGAGGGAGAAGACTCCATCATGTAAGCCACGATGCTGAGAATTTGAAGCATCTAGTTACATTGCATCCACAGTCGGGAAACAGACAGCATGGATGTTGCAGCTCAGCTTGCTTTCACTGGTTAATTCCCTTTGGACTCCAGCCCATGGAATGGTGCTGCTCACATTCATAGTGGGCCTTTGCTGAACTTAAATATTCCTGGAAACACCCTCATAGACACACCTAAAGATGTGTTTCCATGATGATGCTAAATTTCACCAAGTTGAATGAAAATTGAAGAACATAAGGCATAGTATCTCTTTATAACAAAAGGTAACGTGTCAATAGTCATGTCCTTAATGTGACAGTGCATTGTGTCTGTATATAATTCGCAAATGTTTCAGAAAAAGGCAATAATTAGTATTATTTTTCAAAGCCAATGTTTTTTATTCTTACTTCAATTGTAAAAGAAGAAATAAGTGGCACCAACAAATCTCATCTCAGCATCTCTCTGGCTATATCTCTCCCCATCAAGCTGTCTCTATGAAAGACATGCCTAGCTCTGTGTGTAAGAGCGTCCATGTTTCCCCCACCTGAAGCATGGTGCTTTTTGATAAATCCCGGTAACTCTACTTGTCTTAAGGGGGATAAACATCAGTCAAGGTGTAAGATTTGCTGAAGCACTTTGCAGTGCTAAGTTTAGGAGAGCCAAGCAAAGCCATCTGAAAAATTGTCTGAGAAGTTCATAAATATCACTAAAAGAAGTCTAGGTTTCTTTGGTAGTCTGTAATTTTTCCCTTGTGATATTTTAACAATTATAAACCCAGGTTTTTTTTTTAAGATCCTGAAAATGGGTAGAGATATTTGAACCACAGTTTCATTATGTTGTTTAAGGAGTACAGGAGGTGATGGGTTAAAAATATGTTGTAGGCTGAAAATCTTGCTGGAGGAAAATACTAAATTTGCATGTAGGAGGTCCTGGGTTCAATTCTCAGTAGCACTGGAGGGTAGAGATCTTCTGTACCTCTTAACCTATTATGTAACATTACATATACTGCATTCTGCTCAGATATGGATGGTCTGTATAATTAGGGTATAAATTAGAATAATATAATAGCTCTTTCTTGTGGATTAGTTAACTCCTAATTTGGAAAAGATGTAATCCTAATCACCTTTGATTAGCTATTGGTTTCATTTTCTCTTGGTCCTTGATCTGTGCCTTTGGACTTACACATATGTAGTATTTTTGTACTGGGCTGTTGCAATCAGGCCCATCACTTGTTTTGACCAAGGGATGCTAAAAAACAGCCCCAAAAGAAGTTTGAAATTTTTCCTTTTCCTCACTACAAAGGAGTAGCCAGTTCAGCCTAGTTCCAGCAGAAGAAGAGAGAAGTGTACAACAACCAACTTTCAAATCACAGTGAAGATTATCTGATACTGAGTGGATCTTTTGACAGAGAGCTGACCATTGGGCACAAGGCTGAACCCAGAAAAATGAAAGACTGACTGATTTCATGAAGAATTATTGTTCCAAGTCTCTATAAGGGATACCCTTAAAATGGGAAATAATGTGAAACGGTCCGCAACATGAAAATCATCCTGGAGTTTCAATATATTCCCATCTGCTTCTTCCAGGTCCACTATTGCCTTAGAACCTCCTGTTTACAGAGCAGCACCACATTACCTTTTCAGAAAGAAGAGACTTAGAAAATGAAATAGAAATGACTCAGAGATTAGAAGTATTCACTTCACTTCAACTCCCCACACTTCTACACACATCTTTGAGGTTCGGCATGGAAATGCAGTGTTACACACAGGCCCCAGGCTGCTCTTTGTGTGTGAAAACTTTTCAAGCATTTCAGAAGTATTTGCAGGCTGTAGAAGCCAAGATGGCTTACCTTTGGGCTTGAACATAAGGAGAGATCCAGCTGGAAACAAGGCAGTTGTGCACTATGATTAATTATAATGTCAATCTTGCTCTTAATAATGTGCATTTTGGCATTTCTTAAACAACCGAAATTCCAACAAAATGTGATTTCTTTTTAAATCTCCTTTATAAATGTGTAAGGTAATCTTGCCAAAAACACCTCTTCATCCATTTCCGTGATGCTTTGGGTAGTCCTGTCTTCCTGGCAGCAAAATGGATGTGTTTTTCTAGAGCATAAAATGTAACATTAACTTTTAAACCATCTCCTCAGTAATGGACTTTGAATGGGCCTGCTGCAAGGGGAATCAGCAATGCCATAGAACTCATTTTGAAACCAAGGAAACCTTGTGTTAAGAGAGCTGGTATGCAGGCCAGGTTCCAATTTCTGACAACTGCATACAGAGACAAAAAAATAAGACATGACTTAACTTTCATAAATTTCTTTACTCACTCACCCTTGATCAACACTCATGGCATTAAAGAATAAGTAACGTGTATAGCAAATAACAAAAATGTGTGTGTGTATGTTTGTGTGTGTGTGTGTGTGTGTGTGTATGTGTATGTATGTGCACATGTGCACAGATCCTCCTCCTGTGGTGGCAAAATGTCCATTTTGAATATCATTTTATATACCTCTTCATCTTGGAACAGGGTCTCTCACTGAATCTAGAACTTCCTTACTGATTAGATTGACTGACCAGCAAGCCCCAAGGATTCTTTTGTCTCTGCCTGCAATCTCTGGGGGTTTACAGATGCATATTGCCCCAGCTAAGCTAGCCACTACTTCTTCAGTATACTTTATGTTAAAAACCCATCTGTAGTAAGCATGGTACAATTTAAAGCCAATAATCTAGAAGCTTTAAGAAGCAGGATATCTTTGCTTGGCACAGTAATCCAGAAATTTTAGAACTTTGTCCATTCTTTATGTATTGTTAGAGAAAAAAACACGTTGATACATACTGAGAGGAAAGATGTGAAGAGAACACTGTTTATAATCTCATCTTGCAATGATATAGACCTGAGATTCTAATTATCCTTGTCTGAAGTTATGAAGATGTGTTTGAAAGTGAATCTTACCACGTGAAAGCATTCACTGGTCCAATAAGTACTTGTATAATTGGCCTCCACTCAATCATCCATTTCCACTTAACTTTTCCACTCATCCATCATGTCTCTGTGAATCATCTCTAATTGATTTCCAAATGTCACATCTGGCAATACACTATAAATACTAAGCTAATCAATCACAAAGCAGAACTGCAAATCTCATATCACTGTGTGAAATAGTTCATGCATCCTTGATAGCAATATTGAAAAATTACTCAAATCTTATACAGAGATGTTGCCAATAACATATTTTTTAAAAAGGAGAGAGAAATGAAGAATGAGAGCAAAGGAAAGAGAGAAAGAGACAGCATGATGACTGATTCACTAAAACTCTCAAAAGTTTAGCCAAGTATCTGGAATATTTTAACACAAAACTATTTTTGTTCCTTTCTAAACTGGCATATTTATGATTAAGCTAAACAAAGTGAATATTAAATGAAGTTCACATATGCTGTAGTTCTATACAGAAAATATGCAGACATTTCAGCATGTGATACACATTATTTTATGAGTATCTAACATGTTTTTTCTAATTCTTAACAAGCATATAAAAAAAGATTGTATTTTCGTGTTGAGTTTTGTTTTTCTAGCCTTGTTCTTTTTCTTTACAGTAAAACCGGGCTCTTTCATCACATTTAATTTGTGGCCCAATGTAGTTTACCTTCAGATAGAAATCTTCTAGATATTCTGGATTTAAAGGTACACACAATGGACCTGTGTATGCTTACACATGCATATATTTTCAGGTTACAATGGCAATAAAAAAAAAAAAAAAACTAGATTTTTGTGGAGCTTTCCTATCTGAGTTAGATGAGCTCATCCTTCCTCAGCTCCGTCACGGTGATTCAAGTTTATTATAGTGAAGACAATGATATACAGAGCCATGCTCACCTTTCAGTGGCACCTAGAATTTTTAGATACTAGACACTAAATATATAGCGGTAGAAAAATAATAACTGAATTTGAGGGAATTGATGGAGTTGTACTCTGAATGAATATTTAGATGAATGAACAAGGGTTCAATGGTTAAATTACTTTACTAAGTGGAAGGGCCTATCAAAAGTTACTTGGCTGTGAAGTAACAGAGGGAAAACAGAGAAAGGATAGTTTAAAAACTATGTGACATAAAAAAGTTATTCACCCAACATTTCTGTCATTGAGAGAAATCTTACTCTTTAAAATATATAATACATGGTATACATATATATTTAAGAGCTCTTATGTATATGTATTTAGTTATATATATTTTCTGCCAAGTGTATACTAGTGACAGAGCATTTGGGTCTTGTAAAATATATACAGAACTGTTATAATTGTGGAAGGCAAGGTCACATAAAAAGAGACTGTAAACAAAGCGTTCCCAAACAGTGCTATTGTTAGGAATAATCCCAAGAGGATGACTCTCCCTTCTGGAGTGTGCAGAAGGTGTGGAAAAGGGAGACATTGGACTAATGAGTACAGATCAACAAGGAACAGACAAGGTAACATTCTGCCCTCAGGATATGCCCCAAGGGGACTTTCAAAAGCCCCTATATCAAATCCAATCCAATCTTACACTGCCATTGTGGAGGAAACACCTTCACAGAACAATTAAAAAATTAGAACCTATTTTTAAAAGACATACTACATTGAATGATAGAAAATCTACAGAAAAATAAAAAAATCAGGAAAAATTATAAAGCAAATATTTTGGCAAGCTTCTTTCTATCAATGAACAAAGGACAAAATTAGAAGGACAAATAAATGATGTTATTATTGAAGGCTTATTGGACACAGGGGCAGATGTATCAATAATTTCACCAGAGTCATGGCATCCAAGTTGGCCCCTTCAGGAGGTAAATGTTCTGTTGTGGGGTATTGGGTCGATATCCCAGGTAAAACAGAGTGCAAGATGGCTTGAGTTTATAGGACCAGAAGGACAGAGAGGAATATTAAAGCCATATGTGGCTGACATTCCTATAAATTTATGGGAACGAGATTTACTACAACAATAGAACATACAGATTAATATTTCTCCAAACACAGAAATAAGCCATAATCTAGCACATGGTTCTGGAAAAAAAACAAAAAAACAAAACAAAACAACAACAACAAAAAACAATAGAAGTTATTATGAGAAACAGTCACAGACCATTCAGATTATACAGAAACAAGGCAAAACAGCTGCTGATCTTTAAAAAAACATCTATAGTACTACCTCTAAAATGGCTAACAGAGAGTAAGAAATGGAAGACATATGTGGAAAAGATTTCTGAACTTCTTTTTAAAGGAAAATTAGGACTTTGCCAATTGACAGGAATGGACCCAGTAGAAATTGTTGTACCTTTAACTAATGAATAAATTGTCCCGCTATTGGTAGAAAGTGAACCTTGGCAAAAAGCCTGCAATAATTTTTTGGGGGGAGATATTAACAACAAATATCCTTAAAGCAAAAGAATTTTATTTCTAAAGAAAACTAATTGGATTCTTCCTTGCATTGTATGAGATAAACCAGTTTCTGGAGCCCCTAAATTTTATACAGATGCAAACAAGTCAGGAAAGGCAGGAGAAGCCATGGCACACACTGTTAGTCCCAGCACTTGGGAAGCAGAGACAAGAGAATCTCTGTGAGTTCAAAGCCACCTTTGTCTTCAAATAAAGTTACAGGACAGGCAGTACTGTTACACATAAAACTCTGTCTGGAAAAAACAAAACAAAGCAAACAAAGACTGGAAGAGGTGGATCCTCTGATATCTCTGACTGTTTTTATTATATTTCAAAATATCCTCACATAGTACTAAGTTCTCACTTTTATTTAAAGGATACAAATAATTATATTCATTTGGGGAAATTTTAAAGAATTAGAGTTGAAGAGACTTGTAAGACAATTATAGATTTTTAGTCATACTAAGGCAACCTCTTGACTTTTGCAGTCAGTGTTAGGGTGCCACAAGATCTGGGTGCAAGGTTGTCTTTTACTTTGTTAACTTGGGAGTGATTACAACAATCGGTTGTACTCTTATATTGATGCTTGTTGTCCTTTATTATTGTGCCCTTGTTACTTATTGATTTGATAGAAAACAACAACAACACATCATGTATATATGGCCAGCCTGGGAAATTCTAGAATTTGCACAGCAAAGGAAAGGGCCAAAGGTGGGTAAGTACTCAGCAGACATTTATCAAGTCGGATTCAGCATGCTCAAGAAACAGAGCCACATGCATGTGTAATCCTGTCTGACATATAGCTAAGGGAATGATGTAAATGTACATTATACCCATAAGTGCAGGTGGGAGGAAGGAAATACAGGGAAAAGCAGATGACCAGCATCAGGGTGCTTAGTCAGAACTATGGCAACCATGATGGGACAGAGTTGGCAATGGCAATGGTCAAGCAAAGCCATGTTACTAGGGTCCCTACTAAGCAGAATGGAGTAAACTCTAGCTCTGAGTTTAATGATCTGTTCTAAATTCTTCACTATGCTATTTACTAATAATGTATCTGGAATAAGATACCCCATTTCCTCCTCTATGAAACAGATCAATATCAGTTCATTATTTACTTGAACACTAGAAGAAGAAATATATACAAGGCACATAGTATAGAAATTTGTGTCTGATTATGATGTGGGTCTTAATTTCCTCTAATTCTTTTTTGCCTTTATTTTGGAGCAGAATATAGAGTTGATTTTGACACACAGAGTGGGAAATATCACATGATTTCAAGCAGTCTGAAGCTCAGATAAGAGAGGCAAGAAATGTGAAGGCTGGGAAGCCAGTCCCAACAGCGACTCTGCACTAACAGATTGATTTTCTGAAGAGAAAGAGTTTTAATTGAATTCCCTTTGCACCTGTTCCTTCACCCAGGCCTGTTGTATAGAACTCTAAAATAGCTATTATCACCATTTGTTACAAAGCTGATACAGAATAATGAAGCATGTCTCCAGAGAAATTACATAAGCAAATTCCTTAATTTTTTGAAATTATTCAGAGTCCAGAAGGGGATTCCACATGCTTTCCTATTTTCTTGTCGGTGTTTGACAATTAGGTATCTGGTTCAAACATACATTTGTAGACATCAGTGGGGTTAAGAATGGTCAATTAGGCAATGCTTGAGTGGCGATAATGAGAAACAATATTACAGCACTATTACCTTTTAATTTAGGTATAGTGCATGCATGTGAAGTACATTTCTCTTCCTCCTCACCTACATATCCAAGTGTATGGCTTGGGAGACAGTCAGGGATGACGAGTATGGCATATACACAAGAAGACATAGGAAACTCTTGCTGGCAGCAACAGAGCATGGAGTTTCATAACTAAAGGAATTTCCAAAGAGCTGAACTGGAAGGCCTATGAACTGTGCTGGGATTCTTGGTTGACAAGAAATTTCCTCCAATTTACTTCCTGATGTGGTGAACTCTGGTGGTGTTACACATAGAAATTTCTGAAAATATTCTTTATGCCTTAGATTCAGAAAACAATAAAGGAAAGACTAGTTGGCACTGATAAAGATTTAATATTTGCCTTTTTTCCTTTGTGAGCCATGGAGCATACCTTATAAAGACTAGTTTTCAAAAAAGCTGAGGTGGCATATGCAAAGGTATGGGATGTTGAAACATTCATAAAGGTGCAGCCTGCATCACCCTGGAAATGGTTCCATAACTTTCTGTTTCTTCTACTATCTGGCTGTTCTTATGTGTGTGTATGTGTGTGTGTGTGTGTGTGTGTGTGTGTGTGTGTGTGTGTGTGTGTGTGTGTGTGTGTGTGTTTGTGTTTTCTTTTGTACTCTACTTCCTCCTTAGACCTGATCCCTTCACTTAGACCTAGGTAGAAAAATAAGAAAGAAACCTCTTTAATTCTGAGACTCTTACTTTCTCATCTTTGATGCCAGATAACCCCTGAACTGTCCTGTTTATTACTTGGACTGCACAAATAATAAACATGGAAATGTGCCGGACTCAAAGTCTCTCTAATGGCAGAAGGGAAGGGCTATAAATATTCCCAAAGAATGCCTATGAATTCTGTTAATCAAAAAGTGATAAGTGAAGATATTATAGTAGTAATGGGAACTTTTAGTTGCCAGAAATTTATTTTTGAGATTTTTCTTAAATTGGTTAAATATGGAACTAGATAATAACAGTAAAGATGACAATATTTGTGTTCTTACTTTAAAATAACTGAGCAATTTGTTTTTTAAAATCCATATTAAAAATGCAAAATTCAACAAAGTATTTCAAGGCAAATAGTTACATAGCTACATAGACCATTTGTCAGTACCTTAAAATCCTTTCCTATGGGCTTTATCCCAAATAAATACCTCTCACTTGCTACAAACTTCACTAACTTGGTACTATATGTAATATTTTCCCCTTAAAATCCACTTATACATATGTATGATGAAGTTTTATTTGTAAAATAGGCATAGAACTATATTAACAGTAATAAGATAAAATGGGATAGAATTTGATAAAAAATTCACATGGCAGTAAACTCTGTACCTTTCTCCCTCAAAAGGTCTTATTGTTCTTTATTGATTAGTCTTTGTGTGATTATGAAAGACAACAATGTCTGAAATATGATGTAATAAATTGAAGTGAATGACATAGGAAGTGTGTTATATCAGCAAGATACATTCATTGTAAGTGAATACTGGCACTTATGTGACAGGTGACCATCAAGTGGGTAGTACATAAAATACTGAACAACACTATAATTTCTATCTTGAGCAGGATGGATCTATACAATATGAGATTTCATGATATTACATGGAATGGCATACAGCTAAAATCTATAAATTATTTTCCAATTTTCGTTTAGTAATTTTGAACAGGGTTTGATACATGTAACTGAAACCATGTGAAATGAGGCATATGTAAGTGGGGAAGAACATAATACAAACAAAAGTCTTGATCCCAATGATCTAAGCTAATGTAATGAACAGGGGCAAATGATTACGTATGTATGTATATTTATGTCTAGTATGTGTGTGTTTTAACGTGTGACTTTGAGCAAAATGAAGAACAGTTTAGTTTTGTATCATACAATAGCAATACAATAAATGGAGAAAATTCAAAGATTTAGTCAAAAAAATTTTAAATGAAGTTTAATATGGGTATATACAGGTTTGTACCATACTGTCATGACATAGGATTCTTTCTTAGGGTTAGTATTCTAAATTATGTTTTCTACACCTGTTCATATTTCCTTATTTTCTAAAAAAATAAATAGCTGGAGGATAACCAATGAAACAGCTTTTCTAGCATCAATTTATATTTTCTAATATGATGGGTATGGTTTACAAAGTAATAGAGCTAACTTGGATATTTTTGTGACTTTCCTTTGATGATGTAGTATCCATATTCCTCCTGTACCTCAGAGAGGATGACTTTTTATATAAAATAAGAGCTTTTAGAAGAACTCACTTTAGTACTGAATTCTGTGGTTGTCTGTTACTTCTATATTTAGATAATTATATATTATCAGTAGAAAATACTCAGTATGTAAGATGTTTGGAACAGAATATCATCAATAGCAGAATACGAAGAGTCTATGGGAGCTTCCTTAGTAACATGCAGGAGCTGAGGCTTGGAATACCTCAGAGAATGACTCATTAAAGACTGGATAAAAAAGAAGTTACTTAAAATAAAGTTTCTCATTAGATGCTTGAAGTAACAAAAGATTTTTTCATAATTATTCATATCTAATATTCAAATAGGTCATCCCTCCATCTGTCTCAGCCCAATTTTCAAGTTTGTACACCTGCAATAGACATTTTGTTTGTTGAAGATTTAATTAATGCTACTAAAAAAACATCAGCTCATGAGAGTTATATTATTTTAATTTAATGCAAATCTACAGATTTAATTGCCTTACAGAAACACACTGCATTTCAAAATCTTTAGGATCAGAGATCAGTTATTCATTATGTATACATCTTACAGAGTGGTCAAAGGATGGGTTTACAAGACAATATACCGAGGGTCTGTGCAGTATAGTGTACAATTTAAACATAATTTATTTTTATTTCATGTATATGATAATTGTTTGTGTGTCAGGGTATGCATGTGGGAGTTATACTCCATCCACTACATAGGGTCCAGGGACCTAACTCAAGTTATCAAGATTGGTAGCAAGGCCCTTACTGACAGATCCATCTTAGTGATCCTGGAATTTAATTTTTGAACAAATATGAATTAAAATTTTAAAAGTAAAAGAAAACATTTTATAGCACTTCTCTTTATTCTCCAGCTCCTGCATTTTTTCTGTCCCCTCTTCTACAGTATTGTTACTTTGGTGAGGGAAGTTGACAAAACAGTCTCATTTATGGCTGAGTACTCACAGTCACTTACATACTCCTAGCAAACTGACCACTTATGAGTCTCTTCATTCACTGGTAAATGGAGCTTTTCTGACCAAGTTTGGGAATAACATAAATTTATGCACATACACAAAATTCCTTAGAAAGTAGTTTGATAAAATGACAATTTAGTAAAACAATCTAGAGCCTATAACCTTCCTTGCCATGAGTTTTAATAAGTTTCATCATAGTAGGCATGGAGTCCGTCCTCTGGAACATGTCTTAAATGTTGGTTATTCTTTTCGCATTCTGTACACTAGGGATAGATCTTGCTGGACAGATAGGTATTGGAGAATGCGTGATCCAGCAGTGGGTAAATCATTTCTTCCCCAGCTGCCTGCATAGGACTGTCTTGAACTATGAGAACTATTAATGAGGGAAAGCATTCCTTGGTGAGTCTCTCTGTATTGATTGAACTTTCCTACAATTACAAATGTTTGTATCTCAAACAATAGACTCTTAAGACTTAATAATAGTGTGAAAGCCCAGCCTCCCAAAGTTCTAATTTGGAAAATCAAGAATTACCTGAAGAGCTGGCTCAATGGATAAGAGCATATTCTACTTTTCCAGGGACCTGAGGTTTAAAGTCTCATTACTGTGTATAACTCCAGTTCAAGGTTATCACATGCCATTTTTCTGACCTCAGAGGGCATCAGAAATGCACATTTTTAAAAGAAAATTGTATGTTATTTAACTAATCTCTTTTGTTCTTATTTTTTAAATATCCTACTTACAATTAAGCATCCAAAGCACTGCATTAAACTACTATAATCCATGTCACTAAATTGAATTTCTCTCTGTTTGTCTTCATCCGACTTCTCAGTTCTTTGACACATTCAGTGATCTCAAACATTTATGGGGTTTTAGCTCCATCGTTTTTTCTGTATTCCTATATCTCACATTGTTTCTCAATCAAATTTGCAATGTATTTCACTTCCTGTTCTTAAATATTTCTATATTCTTCAGGGCTCTTCTGTAATTTTTGAGAATTTTCAACACGGTGATGATTTTTTCATGGGAATTCTCGAGAGATACTTAAACCATTTGAGGTATACCCTCTGTATACAGCAATAAGGTAGAATCATGAATCTCACTACTGATTGAAAGAACCAATAAACACAGTGTAAGGCCATAACCAGTTATGGGAGATGCTAGATACACAGTGTGCAGGCCATAGAAGCACCCCTGTGCTGGCAATGTTGGTTCCGATGGCCCTTTCTGCTTTCTCTGGTAAGACTATGCTTTTACTGTTACTGTTTTCATTTGTTACTCATCAGAGAAGCTGAATTGAAGACCAAGAGACTGGTAATAGTTGATCTTTCCACTGAAGTAATTGTGCTAAGTCTGTTAACAACTGATCTATTTAGAATTTACAATGATTCCTCTTTCTAGATGGGCAAGAAGCTCCAAGGTGACAAAGCTAACTTCTCTGATGTCTGTCAGTTTTCAATGGCAACTTTCAATCTGAAAAGGCTGGCTCTAGAATCTTGGAGGTCAGCAGATGGTAATATGAGACAGAGCTATTGTCACATCACAACCAGAACTGACCTAAAAAAAAAAAATGCAACAGGCAGTCCTAATCCATAGACTCTCAGAGTTGAACTGTTTCAGGTGGCCCTTTAAAGAATCAGGTCAGTTCATCAGAGGAATAAATCTCATCTCAACAGACTCAGCAGAGAAAACAAAGTTTGCAAATTGCATAGGCACAGAGAGATGAGGCAGGTCTTGAGCCAAGAAGACAAAGTTAGGGTTACTTGCACTGGAGTCTGAGTTTGTACTAGTGACACTGTAAAATGACGGAGAGCAGTGCATCCGTACTAGATGATTGTTTAGCAGATTCAGCCTCCCTCCCCAATTCCTCCAGCTTCCTTCCTCATCTCCATTAGAAAAGAGTTGATTGGAAAATCTTTTAGAGAAATCTCAGCTTTTTTTTTTTTTTTTTTTATCATTAAGCAAATTGTAGTGGTGCAAGCTTTTAATCCCAGTGGAGGCAGAATCAGGCAAATCTCTGAGTTCTGAGGCAGTCTGATCTACATAAAGAGTTCAAGGATAGGCAGGGTTGTATAATCACATGCTGTTTCAAGGAAAGAAAAATCAAAAACAAAGAAGCAAACAATAGCAAAACATTTTTATTATTAAAGAATGCTCAAAACAAGTAGTATTTCTACATGGACGTGATCAAAAGCCAATTCTGTGATTGTTTCTCAGACCCCACCCTGCTTTTCCTGAAGTTTAGAAACAGTGTTGTCGAGACCAAAGGAGGTCTGTAACAGGTGTGGTGTCCCATAAAAAGCATCTGGAATAGTCAGCATGAGCCACAACTGCAAACAAAGGCCAGTGCATGTGTGTTGACCTCACAGCACCGTGTCTGGATACATGGCAAGACACTGTAGCACACCTGTGAAATACGAAATCTTTCTAGGTAAATACAGAAAAATCATTTTATTTGAACTCTTCACAATTCTTCATTGTATCTGACCTGGGTTGATTGCTTAACAGGGGGATTCTGAGCCTAGCCTCTGTTCTTCTACTGTTCTTTCTTCTTCAACTTCCCATTGGATATATACACTTTTATTTTAAAATTCTCTACTAAGGAGAATGTTTTTTCTACTATTTTTCATTATTTATTTGCTACATGTTCTCTTTAAAAATAATAAGTAGTATTAAAAATGTAGCTAACTTCCAGCAAGATAAAATCTTACCATTCTCAAATAATCACCATTAGTACCAACCTGGTAAAATGTTCATCTGTGTATTTGTGTGTACATATTTTCCTGTATAAGTATGTGGTTCAATAGCATTGTAAACATATTAATGTTTGTTGCTTTTGTTGTACATCTATTTTCTCCAGGCCACATTTCCTCCCATCTATGATCTGTATGTATCTTCTTTTCTCCTCCCATCTAAGCCACTGTAGGTTATCAAGTGAGACCCATCTCAAATAGACCAAAAGCAGGGGTGGTAGAACGCTTTGAAAGCTCTCATTGCTCTTCCGGAAGACTTGAATTTGGTTCCCAGCACTCACCTTAGGTAGGTGCCTCATCGCTACTTATAATTCCAGATCCAGAATGATCAAAAGCCTCTGGCCATCACAGCATCAATACTTAACACACACACACACACACACACACACACACACACACCACACACACACACACCACACCACACACACACACATACACACACACACACCACACACATACACACACACCACACACACACACATACCACACACACACATACCACACACACACATACACACACACACCACACACACACACCACACACACATACACACACACCACACACACACACACCACACACACACACACATACACACACACCACACACACCACACACACACACATACACACACACCACACACACACATACACACATACATACACACACACACACACCACACACATACACACACACCACACACACATACCACACACACACATACCACACACACACACCACACACACACATACACACACACCACACACACACACACCACACACACACATACACACACACCACACACACATACACACACACATACACACACACACACCACACAAACACATACACACCACACACACACACCACACACACACATACACACACACACAAACACCACACACACACATACACACACACATACATACACACACCACACATACATACACACACACACCACACACATACACACACACACAAACACCACACACACATACACACACACATACACACACACACACCACACACACACACACACCACACACACACCACACACACACACACACACACACACACACACACACACACACACACACACACACACACACCACACACTGAGTTTAAAAAGTAAAACCTTTAAAAGATAATGGTCTTCAGGGTGTAAATGTGCTATGAAACTTAAATTTTTAGATTCTAACCATGGTGTTTTCTGTTTTGCTTAGATCAAATGAGCTAATACTAACCTCACAGCATAATCTCTGTCTCTTTCACATCCCCAGTGCAGCTGGAATTACAGGCAGTTGTGAGCTGACTGATAGAAGTACTGTGGAGCAAAGTCCTCTGGAAGAGCCTCAAGCAGCCTGAACTGCTGAACTACCCCTCTAGCCCCACCCATGAAAAACATAAGCAACTGAGGCATTTAAAACAGTAAAGAGGATAGTGTTTGGAGAGAGGGAGAGATGCATATAAGACTCAACATAAGCCTTGTGGATTTCAATAGGAGAGCAATGGGGTGGAATATCATAATAAGAATTTTATTGTGCAACCAAATTATAAGATAAGATTACCCTATTTGAAACTCTCTACTTGGTTTCTCTTAAGGGTAATGTTTAAATCATGAATCTTAAAACCAGTCAAACCTTCTTATATTCTTATACAGCTCCTGACTCTTTTCTTTTCTTCTCAGCAGCTGAATTCACATTTCAGTGGCCAGAGCTTCATCACTAGTTCATGCAAGCCTCTTATATACAAGAACTTCATCCTACATTCATAGTTCCTCTTATATCTTAAACCTTCATAACATGTTCATAAGTACCTCGTCTATGAAAGACCTTCATCACATGTTCATGCACACCTCATGTATGCAAGACTTTTGTCACATGCTTATATGTACCTCATATGCATTAGAAGTGCGTCACATGATCATGTTATCCTCATGTACACTAGACCTATACCACATGTTCACACACAAATTATATGTGCTACAACTTCACTGCATGCTCATAAACACATCATATATGCCAGATTTTAATAACATGGTCATAGATACCTCATGTATATTAGTCCTTCATATGTTCATATGTGGCTCATATAATCTGTTCCTTTTTTACATGCTCATATACACCTAATGGACATTGGGTATTCATCATGTAGTCCATATAGAGGATTATTTCATCACATGCTTATATATACCTCATGTATATTAGACCTTCACCACATGTTTGTACTTATATTACATATGCTACAGCTTCATCACATGGTCATACATATGCTATATATGACAGACCTTCACCACATGATCACATATACCTCATATATTTTAGACCTTTACATTTTTTATAGCAGACCATCAACACATGTTCCTCTGTGCTTTGTGCATAGCTGCATATTTAAGAACCTTTATAGTGATCTATAGGCTTCATATGGTTCACAAGTAGGAAAATAGAGCCTGTGAGTTAAACCTGGAAGGACTAAGAAAGAGGGAATGTGCATATATGTAACAAACCAACCACAACTTAGTAAGGATAGGACATGACATTCCTATTCTGCACACAACTTTAAAATTTCAATGAAATTATGAATAATAAAGAGTCTCCATTGGAATTATAACATTCCAAAAACTGACATTTCCCATTTATTTTAAAAATTTAAAATTTTACAAGAGGGCATGCTAGTTTACATACAAATGTGGGCTATTGTCAGCATATTTTCAATCCAGATTTTCACTGGGAATGATTAAGTAAAATGTGTCCTCATAAATTCAAATGAAACATCATTTATTTAGTAAATAGTCTCTTTTGCTTTGCATCTCCATTGTCTGAGTGATTTTTGTTGTGTTTAGGCACCCATCTTATATGGCTATTTCTGTCTCTGATACTAATCTATATTGAGAGACATCCTTCAAATTGTGATTATACGAACATTCTGTCTCTGCCTCACCTGAGTTATGACAGTTTCTGAATTTATACATAAAATATTTGGTGGCTGAAATGTCTTCAAGCCTTTTTGTTATGCTGATTCATTCTAATGGGAGTCATATAATATGATAATGTTGCTTAATTCCTTTCACAAATGTCTGGTATTAACTTACAGTGAGCTTCTGCTTTGTAAGAGCTTAATAAATAAGAAGAAAACCTTTGAAGAAAAAGTTGTTCTTATATTTGATTTTTCTCAGGTAAGTAGTAAGATTTTAAATATGTGATAATGAGTGAGAGTCCACCAATCATGTATATTCATCCTTTGGAAAAACAATTTTTTGACGGTACCTAATCCTTCCAATCAGAAGTTCATTTGCAGCATAGAAAATGTGATTATGAATGTTTAAGTTGAAGCTGTCAGTAATATTATTTTGCATAATTATATTGTCTGTTGATTCATCTTCCATTTCTCTTTGTAGGGAGCTTCTCAGGAATTAAATAAAACTTACATTTTGTAGTTTATTTGAATTCAACTGTGCATCAGATATTGAGCATTGACAAGATATTTGTAATAAAAGCAAGAAAGAGCGCGTAGAGTGAGTGGCCTGAGGTTTTCCACATTCCTTAAATCAGCATGCTATTTACTAGCTGACTTCCAGTAGGGTTCTTTGAGGAACAAGGGGATAAATAGTTTATGATACATAAACTCTCAGGACCAGACTTTCTCAGCATAATTTTGTTCTAACTTACTCAAAGAGAAAGTCAGGTTAAGAATCCTGAGATATGATGTCCTGATTGTTTTCTGTCTAAAGTGAATAGAAATGGAAATTCTTTGTCTGTAGCTCACCTGGCTTATTTCTCTTAAGCATCTGTCTGGATCTAGACAGAGTGCCTATTTTCCACAGTAGGATCCTGTGGAGCATATTCTGGCACCTCATAGTTATTACTGCTAAAGGCAGAAAGTATGAGGTTGGATTTCTTGCAGTAAGATGACATTCACTGAGCACTCCCTATGGTCAGAGCTCAGTAGGGGCACTCTGGTAAAACAAAAAGAAAGTAAGACACTTTCCCAATCTGTGACTTCTTCAACTTCCTGATGCAGTACTCAGAGTTTCCTTGGCAATGGCTTTTACATGAAGTGCTGAGAACACAGAGGACTGAAACTGCCATTACACTTGCTTTTCTGACTGCTGGTTATCACATCTAGCATTTTTACCTAGATGATAGGAGGTCATCCTCAAGTCTTTATTCCTACAAGACAAGCCTGTTACCAACTGAGCTCCCTCAGGCCCTGACTCTTATTTTGTGATGGCTTATGCCACTTCAAGTCTCAGAAGGTCAAATCGATGAGAATGTGGGTATTTCCTTGCTCTTAAGACAATGAGAAAACTCTTCGACGCACTCTCTTCAGGTTGTTTGAATCCAGGCACAGAAATGATGACTTTGCATTCTGTCTTCTTGTAGGCCTGGATTTCAAAGGAAGTCTATTGTGGTAATCTAGGTAATGAAGACCCCAGACAAGGAGGGCTAAGACAAAAAATGAGAAAATAAAATGAAAATAAAAATCATAGCCATCTGTGGAGAGGTAGCACCTTGTGAATTTTAGAGGCATAGATTTGTGAGCAACATCTTGGATGAAATCCCCCTGACTCTGACTCTTGTCAGCCAAAGAGTGCATTGAGCAAGTTAGTTAGCTGGTACCTGTGCTTCTTGCTCTACAAAATGAGTTTCTACATAATTAGGCTTACTGTAATGAATAAGAACATTAACTTTTGAAAAACTACTTTTATTATCTCTGGCATTTGATAAGCACTCAATCAATATTCATGATTACTCCTATTTCAATGTCCTGGCTTTTAACTTCAGAAGACAATGACAGCCAAAATCTCTATTCAGATATTTCTGTTTTCTTTTGTATTTTTACTTGTTTGCTACACATTCAAATATATTTGTATTTTCAATAAGTGAAAATAGTTTAATTTTATTTTAAAATATGTGAATGTATGATTTTAATATGGCATTTTTCTATAAGGAAGAAAAACATTTCTTTATATTATACATGATACCTTAGGTGTTAGACCACTAAGAAGCAATTATTTTTACTCTTTAAAGGTTCTATGTAACAAAACTATACATGATGACAACTTCTGTAATCTAAAGAAGTCTCAAAGGGCTATGGATATCCACTCAGTGCATAAAATACTTGCAGAACAAGCACAGGAACATAGAATCCATCTAAAGCCAAATAAGGGGTAGCAACTCATGGGGAATAAAGATAGGCACATCCTTGAAGACAGATTAAAAAAATAAGAGGACACAGAGTTGGATGAGTGGAGAAATGGGAATGAATCTAGGGGGAACAGAGGAAGGAGGGAAATGTAACCAAATATGGAATTCTCAATGAGCTAATTTTAAAATGAGGAAAAAGAATCAAAGTGCAGAGCAATAGACAAAGAATCTGATGTTGACCTTAAACTCCTATCCATATACGCTTAAGCATAGACTACCACCTCCCCCCCCTCTTTCATACACACACACATACACACACACACACACACACACACACACACACACACACAAATATTCAATTGGAATATGTTTCAAGTTATCCTTGAGACATCAAATAAAAACATATTTGAAAGATATGCTTTTATTTGATGAACTTAGAATTTGTAAGCAAAGACGTAGAACAAAGTCACATAGCATTGCATTTGTTTCTTTATGATGTGCTTTGTTGATTGTACCATCCAGTTTCATCTGATGCATTAACTACCTTGGTGGTAGATATTAAAATCAATAAAATGAAGACCGCTCTAAAGAAAAAAGAAAAAATCTTGTCTCAAACATAATAGGTTTTGTTAGTGGGAGGTTGTTTAGATAAATATAAGATAATCACTCATGAAGGTATTTGGCTGTGCTGTGCTAACAATAAATTGCAATTTTTTATAGACTTGTAATAAGAGAATTTATTTTTTGATCACCCAGAGTTGCTCTGAATTTAGCAAACCTTTTCACAGAACATCCTGCAAGCAGTTCCTGTAGGATTCATTCTAGTCTTGTCTCTGTCTGTAACATTTAACCCACCGCCTTCATGATCACCTTTAACATAAGAGAAACCCACTCACACTTAAAATCTCACAATAGAAATGATAAGTTGATACCCAAGGCATTTATTATTTGCTCTTATGTTCCCATTGTAACTGAAATGTGTAAAAATACTATCTTCCTATGAGCTGGATGTAGTAAGAAGTTTCTGGTCTGGCCTTTCCAGCCTAACCCAGAGGTTCAGCCTTGCTCTCAGGTCCCACTGCAACGTACCCTCAAATAATCACACAAAATCTTACATTAATTTCATTCTGATTGGCCTATGGCTCAGGCTTACAACTTCTTAACTCTTAACTCTTAAATTAACCCATCATTAGCAATGTGGCTTAGGACCTTTTCTAGGAGCAACATTTTAATTTCTTTCCTCTGTGTCTGCTGGTGTCTCTGACTCTTCCCTGTTCCAGAATTTTTTAGTCTGGTGGCCCCACCCACACTTCTTCTCTGCCTTCTGGCCAATCAGCTTTTTATTAACTAGTCGGAGGGACAAATATTTACATCTTACATTCTCTAAGTACCGAAAGATAAGATGTAATGGTTAGATACTGGGACAGTCTTAAATTTATTATCTGAAATTCCAATAATTAATAATTGTAATTTTGTGAGTTTTGAAATTTACCAACCAATATGTACTTTAAAAATGTTTTCGAGAAAATGTCTTAAAGAAATGTTTATTAAGTACAGTTAAACTTTGGTGTTTTGTGAGCATAAACAACGTATGGCATCTTATAAGTATCCATTGCCACATATGCGTGAGCAAGCTGGCCATCTTATATAAATCTCCTCTGTGGAGACAGGTAGATACACTTGACATGAGTGGTTCTTGCTTAAAGGCAGCACAAATAACTAAGCTAAGAAGATAATATGTTAAAACAAATATATGCAAATTAATCTTTATGCACTATATTTTTCTTTATAAGAATTCCACCCTTTTCTTTGTCATCTCTAGGAAACTGTTTTTTGTGTCCCCATCACTGAAACATTTTAAATGCTATTAGACAGTGATGGTTCCTAATGACCTTATTTTATCAACACTCTCCATGATGCAATCCTAACTATATTTTGATTTGAGATGTACTTCCCTCTCTTTGTCTGTCTGAGATGAATTGCTTGACTTTCTCAACAGACCATTGTCTGTCTGCATATCTGTGTTGTCTCAGTGTATATGCCTTTATTTAATGTCTATATGTGCACACAGCTTCTTCTACCTCTTGCTGTAAGTTCATATGCCTTATGTTTGATTCTCTTAATGAGTTTCCACAGTGTGTTCCACTTTCTTTTGTGACAGGATTACCTTCAGTGCTATCTTACCCTCCTCACTTACCCCTTCTTCTTCCTCCATCCTTGTTTCTCTCCCTCATTTTTCTTTCTTTTTTGATTTTCTCAGATAAGATCTCACTAGCCTCTATAAGCTTCAACTCAGATTCTTCTGCCACTGTCTCCCACTTTCTGGGGAAAGAGGTGTAAATCGCCATGGGCAACTTATATTATTGTTACTCATACACTTAAATATATACATTTTAGCTAAAATAATTTTGGAGACAAAATGCATGCTTGCTTAATCAATGTAAACCTTCTTAGGAGACCTCACTCTGGACAATTCAGTGAGCAGGATATTTAGCTTAGCTTCTCAATGGACAAAGAGACTGTCCAGTGTAACAGAGTAAGCACATGTCTAAAGATAAGAAAACCTCTTCCCAATTATTATCAATAATACTTTAAGAAAATTGCTAGGCTTTTGAAATTAATATTTCATATCTAAAATAGAGTTTATTTTGGCTCCTATTTCTTGCCTTAAAGCAAGGTTTGGAGAAACATGCAGTATGATCACAGTGTTTGAAAACATTTTGTTATTTTTATTATGTTCTCACATACTTCTTTGTATTTGTTTTATTTTTCCCAAATACACTTTAAAAAATACAACTTTTTGTGTTTTGTGGCACTATTTAGTCTTGGTTTTTTTTTTTTTTTTTTTGCTTTTCTCTCACTAAGTAGATTGCTATATTTTGAAATTTCTCAAGGTATGGTGTTAGCTACTGTTAACGCAAAACCACAACTCTCACCTCAAAATAGATATCAGGTAGTTTATTCGGGAGCCAAATATAGGTGAGCATAGGCCAAGACTACTGATTCAGATTTCCCCCAAATTCTTTGTTCATGAAGGTTTTATAGTAACAAAGCAGCAAAAAATCATAAATCAAGACACTTCAAATACATTTATGGAAACATGAGGTAGGCAGTTACTAAAGTGGAGGTCCCTATACTGTAGCGACACATGTTCTGTGAGAGCATTCTCAGTCTAGGGGCTTGTGGAAGGCAGTCACAAGCATGTTAGCTCAAAGACAGAGGTGGGCAAGGAATAAAGACGTGGTTAAAGATGACAAAGGATGAGTTGTAATTAGGCTGTAGGCCTGGAACATTCCAATTTATCTACACTCATTGAAGTTCTGATTAGTTAATTAGTATTGGGAAAGTGTCAGTATAAGATGAGAAGTATCTTCAGGAATTTTCATTCATACACTCTCATTTTCTCTGTGTGCTTTACTTAGATGTATAATTCTTCTTTGAAAGATAAATTCTCATTTGCTAACAGATAACAAGAATACCTGCATACTTCTTTGATATCTAACATGATCAGTAAATACTTAAATCTACCTACATGATTTGCTAACATTTCCCACAGCCAACTTTGCCTAAACTTGACTGACACCATGCTCTTAAACCTTGTATTATCCCCATTTATGTGTTCAGCAAATAGCACTAATATCATTTCAATGATCAAATTCTAGATTTCCTCCTTATCCACTGCATGCCCAACTACAGAGTACTACAGCTCCTGAACATGTTCATTGTACCACATAATTCTCTACCCTACTTCTTGGGCTCTATGAAAATACTTCCCTTATGACTTGCTATCCTTCATGAATCTCTTTTATTCTAAATATTTTCAAGATGGGAATATTAGATAATTACCTGAAGCGGTTATTGTTGGTTTTGAATAAAAGCTAGGTGTTAATCCTACAGTAAAGGTTGGAGAGCAGACAGATGCATAGATAAAAATGACATTTTTTAATAAAAAAATGAAGCAAAAATATATAACTCTCAAAAATAAAAAATAATAAAATAATAAATAGATCTATTTAGTAACCATTTATTAAACTAAGACTTGAAGGTGCTAGCTAACACACTGACAAAGTATGTGAATGAGATATGGCTTTTGCATTCAATAAAGCTAGGATACCCAGCTAACAGGTCTATGATCGGTTATGTAGCCTTTAGGGAGAATTTGAGTACCTCCAGCAATGTAATTTGAAGGGGGCTCCTGGGAAAGGCGCCGACTTCTTACTCACGTTTTGCCGCAGAAGAAGTGTGTAAATATTTGGAACCTTGAAGCCCATTCTATTCAAATGTAACTGTCTCCCGTTATTATTTTACTCTCTCTGAAGCAACTCTCATATATGCTACAGAGATGTACCACTCAACACAGTTCTGATAACACAACTTTCTCTTTTCTGTCCTTGGCCAGTTGATGCGTAAAAGTTTCATTTTAGATCAGTCATCATATGTTATAAACACTACAATCTCTGTTGTCTATGCTTTATTATTACTAACATCTTTATACTGGACCCATTAGACAAGAATAGAGATGCTGAACTTGGTTAAACAATTGTTCAAGTCATATAATTAATAAATATGTAGCAATTTCTCTTATGCTTTCTTTAGCAATTTCAGAAATCACATCTTTCTCTAATGCTTAGTTTGGCGTTGCCAGGTCCTATTTACTTTTTATTACTAGTTATATTCTATTCATTTGGGGTATGAGTTACACTCTAATTCATTGGCTATTCTAATCTTGTATGAAGATATTGGTGGCTATTTCTAAGCAATGATTCTAAGAAATGTCTGGGCTGTAGCTCATTCCTTCTCATGGACCAAATAAATATTGAAGGAGAAGCTGTCAATGTCTCTTCCTCAACAACAAAGGTCCATTGATCATTTCAAATATCTAGATATTTTTCTTTATGTGTTAAATAATTTTACTGTTGAGTTTTAGTTTGAACTCGGTTTTTACAACTGTTTCCATATATCAGTATTTAGACAAAATCAATTAGTCTTTCATCTATTGCGCCTCAGTTTCGTTACATTAGGAAAAGTTCGCCTATATTGCTAAACTGCTGAACATTTGGTACGTGGGATTAATTATCTAAATAACTTACAATGATCAGTAAAAAATGTCCAAACCAACAAATAGAAATTAGGCAAAGGACTGTGTGGACAGTGGCTAAAACCAATGAAAGTAGGCTGTCATTTGCTATATTCTCATATTTAAAATCATGAACACTGCCTTAAAAATCGATGTTCAAATGAAATATCCAGAAATGAAAACTTTAAATCCTGGGCCATTTTCCATGTGCTTTGAATTTAAACCACTCATTTAAAAGAAAACAAGAGGTTTTTATTTCCCCACATTTCCTTAGACTTCTTGCATTTAAACAAAGTTCATGCCTCCTTTTTACCTATTTATGCAAAATTTTTGAAATTGTTAAACTATAAAGATAGATACTTGGTCATAGGAGTTGGTTAAATATCTCAGCTGAAGCCAGTACCTTAGCGTGAATGCAAAATGCTTAACAAGTCAAGGATGTGGGGAGCTATGAATAGAGAACATTTCATCATGAATTATTCAGCTAACTATGGGATGCTGTTATTTCTACTTCAGTGGCTTTTAATTGCACAAGTAAAAATTCTGCTTATCTAGCATTCAATTTGATGCCAAAGTGCAGCTTGCCCAAGCAGGATAGAGGCAGGAAATGAGGATCTCATCAGACAAGCAGCTGCCATTCATAGGTGTATTAAAAGGGATAGCCAGGAGAGCAGCAAGGATGGTGCCAGACTAACATAGGTGGTGCCAGCAGAAGACATAAGAGAATATGTGACTTGAGGTTGTCTGCTGATTCTGATCTTAGGCAAGCAGATGAGTCTTGAGTGACGAGTTGAACAATGTGTATCACTCACTTCCACCTACTTTGTTAGAGAGTCAAGGCTGTTTCCCTTGGAAGAGATGTTGGTGTGTGTCTTAGTCACTGTTCTGTGGCTGTAAGAAACACCACAACCAAGGCAACTTATAAAAGAAAGCATCTCTCTGGGACCCTGGTCATGTTACAGAGGCTTAGTCTCTTATCATGATGCCAGAAATAGTGTTGGAGCAATAGTGAGGGTTATGGCCTGATAATCAATCAGACACACAAACACACAGGGAGAGAGGGAGAGGGAGAGGGAGAGAGGGAGAGGGAGGGAGGGAGGGAGGGAGGGAGGGAGGGAGGGAGGGAGGGAGGGAGGGAGGGCCTGGTGCAGACTTCTGAAAGCTCAGTTCCCACCCCCAGCTATCAAATGGATAAAGAGAAATGACATGTCCTCTAGCAAGGCCACACTTCCTAATCCTTCTACACAATTCTTAATCCTTTGAATTCTTTCAAATTGTCCCACTTCTTGGTAACTAAGCATTCAAATATGGGTCCATTCTTCCTCAGACATCACAGTCAGAAGGTAGCTCTATGCTTTAAATTTACCTTTTAAAGACCTGGTGTTCTTTTGGGTAAAATGGAGTGTCGGCTCATTTTTGAGAAGCTGTTCTTTTTCATTCTGAAAGTCTATTTAAGATTGGTTTTTTAATCAAGCTAAGAAAGCTTGTTATGCATTCAAAATTCATGAGATGGTGTTACCAGCACCTGTGCTACAAATTTTTGACAATTTACTCAGAAAACACAATATTAAATATTTTGAATTAATTTGTAGCATCTTTTCATTTACATTTTCCCCATAATGGATGGTTCTAGATAGTTGCTACATGCATCTGTTTTCAGATTAAATTGACTATAGAACAAGCATTTTACCCGTTATCATTTGCTATGCACTATATGCACTATACAGTTTATAGAGGATACAGAGATTGCAAGGATGCACATGTAAACACCATATACTGGAGCTCAAATCTGAAATGAAGATAATACATAAGAATTTTAACCATCCTGGCAGGAATGAAGACAGTATTGGGACATCTGCTTGGAATCCTGTTTGGCTGTCAGACTACTGAAGCAATAGATTCCAAGAAATTGGAATTCCCCTACAACTGTAATGCTGGGAAAAGCCAAAGTCTCAAGGTTTTCTCTCCCCAAGCAGATTACAACTTCTCAGATCACCTTTTAAGCAAGGACTTAACATAAGACCATAATGATGGACAGGGCCATATCTGGATTAATGCTGCTTATTTATGCATCCCTCTGATGCCTCTACTTAAAACTAAGCCTTATGTTAAGACTGGAAAAAAGGATTTGTAAGGGTCACTGTGCTATCCCAAGTGTGTTAGGGAGTTAAAGATGTCCCTTTATTTTATGCTCGGGATCTTTGTGCCCTGATAATGTATTGACAAGATGCATAGTGGTGTTAGTGGCAGTATAGATTTGTTCAAAGCGAGACCAGAAATATAGAAATCAGTCCAAACATTGGAAACAGCATCAGGAAATGATGAGAGTCAAAAGCTTAATTTTTTAAGATTCTTTTAATTAATTTAAAAAGTTTTAATTTTTAAGATGTATTTCATTTTATGTGTCTAGGTGTTTTGCCTGTGTGTATGTCTATGACCCATGTCTATTCAGTGCCCATAGAAGGTGAACAGGGTGTCCAGTTACAAATGGTTGGAAGTCACATGTAAACCAAACTATAGGCAACCAGTGACTGCAAAGAGAAGAAATTACTCTCTTCCAGTAATGAAGCCTCTCACTGGCTACCCAATAGTAAGTAGTCAGTTCTAAAATCATATACACAAGCAACATGAAGTGAACTCAGCAGATTGTATTTATATATTCATGCATTTACAAATGTATGTAACAATAATAATCAAAGAAAAACAGACCTTCAATTTATGAGGGAATAAGGGGATGGGATATAAAGGGTTAGAGGGAGAAGATATGGGAAGATATGGAAGGAGAGAAGGTACAAAAGGAAGTAATATGTTTTAATTAAAAATCATTAAATAAAAACATACTCAGCCTGATAATGAGTTTTTATATAAACTTTTACCACATCTATGTCTTTTATCTTCCCAAATGTATTTTTTTCATATTTTTGTTAAGTAGTTTTAGAACAATATTTCTTTTCAAGCTTTATTAAAAGTGGCAAATAAATTGATTCTACAAATTCTTGGGAAAGTATTTATTTCCATGGCAACCATAATCTGCTTTGCATTCTTATGAATAGATGGGACCTACACCTTCTTCTCATACTGTCAAAGGCCAGTGACAGATCAACACAAACAAACAAGTGTTTTTTCAATACATAATGGCAATGGGAAGTCCACATTCCCATTAATTTAGCAAATGTTTAATATTCTATAGCATATTTGTTAATGAAAGCAGTTAAGTTATTGATTAAAAACAACCAATGAGTGATGGTGTACATTCTTAAAGACAATTCAGCAGTTATTTGAACTTGGGTATCAGCAAGTATTTTTTATGAGAGCCCTGACAGTAAATTAGTTAGACCCTGCATGCCATGTGGTAACCTCCCTAACTCCTTTGACATAAATAAACTTGTGGTACTGTTACAATAAAACTTCATTTTAAAAACTTACCCCAAAAGACTTAGGATTAAGCACAGCGGTGAGTTAAATGCCTGCCTGATACGTGTAAGACCCTGGGTTAAATCCTCAGCACCAAACAGAAGAAATATCATGATAAATAACTTCCTGATCCCATTGTTTCAACTTTTTTACAGGAGGCAAAGGTCATACTGACTTTATTGGGGGGGGGGGAGAAGATTTTAAATGGCCAAACAGAATCAAAGCACCAAGTCAGACACTTAATAATGACTGACTTGCAGGCAACATGCTGAATATTTTGATGTCTGCTACTTTATTAAGCTTAGAATACTCCTGTGTTACTTAAATATTCCCTCTGTTACTTATCTGTCTGTCTACTGTGACAAAATACTTTGATAAAATGAATTTAAGTAGAAAGAGTTCCTTTTAGCTCTTAGCTCTAGAGTGCAGTCCATCACAACTGGGAAGTCATGGCAGTAAGCCACAAGGCAATGGATACCTTATTCCATCCATAGGAAGCAGGGGGAGATAGATGTTTGCACACAGCTCACTGTATCTGACACAGTCAGATCCCAGCATATAGCATGGAGTCGTGCACATTTAGAATGTGTCTTCTTATCTCACTTAACCCAATCCTCAGAGGCATGCCCAGACCTAGATAATTTCTCACAGGCTTACTTCAATCCATGTCTCCTAGGTGAGTCTATATCCTGTGGAGTTTAAACCTAAGCAACTACAGGACTTGGGAGAACAGAACAGTTAGTACCCCTATTGGGAAATGAAGACCATGGATGGGAAACCTTGAGATTGTCAGTAGAAAAAGTTGCATCATCTTTGTTCAGATGAACTTATTCTATTTAATTCAGTGAGGGAAATAATGAAATCATTCTTTAAATGCATCTGCAATGATTTCTCAAGTATATGAAGGGCCAAGCATATTTAAAGAGCTTCTGTATTCTGGTGGATGTTGGGAGATTTGCAATGCTTATTTCTGATCCGAAGCTTCACTTTAAATGGAGCTCAGTTTTCATTCACCCTGCTTTCTGCAGAGTAATTTCATGAAGAGGTAAAAAGGGTGATTGTGATGTGTAGTTAATTAGAATTTCTAATTAAAATTATCCTGAAAAACAAAAAATAAGAAAAAATAGGAAACAGTGAATGCCAATGGAAGAGTAATTGCTAATCTGTAAATTAAGAAAACTGTATATTATAAGTGCTTTTTCTCTGCTGGAGTGAAAAACACCCAGTTTCAATTAACATACCATGAATAAAATACTCACCTTGAGTAAAGTGTAAGACACATGGCAAATTGGGAGAACTTTATTTGACAAACGGAATTCGGTTAAGTGCTGAGGATTCTGTCACAGGCAACAATCTTGTTTCAATTCTCTCATTCCTTCATCTCAAACTTTTTGAGTCTGAACTCACTTGAATTTGGATTTTTTAAGCCAGTCTGGTAACTTTGCAGGTTTTCAAAATTGCACCCCTGTGTCTATAAGCACACATGTCATGCCAGCCTCACTGAATGAGAGGGGCATTCATGTGTGTTTGTGTGCTCAGGGACAAGGGGGTATAATGTCTGGCATCATACCTTGGTATTTAAGTTTTACCTCCTTGCTTCTCTCCACTTCCATAATCTTATGTCGCAAGTCACCAAAAAAAACCCCAAAAACAACAAAAAATTAAAAACCTTGAGAATTTACCTGAGTGAAGGGCGAGGTAGAGGTATTTCGCTCCCTGATATGTTTCTAAGCCTTATGATTTTATTCAGGATATTGTTTTGATTGTCACACAGGTTGTCTTAGGTAATTGATCAGCTTACTTCAGCATTTCATGAGGTCTGTTAATTCTGCATTTTGGACTGATTAAAAAACCAAATCATTCTCTAAAAACAACTGATTCTTCATTTAAGTAATAGGCAAAATAGTGAGTTGAACTATCTCTGGAATTGAGACAAGATCAGGGCTGGAAAATCACTATTACATCTATTTTCCATGCCAAATATCACAATAATCACTTTCAATTAATATGGTATACTTTAGAACAGTTTGAGTTTATAGGGAAGACGAAAAGAGGGACAGAATTCCACATAATCCCCTCACACAGCTGTCTTCTCTTGTTAACATTTAACCCAGATATCAGTTTAAGCTGTGCTTTGAACTCTGTGTTGTATATTTGTAGATTGTTTTCCCAAATACCTGTTACACATTCACCACTTCAATAGGATAGTGAATAATTACAGTGCTCTGAAAGTCTTTTCTGTCCAGCTAGCTCACTTTGAATCTCTCCTCTGGCCAGCTACTCTTGGCTACTGGTCTTTTATGTTCTCTGTAGTGTCCTCTGCTCTGGAATGTTGTGTGATTGACATCATACAAAGTACACCCATTCTGAGACTGCAACTTCCTTTAGTGAAATGTATTTATGATTTTTCCTGTCTTTATGTATGTCCATGAACCACATCTTGTCAGCACTGAACGTAAACCAGTTGCATGCATGTATCAGAGCTTCTGCTATTTTCTATTTATAGCTCACCCACTGAAGAATGTCTTGGTTACCACTTCTTAGTTTTGACAGTTAGTAATAAAACTATTTCAAACATTTGTGCATATGTTTTCAGAGTGATGAGTTTCCATTTCATTGAAGAAAACATCTAGGAACACAATTACTAGATGGTATAAGTGATTATTTTGATGTTATAAAACATTTGCATTCCTTGGAATTCTCTAAAACAGTGAATATAAACTTCAATTCTCCCTTCATTCACTAGAATCTTGCATTTCCAGTGGCTTATGGTTTAGTCACTGTAATAGGCATGAGATGGGGAAGAGTGAGAGACGGCTCAGTAGTTAGGAGCCTGCACAGCTCTTGCAGAGGAGCCAAGTTTAGTCCTCAGAACTCATGTTGGGCAGCTTGCAACCACCTGTAAGTCCAGCTCAATGGAGATCTAGGGTCTCTGGCATAGGAGAGTGCCATAGTCACTCATAAGAAATTTCTTCATAAAAATAAGCCAAAGAGAGTAAGTCCTTTTCATCATTATTCTGGAATGACATGATGCTACCTTTTCTTAACTTATTTTTCATCTGTCTTTTTAGTGAGGTATGTTTCTATATCATTTGCTCATGTTTTATTGGATTGTTATTTCCTGAGTGTTAGGATTACCTTTTAATGTTTATGTAAGTTCTCAGTCAATCAGAGAAGTATTTTGAAAGAAAGGTTCTTCCCTTGCCTTTTCAACAATGTCCTTCATAGGTAAAAGTTGTAAATTTTAATTAGCTTCCTTTTAATACATAAACCTTAATACTATTTTCTGTAATAGATGGTAATTTTTGTGGTTCACATAAAATAAAAGATCAAATATTAGGGTTTCAGGTAGGTCTAAAATTAAGTAGTTGCTGTTTTACTGGCTTAGAGTTTCAGCTTTATAAGAATAAATATAAAGGGAATAATGATGGTGGTTATACAATATTAATATCCTATTTAATTTTGCAGATCTATATATACTCTTACACAATATAATATCAAAACGTTGAGAAAATAGACAAACAAAAATGGTCAATTCTGTGACACCCAATGGTACCTAAAATTTATCCTGTGTTACCTTTAAGAGCTTTGCCATAATTCTGTGTTTCACACCTAAGTTTGGGATATACCGTGAACCACTATTTATGAAAACTAGAAACCATTCATTTATCTAAGTATATTTCACTTACATTGAGTACAGAATTGCCCTGCATTAGAAAGTTACTTTCTGGGGGCTGATAATTTTTTCTTTTATTTTTCTGACAAATAGGTTTCAAGTTTATTTCCTTTTTTTGTTTGTTGCTTAAATCTGAAGCTAAGCTACAGTGACTGCCAAGATAATTTATCTCACAGTTACACCCTCTAGTATGCTGGCTCTCCGTATCTTTGACCACTGGCACAATTATTAGGCTGTGGGGTTGGGGACAAGCTCAGCTTTTCATACCTGGCTCATCTTAGATTTCTGGCTTCTTAGTCTTGGTGGCTGTCAGGTACTCCTAGTGTGCACACATGTCTGGGTCTGATGCTAACAGGGGTCATGAGTGGGCAGCATCTCTTGAGACACCAGGGTTCTGCACTGACAGCAGGTCAAGAGTAAATTTACTTTTTGCTGTATTTCAAAAATATTATGGTATCAAAATAGCATTTATAGGATAGAAATCTCATTAAATATCTGTGATTGGGTGTTTGTAGGGTTTGTTTCTTTTCCTCTTTCCCCTACTCAGTGAAGAGTCAGTTGAGGGTAAACTTATCAGCAACAACAATGACAATGACAAAACCTTCCCTTATCGGCGTGAAAAGATTTAAATTGGAGGGTATTAGAGCATTTGAGATTATGAATAGAATAGTTTCATGATTCAAGTTTCCCAGAAGAAGAATGCTGAGGGCCAATGGCTCAGCTGGGAAAGGCCCTTGCTATTAAGCCAGAGGGCCTGAGTTCGATCCCTGCAACCCCATAGTGGAGGAGAGAACTGAGTCCAGCAGGTAGCCTTCTGACCTTCACACTCAGTGTGGCACACTCAAGCCCCACCCCACTGACAAAGCAATTCACTAAAATTTTAAAAAACAAATGATGGATAATAATAATGAAGGGAGTTCAGAATATAAAACCTATTTGAAGCCGACACGGGAGGAGGTAGATACACCCTACGGAACATTTATCTTTAACAAGTGGCTTGAAGAGAGGTGAACTCATGGATCCAGCCTTCCTGCCCCATTCTTGATCACTGACATTAAATTGTGTGGCTGTGTTCTTATACTTTTTTCATCTCTTCCCTGTGAGAAATTTCTTAGACATTTTGCTCTTTTAAAAATCAGATGTACCAGTGAAATACTTGACCAGATTTCTGTCAATTTTATAATCCTTAGTACTATTTTCAGAGGCATTTTCAGTTTGCCTACAGGTTGACAGGGACCATAAATAGATGTGCAAGATATAAATACTAATATATCTATATGTGTATGGATATTATATGCAAATAAGTACAAACATAATTTCTTCTCCTTTCCTTTCTTAATAAAAGGACAAAGTAGTTTAAATAAACATCTTGGCCAGTGGTGTTTTTATATTTGATAATTTCAATAATCTAATATGGGAAGATAGTTCTCTTTCAATTATCATCAAAGCTGAAGTTTATAAAGTTTATTTTGGTGTAGAAATTCAAACATTGGAGCTTATTTTTGACTAGGCAAGTAATTTTCTGTCATAAGATAGATAAGAAGCCATTAAATCTCACCCAGCAGACTGTGAATTCAGCAAATCATATGACAGATAAGGAATTGAAATAGAAACTGCATATCAAATCCTGAACTTAGGCAGTTGAGGGAAAGAAATATTTCGATGGGTTTAATGTAAACTTGTATTTGAAAGTATGTGTTCCACAAATACCCAGTGAAGGAAGAAGGAGCCAATACAAAATTGAGAAAAGTACAAGATTTATCCTCAGTGGTCAATGCCTAAGTTAGTTTAGTGTTTTAGTTTTATATAACAATAAATAGTAAGACTGTATAAGAACATCCCCTTTTTACCTCTTACTTGACTCAAAAATAATCCTGATTTAGTCAACTGCCTACAAGCTGTCAATAACTTTCTTTGACAGGAAACACCATTTTTTACTATTAAAAATGAAATCTGATGAGTGGAAAGTTGACCTGGAAAGAAGTAGTTGTGGTTCATGTCTTGTACTTATTTCTTTGATGTTTATGTGTGCCTGGATTTTCTTGCATCTCAAATACAGGTCTAGGAACCTCCTACTCTAGAAACACACCTCTGAGAATGCCTGTATCCTTTATATAAGAGGAGGTAGTATTCACATATATCCCGAGTCATCTCCCACATGCTGTACTATAACCTTCTGACATCTCTAGATCTCTTCAGTACCTACAACACTGTGACTGCTGTGGTAGGTAGTTAGGGAATAACAGGAGGAAAAAGGGAACAACGCATGTTCAGTACAAATGCAGGGATTTCCTGTAGGTAGTACCTAATTTATTTATTTTATTTTTTATCTAAATTTGTCATGTGTGTAGCAGGTGTGTGTGTATATGTCTGTGTGAATATGTTTGTGTGTAGACTGGTGAGTGTTATCTGAATGTGAGTTTTGAACTAGGTTTGTAATTGTAAACAACAGGGGTTATGTTGGTTCCTTTCTCTATCAGTATCCAGGTTACTTTTAACATAAATTTTTCTTTTACTTACACATTTTCTTTTTACACATATTTATTTTCTTACTTATTCTCTCTCTCTCTCTCTCTCTCTCTCTCTCTCTCTCTCTCTCTCTCTCTCTCTCTCTCTCTCTCTGTGTGTGTGTGTGTCAAAAGGACTTCCACAGCCCTTTCCCAGCACTTATAAACAGTATTCAGTTCAATGAATAAATGTGGAAAAAAAATTATAGACAGTTAACTATGTTTGATTCTGTGATCTTTACAGCTTCTGTAAGACTCCTTATGTTTCACAAAAATAAAAATGTCATTTCATATTATTTTTGTTTTTTCAGTAACATTCCAGAGAAGAATTTCATTTGTTTTTTTTAAATTATTATTTACTTATTTTGGTTCATGGATCTTGGCTCTCTAAGCTTCACTAAGTCCCATAGTCAAAAGAGCCCAATGGCTAAATGCTCTGCTATTCTTCTATGGATTTTTGAATGGGGTTTCCATGTAATAATTTTATAATGGGATCTTCAAATCCCATAGCTGGTCTAATATAACCAAATAAAAATTTCAGTAATGAAATCTTAATTAATTCCACCTTCATAGTTTGTGGTCATGTGGTTATAGAAAGTTGTTTGACTTCAGTGAGTATATTTTACTCATACTAATAAAGTGAATATTAAAATTACCTGAACTGAATAAGGTAAAATGTGAAAAGAACCAAATATGGATAAAGCAAGGAAAGGGGTATTTTTTATTCTTTCAGGGTCCAACACCATTAAAATTGGTTGATTTCCTGATACACTATGGCCAGCAAGACTAACACTAATGTACTTTTTGGTAACATATATAATTTGTGTCTTAATTGGGCCTCAATTATTGACTTGATAACTAAAACATTAATGTGAAATACTTTTTCTTTCTCAGTGAAGGCACCATTTTCCCATTAGGGCTTCATTCATGATTATGATCACTCCTTTGACCCAAGTCATCCCCACTTTTATCATCACAACATAGGTTGCTATATTAGAGAGAGGCATTGGGACCAAGGATCAGAGCAGAAAAGTCAGCATAAATCGCATGTACTACTTCAATAGAAAGTATAATTTGTAGATTCATGCATTCAACAAAACATTATTGAAATTACAAAGCATGGGTGATGTATAGCTTGTTCAGATAATTTGACAGATATGTAAACAGAGGTCAGATACTTGGTAGTGGAAAATAAAAATAAAACATGAAATTCACTGAATTCTAACTAAACTGTGCCAGCTAATTCTTCCCCAACTTAACCACCCGTGCTCTAAATGACCATAGACCTTTATTTGTAGAGGTATTACTACCTCAGCTACAAATATACACTCATCTCAGCTAGTAGCTCAGCTTTGACTCCAAATATGGGCCTGTCAAACCCACAGAAGATTATATTAGAGTCCCTGGAAGCGGGCTGAGTTCCAATTTGACAAAGAACTGAACTTTGAAGAAAGCTTTATTCTCTATAGCACTCTATCCTCTTCAGATGCAAAAGTCATCTGTAAATTCAGCATGATAATGATAATCTTTGCTCTGATGCACTATGCTAATGAAGAGCTTAGAAAATATAAACCAAAGCAGTTTCTTATCTGCATAAATCAGTATTAATATTGGACTGGGATATATAAGGTATTGGCAATATCATTTTTAATATTAACTTAATAATATATCTAAACTATTAGTCTAAGATGGCTGTAGAAAGAGAGCTTGAAAATAGCTCATCTTGTATCAGAGCTTTAATTATCTTATGGGTTTGTGTACTAGTCAAATAGATTTTAAGGTCACTAAAATAGAGAACATTATATCTTATTTTCAAAGAACCTATTGATGTATAGATCATAGATAACTACAAAAGAAATACGTTCAAAACTGAGAGAACTGACTGTGAAATATTTTTACTATCCTTAAGGGAAGACAGGGAGGATGTTTGATGCTTTAGAAAAGTTTCCAATCCCCTAAAATATCCATGGAAGCCACTACACTGATGGTTAAGGTCAAGGCCAGGGAAGCCTGGCTCATTAGAGTCAGCAGCCATTTTTAATTACTTACTCTGCCACTTATTGTGAAATAGTTGGAAAATATTTAGTTTCTCTGCCAATTACTTTTTTGAATTATAAAATAGCAATAATCTATTTTGGTTGCTTTTATGAATGAATATAAAAAGATATTGCTTAGGACAGGGCTTGGCATTATATTTATTAAATACAGTTTTTAAGGTATTGATAATTAGATTCTACTCATTAGCTTTATTTGATCTTTGATTTTGCTAAACCAGCATTCAAAATTAGAGAAACAAATCTGATAATTTGTTATTATATCTATACTTCATGTAATCTGTTTTATCTATGCTATCACTCAGATGCTTTTATTTTAACGCTTATTCATACTCATGATAATTATCAGTGAAGTAGAATGTAGTGGGATGGATATTTTTAACAGAGAATGGATAAAGTGAGTGTCCATTGGATGAGTGTACTGAAAACTGTGTTAGTGTGTTAGGACAGTGACTAGCAAAAGTCAACTGAGGAGCCCTTAGATTCCCCAAAGCATTTTAGCACTTCATGAGGAGACAGCCATTTCCAGAGTCATACTGATATGTTATAGTTTTATTGTTTCACAAGTATATAATGATGCTTTTTTATAGGTCACATGTCCTGAAAGATTGCAAAAAGTCTGAGCCTAAAAGAGATCTGAGATTCCACCTATGAACTTATCATAAAAGTTGTGAATCAGTGTAACTCTTCTTCCTAATTAAGAATTTTTCCAATGTATTTTTATTAAAACACATACTCTCTTTCTTGTGTTGAGGACTAAACCTAGGCACTCTCTCTGAGCTACACTATTAGCCCATTTGATCAAGGATTGGGCTAAGAGTGACTTTTCTCTTGGAGTTATTTGTACAATATAACATATAATATAATTATAATATATAATTATATAATACAAAATAATCAATCATGTAATGTAAATACGTGAGTTTACATGTGAGTATGTGAGTTGATGTATACATGTAGTCCAGAGGAAGGTTTCAGGTCCTCTGGAGCTCAAGTTACAGGTGGTTGTGAGCTACCAACATAGGTCCCGGGAACCAAACTCAGATCTTTTGCCATAAAAGTATGTGTTCTTAAATACTGAGGTACCTTCAAGTTCCATTACTCTTATTTTAAATAACTCATTTATGTTTTATAAATAAAATTTGCTCACAAATATAACTTAGGTAAAGAAGTGTCTTTAGAGTTATCCATAGATTTGGAGTTATGATAAAAGAACTTTGTCCCCCGAACTTCTGCAGACTAATGTATCAGACTGCCTTTAGGTCCTTTGGTTCTCTTTTAGAACAAGGGTTTTTGTTTGTTTGTTGTTTTGTCTTTGCTTTTGAGTTTTAAGAGTCATCACAATTTCCAAGAAGGATGTCTGGTCCAATATCACAAAGCACACTCAGTCCCATTTGCACGGGATAGGTGAGCACCCAGCTACTTTATGTTGTTCCTTCTAGTTACAGACATGCTGACATGAGAAGCAAATAGTTCATATACTGAGGACAGTTGAGATTCTGTCTAGCATCAGTCAAAACATCACTTTGAGTGACATGGTTTAACCTCTGATTCTCATACTTGTCAAGGATTAGCAAAATAATCTTTAAAGAAAAATATAACTACATAAAAAAAGAAAAAATACGTAGGAGCCAGAAACGGTGGGTGACTAAAACCTAGGCTCTGGACCAAGCAGGGCAGTTGTACATATTAAGTCATACAGGTTATGACAGCATGAGCAAGAACAGCTCAAGCCAAACCAAACTGAAGCTCAAGATGGGAGTCGGGAATGAAGTCCTACCCATACTTTTGAAGCTGTCGACAATATTTAGTTGCTCGGAGAGGAGAAGACAATTTTCTCAAAGAGTGTAGCCTCTGATAAGTAGATCATACTCCCAATGAAATACCACATCCAAAAATATTTAGACAACTCGCATTGTTCCTTATGGTTTATAATTTAAAAGATAAAAAGGGAGGGAACAAAAAAGATAGGTGGGAAGGAAATTTGGATTGGGTGTGGGACTGGAAGAGTATGGGGAGAATATTGTTTCTTACAAGGTACAAAATTCTCAAAGAATAAATAGCCCAGTTGTCATCAGAAGGGTGTCATTCAGCAACTGATGGAACAGATGGACTCCTCATCCAGTCTTGATATGAAGGTTTATGCTTAGTCCTATAATTTTTTAGACCATGTTTGGAGGATATCCATGGGAGGCTACTCTTTTTGTTGAGGGGAAATGGAAATAGAGTGGATCTGGGGAAAGGGGGGGGAGGGATAGGGACTGGAAAGACTGGAGGGAGGCAAAACTGTAGTCAGAATGTAATGTATGAGAGAAGAATAAAATAAAATAAAATAAAATAAAGTAAAGTAAAATAAAATAAAATAAAATAAAATAATAAAATAATAATACGGAAATAAGGATTAACTATGTATATAAGATGAAGTATGTATGTGAATTTAGTTACAAACCAGGACACTGAAATCACTAATGGCAGAAAAGGCATAAGTAAGGAAAAGTGGCTTTATCACTCATAGTTTTAACTAAGATATTTCTAGGCTGAAAGGAGGTAGATAGAGTTAATACCAGGGTTGGGATAGCAGATATACCTGCAGGCCACCTGGCGTACATGCTAATGTAAGAAGGATTGGGAATCATGTCTTGAAGTTTGGCAGGTCATGCATGTGTCAGGCAATACAGTAGCATTTCCCACTATGTTTTCTCACTCTTTCTTATCTCTGTAGTAACTCATTTTTGTCATAATTTACAAGTGGTGGGGCAGTGGTCTTGGCAGATTTGAGCTAAGAGGTCCCAGAGCAGGTAAGAGACACACCATGCATGCAGCAGTCGTGTAGAAGAGTATATTGGAGAAAGGGGAAAAGGGACGCGAGTGCACCTCTGGAAATAGGGCTGAGAAGAAAGAAAGAGAAATAAGAAAGAAAGAGATAGGAAGACGAAGAGATGGAAAGGGGTAAGAGAAGGGGATGCAGACATGGAGAGAGAGAGAAAGAGAGAGGAGACAGATAGAAAGGGGGAGAGAGAGAGTTGTCTTTTATAAGGGTATTTAGTGCTTGCACATAGACCATTCATCCACGCAGCACATGTCCGCAATGAGTAGTGATGTAAGACCATAGGTCCTAGGCTGTCTAGGTATGTGCCTTAATGTCAGCAAGAGGATCCTGTCATGTCCTAAAAGGGAGGGCCAGGTAATGTCTAAATGGTAACAATTATTATGTTCACTTCTGGTTTTTAGAATACTGGAGTGTTAATGTTTCCCTTTGCAATCCCTTCTCTGGAGAAAACAATGTGACCTGGTCTTGTTTTTAAAGAATGGTCTTCTTGCTGTAGAGAATTCTACTTCCCTTTCTGAGTTGCAGTTGCTTCCTGTTCTTTAAAAGAAACAGTTCTGTTGGTTATCCTTTAAGTTTGTAAAGGATCAGTTTATAAGTAAGCAAACCGCAGACCAAGGAAATAGAAGAGTGCTGTCACTCTCGCTCTGTAGTACTTGAGTTAACAGAATTATAACCACTTCTTTATAGTAATGCTTTCTGTTAGTGATTTTCATCAATTCTAAGATGCTCAATTCTTCACCTTATTCTCTCTGAATTATGTATCATCTTAAAATCAACGGTATATCATAATGAGTTGGCTGCAGTGGTTAGATGTAGTGATACATAAAGTTCTGATATATGTTTATTATTTAAATTTGAAGAGCTAAAGTTGTTCATTCATAATATGATAATATACAAAGAAGAGGATGCAAAGTCTCAATAATTTATTTTGCTCACTGGTAGGAAGTACTATACAGTAAATAAAAACCTTTAATAATATTTTTTTTCTAAATGTGAAAGGTAAGTATTCTATGTAATAATATTTGAAAAATTGGCATTTACTTTTCATAATTTCTACTTTATATGCATTTGATAGCTAAACATAGTTGTAACAAAGAATTTTTTTCCACTTTATATTAAGAAAAACCCAGGATGAGAGCTAAGGAGACAGATACACATGAAGACACCATTGCCAATGACTTAATGACTTTCAGTGCTAAGTAATTATATGCAGCTCCTTAGTAGAAATATTCCAGACTTCTTGACATCATTGAGGAGCACTTTCCTCAATTTGTCATTGGGGCTCTTTCACATTTTGTCACTCTAGTCAGGAATGTATCCAGGAGGTTTACATGTGTAAGGGAGACTGTTATCCCTCTGTCATCACAGAAACTACATGTGAAGCTGATACTCTTCCTATCTGTTCTTTTAGGAGCCACGTATGCATTTCCCAAATCAAGAAATGTAAAGAAAGGTCAATCCTAGCAGGCATTTGCTAATTAGGGGGGGACAGACTCTATCTCTTTCTCTCTATTTGGATGCCCAATGGCATGCCTACAAAAGCAAAATACTAAATCACTGAAGAAATGTTGTCAATTGGAGGGGGGTGGCCCAATTTGGACTCCAGGCAGTGCCAGCTGCAGTCTCCACCAGATGTTCCTTCAGACAGGTGGTTCCTTCTCACTGGGGGGAACCTGTACGGAATAGAACAGTGCTGATTCTCAAAATGAGAGCCTATTGAAGCACCAGGTGTGATACATTCTAGGAGTGTGATCACCTTGCTAAAGGATGGGTAATGAGGAGAATTTCTACTTGATTTAGATATTTATATGATTTGCTAGGAAAACCCTCTGTTAAATAAACCCCTCAGTTTTTGGAAAAAAAAAATGTATTAGGTAGACAGAGGGCTTAGACATTTTTCTCCCCTCCTGTTAGTTGGAATGTAAGTGCATGACTCCACAAGGCTAAAACACAATCAGCCAAAATGCTGAGCAAATATTAACTTCTAAGCTGAGACTACAACCAGATTCACTCTTTCATACTTTACAGATCTCTAATTTCTCATTGACTAGGGTAATTGTCAATTCCAGTGAGCTAACTTAAAAATCTGGTTTTCTCTTTAACTAAAACATAATATAAAATCAGGATCAAATTTCTGCTCTGTGCCTGTGGAAATGGCTTATTTCCAGAAATGTTTAGAGAGTATAATAGTTTATACCCAGATGTAGTTGCAGAACACTCTGAAAAATGCTTGTTTTCCTGCATATAATTCCAACCTTCCACCCATGCTAATTGCTAATGACATTTTGGGTTGTTTTTCAACACTTTAATGAGAATGAAAGCTTCAACAGGGCTGTTATTTCATCTCTTATGCAAATTAATCAACTATTATTTCCCTTGCCAGTACTCAAGGGAAGCCTTGACCTCCAAGGAAGAGCACTCAAGTCAGGGCTATGGTGCATAATGGCCTAGCTTTGAAAACACCAAAATGGAAAATTGGTTCCAAAAGAGATCTTGTGGAGCAGTGAAGGAACCTTTAGGAGATGTCAGAGGTTGTGAAGAATCTATGCCCTCAGAGCTGCTGGTGCGCACAAGAGAACAGAATAAACCCGTCTCTCTTGTCTTTCCTCAGCACTTGCCTGCATTCTGCATTTCCAAACAGGTCAAATCAGCCTGAAACTTTCCCCACAGAAGCTGAAAAGACCTTCTCAGAGACTTCAACAACTGTGAGCTCACTCAATATTTTTTTAACAATATACGTACTAAATATTACACATTGTCAAGCATTCTGACAATAGGAATCAAGTGGGGTTCACTAGGAAAATATTTAAATTTTAGCTCTAGCAAAACTCAAGTGATTGTTAAGAGTCTCATAAATCTGAATTATGAACCTTGAATGGGCATGGGTCATGAGAGAATGTCCTGTAGGTGGAGTTTTTCATTGGACCAACCAACCAACTCCCAAATAACCACATAAAGACTTACTATTAATTTAAATACTCAGCCGATAGCTTAAGCTTGTTACTGACTAGCTCTTACAACTTAAATTAGCCTCTCTTTCTTATCTATGCTCTACCATGTGGTGGTACCTTTCTTCAGCACAGTATGTACATGTTACTTTTCTCTGCCTCTGACTGACTCCACCCTCCTTTTCTCCGTTTTCACTGTTTGTCCAGAAGTCCTACCCTTTACCTGCCAAGCTTTTGGCTATTCAGTCCTTTATTAGTCCAATGAGAGCATCACATATTCACAGTGTATGAAAAGATTGTTTGACAGCAGAGTTATCTTTATTATCAATACCTGAGTATAGTTTATTAAAAGACACATAGCAATTTAAGTAGCATGACGGTGAGATGTTAGAAAAAGCTAAGAAACTCCTCATACAGCTGATGAACTAATATCAAAGCTTGATGGATATTGAAAGGGAAGGCCAGTACAATAAATATTGCATGATCAAAATGTGGCCCATGGTCTTATAGCACTGGTATAATATATTTAGTGAACTTGTTAGTTTCATTCCCACACCAGATTCACTGAATTGGCTTAACAATTTTCCCCAAGTCATTTATATATAAACACTGAAAAGATTTGTTAATAAGGGCTTGTGGTGCATTTCTGCTTAGTCTGGGCCACAGTGGATCATCACCTGGCTGTTTATTAGTATAATGAGTGAGATAAGTGGGCTTATGTTACTGGTGTTGTTCAACAAGGTTGAAATGGGTAATTTTTTGAAAACAACAGTCTCAGTAAATTTGCGAAGTGTTAAGGAAAGGATAACCACTAACAAAGAAAGAAGGGTGTGGGAGTCCACAGTAGTCAAAACCCTTGATTCAGGAGAGGGCCAGCATACAAGATGAATGAGGACCAGTGCATTCATTAATACGACAAATAATTAAGAGAGTGAAGTAAAATCAGTTTCATGGCCAATACCACACAGCAAGGGACAAGGCTATAGGAGTCCTGGGATGCCCGTGAGGTATATTGGCTTTCAGTCATGAATCATATTTTTATTCCTCCCCTTTAGTACACATTATACTAACAAAATATGAGCTGTGCTAACAACCATTTGATCAGTATCTCATTCTTGAATCTGAAGCTGTACCCTGAGCAGTTCTAATACTTAATATTCTTTTAAGGAATTAACATTTATTTTTTTCAAACATATTGGCCTCTTCATAATACTGACTTCTACTTGTATCATGTCTTTAACCCCTGCCATCAAGATAGTGATATAAATATTTGTCATCTTCTCATTAAAGCAAAATAACGCTTAGAAGAGAAAGACAATATAGCCCATGAACATAGCAAAACATTTAAGAAGAACATAACACATGATCTTTATTTTTTTCAAATAATATAATAAGATAAACCAAAAACTAGTACATTGGAGTTTTACAAGACAAACAAGTGGAAGGAAACAATTCCAAGGGATGGCATGAAAATTAGAGCCACTTATACACATGCTCAGGAACCCCATAAAAGTACTAAAATATAATATGTAAGCAGATGACCTGATGCAGATTTCTGCAGGTCCTGCTGCCTCAGTCTTGTGAGTTCATATGAGCTTTGATCAAACTGCTTTAGAGGGTCTAGTTTCTGGGTGTTCTCCAATAACCCTGGCCTTTAGACTCCTTCATCTCTTCTATTGAGTTCCATAAGTCCGGAGGGGAGGTATTTGTTAGACACATCTCATATATGGCTGAGTGTTCTAAGGTCAATCCTCTCTGTCTAAGGTCTGGCTGTGGGCATTTGATAATGGCTGAGCAAGGCACAGATCTATAAGTATATCAGATTGTCATTAGGAATCATTTTATTAATGGTAATATTTGTTTTTTACCTTAGGTCCCTGGGCTAGATAGTCTCTTGTTCTTGATTATTCAAGCAGTATTGGGTATGAGTTCCAACTTGTGGAGTAGGCCATATGTCAAATCAGGTATTAGTTGGGTACTCCCACAAGTTCAGTGCCAACATTGCCATAGCATATTTTGCAGGCAAGATATCATCTTAGATCAAAGATCATGGTTGTCTTGGCATTTATGTTTCCTCTTTTGCTGTCCTGTAGAGTATATTCCTATACCAAATATCCTAGAAAGGAAGCGAAGGCTCTAGGTAGGCATAATCTATACTTCTCCATATTGTGTGACTTTTGTAGGTTTGTCTTCAGCAGTGGGCACTTGACATTCATTTGTAGGCTTGTCAACAACAGCCTAGGTTGTTTGTGGACTCTAGTGGAACTCCTTTGGCTAAGAAGTTGATTAGATGTAACCCAATCTCAATACTGGAAGTTTCATTTACTGACAAGAGATGTCCAGTTGGAACTCTTTCTCTTCCATTATTTGGTTATTTCATTTAGATCACCTTTGCATATGTTTTAGTTCCAAAAGCTAAAGCTTTCATTTCATTGTGTTTCTATACTATCTCTCAAATGTTCCTTAATTTTAACTTCTCTCTATATATTTCTCCTCTTGTGTCCCTTTCCCCCCATCTACTACTCTACTTGATCCTGCTTTTCCAGACCACCCCAAATCCATCCATATCTATCTATTCTACTTTCCTTTTTAATAAGGTCATCTCTATATATACTGTAGTCCTTTATTCTATAAACTACAGATTGTAGCTTGGTTACAATTAGCTTAACAGCTATATATGTGAATATAATTCATATTTTTTCTTCTGGGTCTGAGCTAACTCACTCAGAATGATATTTGTACTAGTTCTATACATTTACCTGAAAATTTCATAATGTCATCTTTAATAGCTGAATATTTCATAATGTACTACATTTTATTCTTCTATTCTTCTGTTGAGGGACATCTAGGTTGTCTCCAATTTATGGTTATTATGAACAGATTATCAATGAACATGAACACAACACAGCTTCAAAAGATAGCCTTAGAAATGAATCCTGATGTATTCTAGAATTTCAGCAGAATTTACATTCTCATGCTGGCACTTATAAGGTGTCAAATACATTATTCAAGAAAACTGTTTCTGCAGTGACCTCATTTCATTATTCAGATTTTATGGTTTCTGGACAATTATAGATAAAAATACAGTGGTAAAAATGATCACAAAGCAATGTTTCTTTAGTTCTTAATCTCACTCTGTAAGAGACTAGTTTTCTTCTAGTTTCAACTACATATTTCCAAGAAGCATCGAAGGTTGTATCCTCTGCACTGTTTGTGGACCTCATTTTTTCTTGAGGATCATGTTTTCTTCCTTTCATTTGTATCTTGATTTGCTGAAGTATCATTATGAATCGGGATAAATAAAACTCTGTAGTAATAAATACACTCAAATTTGTAAAGGATGGGTTAACTGTGAGATTATTCAAATGCAAGTAAAGTGGCCTGTGGAGAAGAAAACAGGCTTTGGCACAATTGTTATAATCATCTACAAGATGAGGTTTCTAAGGCATTCCTGAAGTTCTCTTTATAATTAGCCAATAAGAAAAAAAAAAAAAAAAAAGACAAGGGTTCTATAAAGAAGGACATACTCTGCAGCATATTCTATAAACCTTATAGCTAATATTATTCCTACTTTTTAGGGTTATGTGGCATGATTAATCAATAAGAAGGCAAAGAAATATAGATTACCTTGTGCTTAAAAGCAGAAGAAAAGAATTTTTATTAAACAGCTAGTACTCTTTGGGATGCTAGCAACGGCCAAACGGAAGTCAGTATACTGACAACCCTGAAGAGGAGGCCACAGCCCCTGTTTAGACCCATGAGCTCTCTTCTAGTGAAAATAGTCCCTGGCCGAGAGGACAGTGTCATTGTCACTGGTGAGGTGACGCTTGTTCTCCTGTCTCTACATTTAACAGCAAACCTCTCTTGTTGAGCTAAACTTCTGGATATTGGAAGGTGTAGATCTTTAATTTTTTTCTTCTCTTTTTTCCAGAGGGACCATTAGTATAAGCTTAAACAAGTTCAATCTGCAAATCTTGAGTGTTCAGCAGAGAGATGGCTCTGGTACACCCCAAATCACCCTCTCCCCCCAGGACTCAGGATGCAGCTATGGTTCGGAATGTTACTTGAGATTCTGGGAGATAACGATCTATTGACTGGTTCATGTATCACACAAAGAAACTGCACAAAGTCAAGTCTCAACTTCATATCCCACATATCCTCACCATTTTCTCACGCTCTTATTTTACTTGGTCCCAATTTGTCTTTTCCCCTTGTCTTCTTTTTGTATTTCTTCAAGGTCCCACTGCTGTAACAAAGGCTAAGCTGGTGGCATAGACTAGTGAGGGTCGTAATATATAAGGAAATTAATCTGTTAAATGGCCTGTAGAAATTGATTTCTATATAGAGTTGGACCAAAGTCCAGTTATTGATTCTATAGTACAGGTCACAGTTGGCCAGATAAAGGGCACCTTGGTTACAGCTGATATTGATAGATATCTAGAGGTCAAGCTCATTGTACTAGGTATGGTAGAAACATGATGTTAGGAATTGGATTTAATTGTAGAAACTGACATTTATAAAGAGTAGACATTTAATGGGTATCAGAATTTTGTTCAAGTTATTATTGATCTTATTTCCTGTGTGAAGCTCAGCAAGAAAATCAAATATCTAAGCCCATTTTTAAAAATAAAAAATGTTGGAAATAACACTTACCACACAGGATTTATTTGATACTAGACAATTATGCTAAAGAATTTATGATTGTATTAATCACCATGTTATTCTATTGTCATTGTCAGTCAATGTGAAAAAATAGATCTATTCAAGTACATCAAAGGGGACTGTTGCTCTTTCCTGTGTAAACAAAGCCTATCAGGCATTGAATATTTAAGATAATAGCATATTAGATATTGCATATTAACATTCTTTGAATAAATAAGGATATAGAGGCAATGAAAATTATTCCTGGTACTGATTATTGTATATCAGTTATACAGCATTTCATTTTTTAACCATTTTAAAATATTATTTTTTGAGATCTTGGCAAAACATGGCTTTCTCAACTTTGAGCAGATCATTTTCATTTCAGTACTGTATTTGTTTTATATCAGACTTGGTCTATCTTTAATTTATTCTCGGTTTTCTTTTTTAAATTATTTTTAGACTTTAAAAAATCAGCTGGACAAAAAAGAAAAATGAGTCTTTGAAAATTGATTTTCCAAGTAAGAAATCCAGAATGATGGATGGTTAGAATAATGCCCATATTATAGTCTTAGAATACAGAGAATACACAGAGCCCCTTCAAAATAAATTTCAATGTGTAAGAAGTAAGCCTATGTTTTATTAACTTTCTGCATATGAAATTGCTCAGACTATATTGGCATTTTTACAGAAATTTATAGCAGCCCATATCTAGCCCAGCCAATTTTAATATTGAACTATAAACAGTGTCAGAAATACAGTAGGAATTGCATTATTTTTTTTAGGGGATGTGGATTTTTTAGTTCAGAAAAGTACTATTTCCCGACTAATTGTTTGCCATCTCTATAGAACTTGCCACTGCCCATTTTCTAAACCAGTCTGCTTTCTAACTTCATTCCGAATGCTGATCATTGGTCCCACAGATAAGTGCAGCTCTCATAAAAGGGCTTTGTTTTGCCAAACACAGAGACCATTACAGACAACCACACCTGCAGATAATAACTGAGGGGCTACCCACCCCAACCAATATATCTATTACTGCTACCCATAAAGCTTAGGGAACATCATAGTGTCAAGAAATTGGAAAAGCCCAAGAACAAGGAAGTCTTATGTGAGATAGTATCTTTTGTGTATTGTAGGGAACCCCCAAATGTCTTCCTTAAATAAATACTTACATGGATCGACACCAGATTAACTCTGTATGTTATATATACAAATTAGTATCTATAAACAGATATGTGTCATAATAATTTAAGAAGTCATGAATTTGAGAGAAAAATGAAAAGACAGGAGGAGTTTGAAGGGGATAGGGAAAGGGTGGAAACAGCGTAAATACAAGACTCATATATGGGATTCTCAAAAGCATTAAAATAGGTCTTCTCAAAGAACAAATTAATCATTAAAAATTAAAAGTGCTAATAATGTGTGTGTCTAGTAAACTATGTAAACATCTATATTGTTACTAGTTAAATTAATATTTACAATATAATGATATTGTATTAATAACCATGATCATTAAAATATCTATATACTTATATATTTGTTATTAGTTTATACAATGTATTTTATGAGATACAATCGACTTAGCCATATTTTACAGAAAAGGAGATTGAAAGAAAAAGGCTCCACAGTGGCTGGTGTTCAGGGTTGGAGCTAGAATAACAATCCAGGAAGTTTGGTTTCAGACCTGAATTCTGGGTCTTGATACTGTTGTACCCCACTTTGCAATAATGATGGGAACCAATGCATATTCACTTCACATTGTTCCTCCATTTATAAACTGGAGAACTATAAGAGGTTTTCAGATTAATTTGATGTAAATGAGTCCTATAATATTAAGCTTTGTCCATTTAAAAGCAGATGGATCATGGTAAATTGCTTGAACATCCTAAAGTACATGAGACTTGTTCTTGGAAAAACCAGCATGCACCAGTCATCTCCACAAAAGGCATCATTTAGCTATACATTGCTCAAAGTGGTTTCAGGGCACTGTCTATTAATAATATAACCAACAACAGCATAAAACATAATGCAATATTGTGCATATGCTTATGTATCTTGTAGTATGTTACATCAACCTTAGATCATTATTGACTATGATTGCTCCTTTCACTAGTCATAGGACAAGAATGTGTGAGATTGTCTTCTGGAGCTAATCCTGACCTAGTAATCCCCCCATTGTGTGTGTGTGTGTGTGTGTGTGTGTGTGTGTGTGTGTGTGTGTGTGTGTGTATGTGTAATGTGAGATGTATATATTACCAATACATATATGTATATAATACAAAAGCATTCATTTATAAACATAAAATACTTAAAGACACAATAATTAAAAAGGTTATGAATTTGTCAGGAAGTTGGGAGAATAAAAGAGGAGCTTGAGGGAAAAGGAAAATGTGAAAAATACAAATATTTGAACATGCTCTGTCCTGTAGTCTCATAGACTTCTGCTTTATCTGTTTTCACACAATATGTGGTGACTCTTTCACTGTTTTTAGCCACCTGCATTTAAAGGCTCCTTGACTGAGTCTTGGGTTTCCATTTCTTTCTTACTGAAAGACCACACCATCTGTTTTATCAAGCACTTATATACACAGATTAATCCTGCGCACATTGCATTCTAGAAACCCTGAGTCTAATCGTGGCTAATGTAGACATTCTTGCCTATAATTGTATCTGACAATTTATCAAAACAATTTATCTGAAAGAACCAGGCCTCTTTAGGATCTCCTGATGGTTCTTTGGGAAGGCACAATCTTAAGAGGTCATGTGACCCACTTCTAAACCTGCTTAAGCCTCTTGGTTATCTCCTTTACCCAGTAAGAGTAAAAGCCTGTGAGGACTTAGTGAAAATGTTCCGCACAGTACTTTTGTTGCTCATTTTTGAGCTTTATTTGGGGACTTCTGCTGGAATTTAAGGTTTGGAGAATGAACTTCTTTCCTTGACAATAGAGTTGATCAATGTATTTTAGAAACAAATTGAATTTATTTGACTATAGGCAAATCATGTAACCCCTATAAGAACCACTCTGTGATTGCATCACTGTTCTATGAGTTAAACAAACAAACAAAAAAATTGAAACAGTTTCAAAGGCTATAACTGACCATTGTTGGGAGATACAATGAAAATGGTTTTAATATGATTCATTCATTAATACCATTTCATAGTACCAAAAAATGGTTTGGTATTCAAAATACATTTATGTTAGCGTGTATAACATTTCTAGGATCCTAGGATGGGTCATTAAATGTGGTCTGTTTGACCACACACACACACACACACACACACACACACACACACACACACACACCTTTTATGTAGTATATATATGTATATATATATATGTAAAATGCTTGTATAATAAAAACTCAATATATTGAAAAAATAAACTGAAGAAAATATCAGAAGATGGTAAGATCTTCCATCCTCGTGTATTAGTAAGATTAATATAGTAAAAATGGCCATTATACCAAAAGCAATCTACAGAATCAGTGCAATTTCCACCAAATTTCCAAAACAGTTCTTCACATAATTTGAATGACAATGATTATCTTCATATTTAAACACAAAAACCCAAGATTACTAAAAACATCTCTTAATAATAAAAGAACTGCTGAAGGTACCTCTATTTTCAACCTCAAATTATACTGTAGACCTATAGTAATAAATCAATATGTTAATGGCACAAAGCAAATATGTTGATAAATGGAACTGAGGACCCACACCTAAGTCCACACATTTACGGTCACCTGATTTTTCAAGAACAAGCCAGTAATACACACAAGAGAAAAAAAGATAACTTCTGAACAAATGGTGCTAGTAAAACTGGATGACTGGATATAGAATAATGCAAATAATTACATACTTATTATCCTGCATAAAATTAAATCTAAATGGGTCAAGAACTTAAGAATAAAGCCAGAATTTTAAAATATGATAGAAGAGAAAGTAGGGAATACACCTGTGCTCATTGGTACAGAAAAACGACTTTCTGAACAGAACACTGATAACATAAGCATTAAGAGCATCAATTTATAAATAGGACCTCATGAAACTGAAAAACTTCTGTAAGTCAAAAACCTTAATCATTCATACAAAATGGTAGCCTATAAAATAGCTAAAGATTTTTTATCCAATTGAACATCACAACTTAAAATATATGAAGAACTTGAAACCACTAAAACTGGGGTGCAGTTCTAAACAGATAGCTCTCAAAAGATGAAGCACAAATGGCAGAGAGAATACTTAAAGAAATGTTCAACATCCTTAGTCATCACAGAAATAGAAATCAAAACTAGACTGACATTTCATCTTATACTAGTTAGGATGGCCAGGATCAATAAAATGACAGCCCCTGTTGGTGTGATGCATGGTTAGGGTAACTCTCATCCCGGTAACTTTCCCAAACACTCTGAAAATCAGTGTAGCTGTTCCCTAAAAAGTTGGAAATCATTATACCTCAAGTTCTAGCTGTTTTACTCAGGTGTAAACCCAAAGACTCTATATCCCAGTAAAGAGACCCTTGTTCAGCCATGTTTATTGCTGCTCTATTCATAATAGCCAGAGATTGGAAACAATATAGATGTCTATCAATGTCTGAATGGATAAATAAAATATTGTACATTTACACAATGAAATATTTTATTTAGTTGTTTAATAAAAATGAAACTGGAAATTCACAAGTAAATGGATTGGGTTAGGAAAAAATACCAAGTGAGGTAACCTAGATCCAAAAAGACAAGAATGGTATATATTTGCTTATATGTGTGTATTACCTCTTTGATAAGTAGGCTACAATCCATATAATCACAGAGGGTAGTTATAGAGTAAGGGACTAGAAGAGGGAGTTCATTCCTAAGAAGGGCAAATCGTTGTTTTTATGAATTGATGTAACAGGAGAGACCAGAAGAGAAGGATAATATACAGAAGAGAGAGAAGAAGAAGGGAAGGAAAATGGAAAGGGACAAAGAACACTAATGGCTATTTGAGAGGTCATATGGAAACCTAATACAGCAGAAGCCCCTTAAAATTTGTACCTTATCAATGAAATCTAAACAGAATTGTCAAACAGCAAGGGAAACAGAGCCCCCACTGGACATCTCTTGTTACCGAATCAAATCTCCAGTGCTGGGAATGGGTTAGATATGATCATGTTATTGGAAAGGGGACTTCATGGGAACTCTAAACAAGCCCAGGTATTGCCAAGGCTATCAGTTTCTCTCTACAAACTGAAATTAAGGCCCTACTGATGAAGAAACACCTACATAACTCACTGAATGTGGAGAAGTTAAGCTGATGCCATCACCCCTGTTAGTATTCATGATGCTGAATGTACTCTGCACATTACCAAAGGAAAAAGGTAAACACATCATATATTTTACTTATATATTATGGTTTCTGGTTTTATAGTTTTGGGGGGATTTCTCTGTGTGAGAATGTGTGTGTCTCTGTGTCTGTGTTTCTGGTTTTATAGTTTTGGGGGGATTTCTCTATGTGAGAATGTGTGTGTCTCTGTGTCTGTGTTTCTGGTTTTATAGTTTTGGGGGGATTTCTCTGTGTGAGAATGTGTGTATCTCTGTGTCAGTATGTGTTTCTTGTCCTTTTTCTGTTGACTCTTTTTAAAACATTGACTTGTTTCTATTGGTTTGTTTGCATTTTATCTTATTTTATTTTTCTAGATGTTTGTTTTCCACTGAGAGAGAACAAGAAAGGATGTGGACTTGGGTGGCTGGGATGGGTGAGAATCTAAGAGGAAACCAAAATCTCTCATGTTCTTTCAGTGGTGAGAGGCAGTGAGACTTTGATGGTAAAAGGATTCCAAACTAAGTGTGGATAGGTGATGAGTGGAAAAGGTGATGAAGAGATTCAAACTGGGAAGAAAATAAATATTCTTCCCTTGGCAGATTACCTTAAATTGATTGCAGACACTTTAAGATAATATGTTTTCTTAAATCTATTGATGTCTTATTAGCCTATCTAGACTTTGATTTATATTAGACTTAGGAATATTTTTTCTCACAAATTTTCCATGTTTTGTTAAATAAGGTATCTTATAGTTGCTTTTAACTTCACTACGCATGACCTTTAAGTGCTACTTGCTTTAATATATGACAGAAACCTTACTCTGCTATGTAATGTGTGTGCTTGGATGATATGGTATAGTTTGTGATCTTTCTAGGCATGTACAGAAATCTCTAAGAAACGTGTTGTTCATCTCCCATGGTCTGCATCATTATGATAAAAATCATTTAAGTCCATTACTGTTATAAACAGGTTTGAGTGACTTTACAGGACACAGTTGAGGAGATTATATTCAAAATGAAGTATCTTTGAAACTGTCCTTGTCCTGTAATGACTTGCGTATACCCTTATGATTTCTCTTTGAGATAGATTAATCCAATTCATTCTCTTGGGTGAGTAGAAAAACAAATGTCTTCTTGTGAGCAATGAAATCCCATTTAGTGAAAGGCAGTTGTGTGGATTAAATACTGCTTTTCTTCATTTAGTTGGGTTGCCAGGGAAGGAAAATGTATTAAAAACAAACAAACAAACAAGACAATAACAGCTTCAAGTTTCTGCCTATGCTATTGAAAATATCTTCCAAGTCTCCAACTCTTCAAATCATTCTTATTTGTTGTATTACTAATACCTAGAAGTCTGGAAGAAAATCTAATTACAGAATAAGAAGCTTAAACAAATGTCATAGATGCTGAGGGAAGACAGTTCAATATGAATAGCCAGATGGACAGATTAATGGCTAGATGGATATGTGGATAAAGTGAATGTATCAAGTGATAATGTGAAAAAATGCAGATAGGTGGTAGCTCTTTCTTTAAGTAAAATTTTGTCTCCATTGACTTTGAAATGTAAAATCAGAAATTATAAGAATAAAACACACAAAAGTATGCCAATGTGTATATATAAATTAGTGAGATTATTTTGTTTTTCCCTTTGAGAAAAAATGAGATAGGGCTATCTATCCATATATACACATAGGTGGGGGACAAAAGGTAAAATTGGGATTTAAAATGAATTTATATATTGTTTTATTTTTATATGAGAAAAAACAAAGCCAATAGGTAGGTATTCATACAGGTGGGTGGAACTGGTGAGTGGAAAAGATTTTTTCACTTGATTTTTTCAGCGATGACTAAAATAAGGCATTGTGAAAGAAGAGGCTAGAAAACAGTTGAGTATTTGAAGAGGGGAAATGAGTGATGAAATTTTCATCTTAAAGAGTTTTAAAGTACAAAGTATAAAATGAACTAGATACAAATCTAATAGAATTTATTCACAGTTAAGTAACACAAAGAACCAATCAAGTCAGATAAGAAAGATAATGCAGTGATCTGAAGAATGGCATTAAATCATCAAAATTGTTTAAACATAAAGCTAGATCTAAGCATTGCAAAGAGTTTTTGATGTGAAACAAAATCATAAAAATGTTTAGCTGATACATTAAGAAAATGAAGATGTCTGCCTCCTCCATCGTGGCTTAGTCTTGGAAAATTGACTAGGGTAGCAAGGGAATGGAAATATGACAGACACACAGACATGTGTAGAAAAGCTGATAGCGGGTGGGGTGTGCTCACTTTGATGGAATGGCATCAAGCAAACAAGCAACATGGTACCTCAGTGCATTTATTATGTTCAGTGTGAAAAAAGGAACTATCTTCTTTCAGAAGGAAGGCTCTGTAGGTGAACCATCTCAGGATGAAAACATCCAGAAAGAGAAAGCTTCAGTCTCTGTTGCATAGAGACAAGGAGTAGGCAGGGGAAGGCTTTGCCAATTCGCATGGTCTAAGTCCTTGGGTTACTGGCTAATAATACATATTCACTAAGGACTTCATGTGTGCCTTGCAAATTCACTCAGGGCTTCCCCTCCTTCCCACAGATACAGTATTGCTAAAAGCAAAACAAGATAAGTAAAGTACAAACACTCATTTGTTTCATTTTTAATAGCGAAGAGTCATTCTAAATGGAATGGGGAATTAGGATATTTTATAAAAGCACTAGAAAATGAGGAAGAAAAGCAAATTTTTGTATATTAAAAGTATATGTTAATATTGAAGTATAAGTAATTATATATATACCAAGTGTCTATGAGTAAAGGTCATTAATGTTTGCAATTGAGTTTGAAATTCATTTCAAAGAGAAAATGAATAATTATCACTAAATTATACACATTATAATAAATAAATCAAAATGGGAATTGTAGAATCCAGGTGGTAGATATTCACTCTTCAACCGTGGGTGTTTTTAGTATTCTGTTATATTTAAAAAGAAATCTTACTGAAAGAATTTTGATATAGCCAGTTTTGCATGGCTCAGAGTCTTCCTGCCTCATCCTCCTAAGTGGGGAACACATATATGTACCACCACATATAGCTGTGCTTGAACTTTCCATAGAAAACTTTTGATAATATATATCACAAAGGAGATGGGGATTAAGACCCAGAAATCACATCATGCTGCATCATTGAGTGGAAACAGTGGCTCTGTTTAAATAAATAACCTATGATGATTAGACATTATAATTCAGTTATTATGGTATAGAATAATAGTTTCAGATCAGATTAGATGCTATACATTTTACCAAGTACTTTGCAATACAAGTAGAAGAGGACCACGTGATGTTTTCATGTATTAATAGCTGCTGGCTCATGTTGGAAGAGAGAAGGGACATAAAGACCAAACTATATCTCAAGGGTAAATACTCAGGCTCCCTTGTCCTTCCTTGAGGATCCTCCCTTATCTAGTCAATTATTGACTAGATAAGAGCTCTGCAGATGCTCTTTTGTAATAAGTGAGTTCAATAAATTAGCTTAATAGACAGAAGCTTTTTTTATGTGCCATGAGGGCATTTTGGTTTTAATTTTATTTACTATCTTCCCCTCCCTTTATTTGTAAAATTGCATTTGGGTCTGGAGTTTTAGCAGGTTTGATACGTCAAAATCACCCTGATGACATCTTGTACATTTTCTGGCCTTCTCCCAGTGTTGAGATTTACCCTGCCCTGTCAGAAAGGAGAGCCTTCCCACTAACTAATGATCAATTGGTATTGGCTTCAATGCTTATGATCCTCCTTTGGCAGCTATTTGAAAGCTAGATTCAAATTGACAAATCATTCTCCACAGCATCACAGAGGTGCTTCAGTAACTGATTTAGTGTGGGATATCTCTATACAGTCTTTACATTGCAAAAGCAGATTGACCAGGTGTATTCTAATGATCCTCTCTGTGCTTACTAATTCAATTGATTGTAGAGCCTCTAATATTAAGTGCTAGATATCATTTGTATGCAGCTGGCAGGCATGTCATATCCCCAGCATTTATGTAGTTTATTGACAGTGATTATTGCCTCTGCCCTTTAAATTGGCATAGATTTGGAGTAGCATGAACTGAGCTAGAAATCTGTGCTTAAGGTCCCATCTTAAAGGGCCATTGGATATTCAATCAATGATTTCATTCTATTAATACATATAATAGCAAATTCACGACTGTATTTTGTGTATATATATTATTATATTTCAAACAACTGAATTACTTTAATATATTCTTGTACTATTCTTATTGGAAGATATTTTACTATAGTTTAAGGCATTTGAGTTTATATATTCATATCTCTTTTCTTACATTAGCATCAATATGTTAATGAGTTCACTCATAAATGTAATTATAGCTCTTATGTTTTTAGTTTTGAGTAGATATCAGGTTTCTAATTGTTGGTTATTGTAAACAGCAAAAATAATCATTCTCAGCAACAGAACTTTCTCAGACTTGCATTGTTCTGTGGTTAGTTATTTCTCTAAAAATAGGAATACTGAAGCAAATGGTGTGCATATTCTCTTTTTTGAGAGTATTTTTCTTCAAACTGAGTTTGATAGTTCTTTGGTTTTACCTCTGCTGGCATCCATTTGCATTCTGATGCTGCTCCATTAGCAGTTGTGGAGATCTGAGCATATTTGTTGGGTCTACAGTGTGTTCAGTTCCCACTTGCCTTGAATTTCACAGCTGTCTTTCTCACTGCTACATTAAAGACTTGTTTTGATGAAAGGGATTTATTGTATTCCTTCCTTCCTTCCTTCCTTCCTTCCTTCCTTCCTTCCTTCCTTCCTTCCTTCCTTCCTTCCTTCCTTCCTTCCTTCCCTTCCTTCCTTCCTTCCTTCCTTCCTTCCTTCCTTCCTTCCTTCCTTCCTTCCTTCCTTCCTTCCTTCCTTCCTTCCTTCCTTTCCTTCTAGTTAGGAAGTGATCTCAGTACATGTAACTCTTTCCAAAGCAATTTGATATTAGCTAGGGATTAAGTGCCTAGTTCAAACCCTGCTATTTATCTCTGGGTTTGCTCCTTAGTGTATTGTCTTCACTGGCCTGTTGGCTTTGCAATGAGATTTGTAGGAATTATGTTATGCCACCACTCTTGCTTTTCTGCTTACCTCTGCATGCTTATCATTTTAACCAGAAATCAAGGGATCAAGTAAATATCATATGACATTACAGGTAATGCCATTAATTTTAAGAAAAATATATCACTGAAAGAAGGAAATTCTGCTTGTAATGAGTATGGAGATTCTCACTGTATTCATATTATATGTATTTCATCATTCTGAGTTAACAAAGCTTGACTCTGAGGAAAAAAACAACAACCTCTTTCTCATTTTAGATACAGCTTCCTCTGCTTCCGGACGTAGATAAATCTTTGAAAAGTATTTGGCTGTAGAATAGTTAAATGCAAAAATTATTTCCACAAAATATGATTCTACTTTCAGAATTAAATTAGGTCAATATAAGACTCAAGTACAATTTCTTAGATAAAATTAATATTCAATAGATGCTCATTACCTGGCCACTTAACCTTTTGATAAGCAGTGGGCATGGCCAATTACCACAGTGAAGCATGGTGAGTGGGCAGGAGCATTGAAGGGTGCTGGGATCCACCTGAGGGGCTTCACCTTTTCAGAGAGTACCTCATGAGCACTTTGCTGAAGAGGTATTCTGAATGCTGGCCATGCCGAGGTATTTGACACAGATTCTTCTTTGATTAATAAAGATATAACAGGACTCCCAAACAATTCCAGTTCACATGGCGCAAAAAGATTGAAAAGCTGAAGCCTCAGGGCAATGAATAACAGGTAATAGGTCAAGTAGATGAACACACTGGTGATTATTGCTGTCTCTGTGGGTACAGTAAGTAACTAGTCCTTGAAGATGAATCTATTGGTGTGTTCTTTTGTTCCATGTAAATTGTTATTATTATTACCTGATTCAGTAAGCTTGTGTGCCTTAGCATAGCCTGCCTTTGCCACATTAGTTTGAACAAAGAAAAAGCAATAATATAAAATGTCCTCATTAAGATGTTTGCAGACCAGGTAATTTATGATTCTGTATCATCATTAAGCATGATAGATGCCGAATGTTAGAAAATGGGATTCCTTCCGATAGTGTCCCAGTCCTTGTTTTCTCTTTATTATACAAGCTTTTCTTTGTGGTGAAAGTCTTTTCTCATTTGTGTAGAGAAACAAGTGCTGCCCACATTCAGAGTAAATCTTTCCTCCTCATGTAACTCTCAGGAGTTGATTTAGAAATACCCCTGTTTATTATATATTTTTATTGCTTCATACCTCAATTATCAGTGTGCAGTATCCCCTTTCATCAATGGATCAATGCAGTGGATTTATGATTTTACATTGTAAATAATTTTCCTGCCTACAAGTTTAATAAAAAGTGCTGATTGGTCAAAGACAGGCAGGAAGTGTGGACGGGGCTACCAGACTAAGAAAATTCTGGGAACAGGAAGAACAGAGCAGAATGCCACAGAAAAGCCAGAAGATGCAGAGAACAACTATGTTGCTCTGAGAAAAGGTACTGAGCCGCATGGCTGAACAGGATAAGATTCATGGGTTAGTTTAAGGGTAAAGAGTTAGCAAGTTATATGCCTGGCCCTTAGGCCAATCAGCCTAAAACTAATGTAAGCATCAGTGTGTCTCTGTGGGACTATGGGTCTGCGTGTCTGCGGGTCTCAGGGTCTGCAAGTCTGTGGGTCCAAACCTTAAAGCTAGGCCTGGAAAGTCTGGGCTACCAGGCTAGACCCGAAAGTCCAGGACAGAAACCTAAGACAATAGATCAGTTACTGTTTATCCACAGATAAAGACCTCTTTGTTGCTGAAAGTTTTAGTTAGGAATAAAGCTGGTCTATACAGTTATGTGGCCTTTTGTAGGGGCAGTTTCCAGTTAATCTGGGTCAGTACCACAATGTGTAGTTTCTGTTTCACTGACAGCAGCTGGTCAGTGAGGATAATTTTCAAAGTTACTATGACCCACTACAACACTGTGGGTTATTATAGGGGTAAAACAATCATGGACACTAAAGACCTCAGAAGTAGAACTTCCAAAGGTTGGCAAAGGAGCAAACATAATTCTATAAAGAAACAATATAGTCCTCTGCAGAAAACGATGTTATGACTTCATGGAATTAAGAAAATTTGTTATTATTTTCTTTTTTTATTCTAGCATAAAGCTTGTCCACAGTGAGATCCCAACAATTTGTCAGTTACTATTTACATTTCTCTACTGTGGTAGCTCCCTTGATTTATTTTAAATAATGAGAAAAACTGATTTGATACAGCATAAGAGTCTCCCGCTTCTTAAGAATACACTCCACAATTTTCTCTTTGTGAATAAGAGTTTAGTTACCTAATTGATTTATAAACCCATGAGTTAGAAAAGAAGTCAATGTTGAAAATACACAGAAAACCAAATTTTAAAGGATAAAAATAACATATCCAAATGCTTGAGTAATGTCCTTCATTCATTGGCTTTCTGTTGGAATGCTGTGTTAAGTGGGAAGATCACAGGATTCTGGCCATGGACATTGAGTCCAGCAACTGCACATATTGTCCATATGTATTTTATCCTTATTTGTGAATGGCATCTCATACATAATGGTAACATTCTTCTAAGTAAATTTGAGGAATATGCTCAGCAAAACTTTCAACATTATGTTTAGAAGGAAACATTTTTTCCTTTGGCTATCCAGTATGCTGTTCTCTGGAAAACAATAATGGTGCCTCTCTACTGTAAGAGCTAGAGAACAACTTCAGACTGAAATGTGGTAGGTGATACTGTGACAGTGGATTGCATTTGTAATAATTGAAAAATATATTTAAGAACTCATTTGCTTATCATCACACTCAATATGGTAATTGGTTTTCCATGAATATATTAAGCGTTATCTAAAAGAATCCAATTTCATAATTATATTAAAATTTAATTATTTGAAATTCCTCATTGGCATTTAGAAATGTCCAAAGGGTAAAGAATAAAGTAAAATTAACTGTGCCACATAACTCTTAGATACTTGCAATGTATGTGGGTAACTATTGATGATACAAAGTGAATTCCCATGCAAGTAGCAGTGAGACTTATCCTCACAGTGCATTAGGTAATAATGTGGTGGCCTTGCCTGGCTTGTTTGCAGACTCTTGAGGCTGAACACTTGTGTAGGAGATGCAGAGAATATATTCTTCCAGGTTTATTTTGATAACCAGTAGGTTGATCTGCTTATGGCTGTGGTACTGCAAACCACCTGTCTCAGCTGACTGTCATCTGCAGGCCAAATCAGCCCACCAGAAAGCACAGGTCTTTCCCTGGTTTCCTATCCATACTTTACACAGCAGAGCTAATTATTGGCTGTTCATGGTTTTGCCTTGCTGGGTTCTGCTATGTATTTTCTGACCACGCTTGGAGTAGAAAAGTCATTTGTGGTGACTAGATTGAGACAGCATTGGTAATCTCTACACTATATGGCCATTGATTAATGCTAACTGTAATTTTTTTTTTTCTTTTGGTCCTTTGGGACTACAGAGACCACTGTCATGGCCACAGGGCATGAAGTGTCACTATTATTTTGTAGATTCTGAACTAGGTTGGTTTTGTATAGTTCATAAGCCTTTTAATTTTCCAGAATCCCTTCTAACATTTAGATCACCAAGGTCCAGACAAATAGTTTGAGAATCAAGTCTTTATACACAATGACATAAGTAGATTACAAAGACAAGACATTTTAGCCTGATTATAAATAAGCATTCTTTAAGACATTGTGTCTCTTCTGTTCTCCATAGGTTGCGATTAAAGTTGTTCTTTGATCCATAATTTTCTAATTGCTTTATGAAGTGAGAATTCATGTTCTGTATAAGACTTTATATTTGGAGCATGAAGTTCTACATACCATTTATATAGTATTATAAGTCATCAGAACATAATGTGGCTGCTTCATTTAATTATATTTAAAAATAAACATTAAAGATTAAGGAAGATCTCTACCATGCCAACAATAAACCACATTTTTACTTGGTGAAATCTCCTGTTTCTAAAATCCAAGTCTGAACATTGCTGCCCCAAACTACCGTGGAGACTACATTCACCCTTGAGTGTGTCTTCTTTACACCTGGTGTTTTGATAAACTATGGGTAAAACAATGTACACATTGGTTTGGATTGAGTTTTACAAATTGGAAATGTAAACTGAATTTAATTGTGGATTAGAAAATCATTAGTAAAATCATCATCAGCCCTTAATACTAATGTGTACAGTTTAAAGCTTTATCCAATATTTGCAATAGTCAAGGGAACTGCAATTGAGGAGAGATTAGGAGCTTCCATGAACTTCAGAAGTTTGCAACTGTCAAAAAAACAAACAGACAAAATAACCAAAAATCAAAAAACAACCTGCTTCCCTTCCTCTCATTTCCTTCTACACAAACATGAGCCTCTGTTGCAATAAGGCTTTTTGGCTTGGTTTGGCAAAAGTTTCGACTTATAGACTTGTTATTTTAGACTGTTTAGTTGTCTGTTGTTGTTTAGACCTTAAAAATGATTTAGAAGTTTATATTAATTTATGTTGTTTGGTTTATGGCTTAGGCATATTGTTAGTTTTTATATCTTAACTACGTTTATTTTTATTAATTTATTTGTTATGTGGCTTGTGGCTTTTGGCTTATTTGTGTTTTTTATGTTTTTTTGTGGGGGGCAGCTGGCTTGATCTGTCTCTGACTCTGTCCTTCCTTTTTTATCAATTCTGATTCCTCCGCCTACTTTTTTATGGTGCCTGTCATGGGCCAAAACAGCTTTTTTATTGAAAGTTTGATATTCACAGCATACAGAAAGACATTCCCACATCAAGTCTTAAAATGCAATCTCCTCCCAAATCTCACAGAATGTTTATTGTTTAAAACAGACTATGTGTGTCGAGCTCATGATCGCTTGCCTGAGGACTTGCTGTGAAATCACCTTCTCTTCCCTTGTGTTTCCTCATAAACAGGATACATCCCTGCGTAGAGATCCATTGTAATAGTCTAGACTTGTTTTAGCTAAAGCAAGCTGGGAGTGCTGGTAACTCCAGACGTTATTGATCAGAAGATGATGTTAAATATTCTACTACTGTCCTGGAGCCTTTGTTAATTACCTATCATAGGGTAGTCCAAATTGAGCAATTTATTATTCATCTCACTTGCAGGCTGGTTTGTTTCCTTCTGTGTGCTGTACTGTATGAATGTATCTGTGTATTCTGGAAATTCTAATACAACTTATGATTATAAAAGTACAAATAAGGAAAATGGGAGTCTGTAGAGCCAGAAACTTATCTGGAATCTTCCATAAAAGATGTAAAGACTCTCTTTGTGAACACATAATCAGTTGAATTATTAGCTGTTTGTCTCTATTTCCTCATTTTTAATTGGTCATGGTTTTCTCTCTACTTTGCCTGTGAATATCTTTAGAAGTTTCCTATGTGTGTATTTGCCCTAGTATTTTATAATTTTAATGAAATCATTTCTACAAACAAAAACTGTGTAGGATTATAATTGTCAAGTATAATTTAAAACTATTAAATCTTTTTAAAGGTCAGTGCTGCTAAATCTGCAGCAAGAAGATGCTGCCTAGCATTACCTTTTATTTGATTTTTGGATTGAGGTTTTACTTTTGTTTAAATTTAAAACTATTAAATTTAAAATCAGATTTAAATTTTCCTTATGTAGAAATTATAAGCCCCTATTAGATACTGTTTCTGCCTGGGAGCATCCTTCACAGTTATTTCTTTTAATGTGACTCAGGCTTTGAGATTAATGATAAAACTGGAGATGTGGCTCATGGTAGCACACTGTTCTAGTATGCGCAAAGCCAAGAGTTTGACTCCAGCACTAAAAATAAGTCGAATTCATTATACCAGTAGAAATAAGAGATAACCCAAATCAAAAATGGTTTGATAATATTTCATCATGTAACCTTTGAAGAGAGATGTGAGAAAGTGAATAAGATGAAATGAAATTGCTGTTCCCCCAATATAATTAATACATTTGTAGCCTTGAGTTAGTTTCATACTCTGCCCTTCAAAAAGATCAAATTATTAATTGCAAATGTAAAAGATGAACAAGTAATGATTGTTTCATGGAAATTACTTGAGTATTTTGCAACAAATTATGCAATCAGGTGTGATATAAAAAATTTAGCATGAATTTTAAGACATTGGATATACACCACTGTCTCAAGTAGTATCTTTCAGATACCACTTGCACCTATATGCACACACAAAATAAATAAATAAATAAAAATAAAAATAAACTTCCAAGGCAATGTCTTGTAAATCCATTATGATTTCCCAGAAAATACTATTGCCATAGTAACTTGAAAGCCACTGTATTCAAAATTAAAACAACTTCAACTTCTTTCTTCCTATGCAGTATATTGATTTATGTACTATCACTAAAATTTAATTAGATGCACTATGGCTTTTTTTTTTCTCATGTTGAAGATCTCGAATCTAAACAGACACCAGTATTTCATTTAACCCAAAGGGAGAGGCTTTCGTATTGTTCATTTACATGCAGTATTTTCTGTTTTTTTTTTTTTCTATTTATATTAATTCAATTTTCTCATAGTAAAGCCTGGCTCAGCACTGTGTATGCATTTGTCCCTTCCCTGATAACTCCAGCCTTCCATCTATAAGAATGTTTTTCTGAACCCAAATCTCACTCTAAATATGTTTCCTGCCCTTCCTGTGCCATAGTTACTCTGAATCCCAGTGCTAACCATCTCTCCCTAAATGATATCCTTCCGTAACATCCCACAACTCTACTGATATCTGTTTTTATTTTTTTTCTGAAACTAGTTTTCATTTTTTAATGTATCCATTACAAGCTACATCACAGTGTATAATGATTGACATCAATGGACTGCTTCATTGTTAAACTGTCCCCTCTCTCTTTCCACAAGTTCCTATGAGAAACAAAGGACAGAAGAACGTAAATTGTCAATCAAGCTCCTCCCCAGCCCCAGACTTCTATTACACACCTATTTTGATTGCTTAATCTGTCAAGACTTTTATGATGTATGAATTACTTTCATTTTTTCATAAAAAACTGGAAGCTTAGTAAATTCTACTGATGAGGAAATGAAAATTTCCTTCCATGAAAGCTTGGGAAATTGCAAAGCATCAGTAACTCCCATGGTGTCTGAGAAGACCTCTGCTGTGTAACCTTTCCCAGGGTGATGTGAATACATTTCTGTTCTCAAAGCTAGCACTGAGACACTTCCCCCTAAGTCTTATTAGAAAACCAGTGAGTTTATTGTGTTTACTTTTTGGCTGTGTGGGTGACATATTGTTTTTCAGATGCGTGGGGGAATCAAAGGCATCCATAGGATCAAAATGCTCACTCCAGAATGGACATAGACTCACATAAGCAGTGTCTCTGGAAGTTCCTCACAATTTGCAGTCAGTTTGGGTATTCAGAGTTTCCTTTTTTGGACAATTGTTTTCTGCTTATAGAACTTAGAAGTGGGACTTCATGAATGTTGCAGCTTTGTGGAACTTAGTTAACCTCAACATTAGTTTGCTTCCTGTGTTGTACATGTTTGTTCATTTTCTGGGTCTTATGACTTTCCTCTGAGAGGTTCTGTTTCAATTCAGAGAAATCAGCTGGACAATGAGGCTTTACCTGCATGATGTTGGTAATAACATCCCTTGCCTACATGCTCACAGGTGTGTCCTAATGTACCCACAGGAACCAGGTCAAAGTTTTAGGGAAGAAGGCAACACCATGCACGGGATGTGAAAGACCTAATTTATAAGGAGACACAGTCCAGGACCTCTGGAAAAGAAAAATTATGATTTAAGTGTCTACTGGAGAAAATGAAACAAAACATCAACAAAGCAGTGCTTTCGGTTTCCCTGCACAATAAATGTTTCTAAGAAATCTAAAAAGAAAACCAAAAACTTGCAATTGCATAGAGAGATAAAACACTGACGTAAAACTGGATCACTGGCATATGGTCAGGAGCAGGCAGCATTATCAGCGCCTGGGGATGCAGGGGCAGGAAAACAACCACTTCATGCCCTGCACTTAACATACACCCTGTGTTGTAAATTGTCGTTGGAAGATTTGCTCATGCAGAGTGGAGGAGCATCTGTCCACACATCTAATATGCCATGATTGAAGCTGGATTCAGGCTATTTGTGGCTTCTAATAATGTCCACTAATGTGAAATATCACAGGGAGAGAGGAAATTGTTACTGAGGACTCCTGTGAGGCCCTGCCCTCTGGCCAAGGTGTCTACCTGCCATCCATTTATGCCCTGCCCTCCTGGACCTATGAGGCTTCTGCAAGAATACAGTTTACCCAGTGTTTTGGGCAGATTTCCTACAAATTACTTCATTTCCTCTACAGTCTACAGCATTATTGTGGTTATTTGACTCTAATTGAATTATATTACAAGACTGACATTTGTCTTTGACTCTGTCAGGGAACTGGTCTCTTTGTCATCAAATCAGCCAGCTAGAGCTGTGGTGCCAGACACACATACCTGGCAGCCTGATCAGATAAAGAATGGTGTGTGGGTATGTGCACGCACGCATGCTTCTGAGTATTGATGTATATGCATATGTGTAAAAAATCAGGAAGAACATGTGAGTTTTGTTTCTATGATTTTCAAATGTGGAAATTCTAACTTACACTCTCTCAAAAAATGACTACTAATGCTGACAGCATTGTTAAACAGAATAACGACTTAAAACGAATTCCCAAGAGGAATTTCTATTCCAATAGGTACATGTCTTTTAAGACACTTCATGGGCCATTCCAAGGACACTAACTTCCATGATGTTTGAATACTCAGTCTATGAGAATTTTTAGCCAAATAAACTGTTTAACTTTAAAGCTTGCACACATTCAAGTACACTGTAGTAATTAATGTAGAACAGACTAAATCTTGCACTGTAAAATCTACACTGCTTCTTTAGGGAAGAAGAGCAAGCATATGCATAATGTCTGATTGCTCACCACTGTCCATGGACTAATGTTCATATCTGACTTTACCCTGCCCATGAATTTAGAGCAGCAGAGAACTCAAAAAGCAATACAAGGGCTAAATAGATGTCACAGTAGTTAGGAAGCAGGAAAGGAACCAGTCATATACCAGGAGCCTGACACATGAAATGACCTTGCTTTATATCAACTCTCTTTCTCCAGAATTATTCCTGCAAGAACGAACCCACTCTGGGGAAAAAGAATTAATTCATTCATGAAAATGAAGTCTCCAAGAACCAATTACCTTCTGTTAGGTCCAATATAAATGCTTCTACCATCTCAGCATTGGCACCCTGGGACAAAATGTCTAGTGCATGTCCATTTAGAAGGCATACCAAATCTAAACCACAGCAGGAGGACTTCCAGCTCTGAAAACTGCCTCACTCAATAATATGGCACAAGCTGTCTGAACCTCAGTCAACATCTTCCTGTTAAGCTAATGCTTAATGGAGGTGTAACTGGTCAGTGAAAAACTGCATGGAAAGGGTGACTGAAGCCTAAGTCACACTTGTCCACAGTCTGTACCTTCTGGAGTTACACTGGAATGATAAACTCTCACCAAATCAGGAGACTCCAATAAGAAAGTCATGGACACAGGTGATTTCATTTGACTAAGAAATAATGTTAATGAGATTGTCTTGTAGCATTTTGTAATGGGGTGAGGAAATAAAAACCTCATTTAATCTTTGCAGAAGACCTAAGAGGATGGTGCCTTTCTTAGATCCTTTTTCAAAAAGATGAGACTAAAAATCACCTAATTCTCAAGGTCACACAGCAACTAAGAATTTCAGTGAGCCTGCAAGTTCTGGCCTGCTTGACAACAAGCCTGTATTTTCTGTAGCTTCTTCTGCCAAAGGCTGTTGTAAAGGTCTTAACTTCCAAATAATCTTTATGGCCTCCTTGTTTCTCATGAATCTTAGCCAGGAGTAGGTGAAGTAGAACCTGAGTTTTAGCTATGGTGCATCATACCTCAAGGTACGTGTAGCCACAGGATGTGAGAGGGGACAGAGGACTTTCTATTTTCCTTTATAGTCTGGATTGGGAAGTGGTGAAAAATGGTCATGGCTAAGAACCAGGTGAGTATGTGACAAATCTGTGCAGAAAGGACTTTGTAGAGAGATGATGCTATCTTCTGCCTCTGGCATTTCCTTTGGCTAAACTATAACTTCATATAATAAAGGAAAAACTAGGCAGAACATAAAGTTATCTATGCTTTTTGTCATAATGGAGATACTTCCTATGTTTCTGCCTTCTAGCTTTTTAGTCAATTTCTCTCTTTGAAAATCACACCATGACCCTCATAGTGTAGGCAGTAGAGGGAAGCATAGTCTTTCAAGCCCAAACACAGTGTCCATCCTATCATCGTTACCTCAGCCCCCTTTCTTTGATATTTTATACTTAAAGTTGTACAAGTATTACATTTTTTATCCAAATATTCTAGACTCTCTCCATTGCCAGAAGATAGCCTTTTGCACACTCCTCCATTCCACCATCTCTTTCATTTTTCTGCATCTTATTTTGTAATATTTTTGGACCTTAAACCAAGAGGACTTCTGATAGAAATATCTCGTTTAGGGTTAAGTACTCTGTCCCTTATTCTCAAGACTTTGATCAGTTTGCTCTTGGTGTTTGTTGGCTGCCCACAAAAAGAAGTGTCTCAAACCAAGGTTGCAAGCAGCTCAGGTCTATGGATATAAGCATAAATATGTATATGACATAACCATTTAGCAAAATAACAATAGTAGGTTTTAACCCAAGAGCCTGTGAGATTCTCAGCCATGGGCTTTTCACCAGGATTACCGTACAAAGCATGAAGTTCCCATTTATGAAGGAATCCTCAAATCCAATTAGAAGTAATTCCTCCATAACAGTCTTACCATTCCTGTACAAGTAGGCACATCTTGCCTGGGAGCTCAGAATTGTTTCACTCAGGATCCAGTGTTAATGTGAAACCATTGATGTATTTTTTCTCTTCCAATAGCCCGCAGACACTATAACTTTTGGGCACCACAAAAGCTAGGCTATGGCTTTTTACAAACTTTGATATTCTAAATTTTATTTGACTATGGTCTATTGCACAAATTATATTTAGTGTTATAATAACAACTCAGAGCCAGATATCAGGAAAAGCTGAAATATCAGAGAGAGGAAACAAACCACAGCCAGTTCTCACCCAGCTGACATCTCAGGCCGAACAGGGTAAGTCCTATCTTCATGGGTCCTCTGCCTACCCAGTTGCTCAGAGAGAGTAGCTGAACTGCTTTCTTCTGCCTTACATTTTTTTCACACTAGCTATTTCACTTCCTGGTTGTGCTCTCCTAGAGCTAGAGTTAAAGGTGTGTGCAACCACTGCCAGGCTGCTAGGCCTTTAACTCACAGAAATCCAGATGGATCTCTGTCTCCTATGGTTTGGGACCAGACCACTCTCTGATGTTCATGGCTTGGCTATGGGTAATTCTATCCTCTGATATTTCAGAATAGTTTTGTTAAATATACAAAATGTCACCACAGAGATCAAGGATTCACCTAGGATTCCGTGAATGACTATGACAATGTCCATCAGAATCAGGTCATTCTTCTAATAATAAGTTTCTGGTCCAGCCTAGCCCTGAGATCCAGACCAATAGTCCCAAATAATCACACAAAGGCTTATATTAATTACAAGCTGGTTGGCCTATGGCTCAGACATATTACTTGCTAACTCTTTCTCTTCAGCTAACCCATGACTCTTATCTTATTTAGCCACATGGCTTTGGTATCTTTTCTCAGAGCAGCATTCTCATTTTCTTTCCCCTGCATCTGCTGGAGTCTGTGTCTCCTCTTCCTCTTCCCAAAGTTTTCTTAGTCTGGTAGCCCCGCCATACTTCCTATCTGCCTGTTGGCCAACCAGAATTTTATTAAACCAATAGGAGGGACAAATATTTGCAATATACAAGAGCATAACCCCACAGAACTTTCTATTGTTTGACTTTCTCTTCTTAGGAAATAGGACACGAGAAGTTGAAAGTGGTTGGCACCTGTGTTCATTTTATGACCTTGAGGATCTGCCTAGACTACCTTGCCAATTCTACTTAGCCCATCTCCCTATCTCATGATGATCTTGGAACCAGATTTATTTTCTGCCTTGTCAAATTTTTAGAATTGCTCCTGCTCCTTATTCATTAATCCTTCCCACACTTTAACATCTTCTCCATCCTTTGCATTATGTGAGACTTACAGGATCATTACACAGCTGGAGAGACTGGCAGGGCTTCACCCTATCAGCAGCTTTCAGCCACCCTCTACAACATCAGTGGGACAAATAAACCTAGCATGTCTAGCAAAGTAGAAAGGGAATGGAAGAGACATGAGTCCTCAATACAAGAGGTTTTTCTTTCTAAAATAGGGGTTAGATGAGCAGTACTGACACCTGAATCCTATAATTCTGATCTCCCAGGCAATATGTGCACACTGACACAATAATGGTATGACTGTTATGGGGAAATCACTTCTGACTGAATTTCAGGCTTTCTCACACAAAAGGGAATTTCATGCATGATAAATAGCATTTGAATATATATAAAATGTGTAATTTTTGCTCAACATTGTATGATACATCATGAAATAAAACCATGGTGAGAATCTCAGCTCTAGCAAGCAGAACACATCTTAAGTTAGGTACCAAGTTATGTGCATGTTCTTAAAGAGAGGTGAAGCAGAAAAGAAATTCCCAAATGGCTTGTTTGTCTTACTGATATTTTTAAGGTCATAAGCTATTTATTATGGATGACTGTGACGTTATCTCCTTTGAGTGCACATTGCACCATGTCTTACAGGCAGAAGGATGTGGTGCTGGGTCTATTATCATCATATAACATCTCTGAGGTTTTTTAAACGTGTGTCTAGATAAGGGGCATATATTTTTATCACTGTTATCAATTTAGTGATACAATATTCATTAAGTCCCACCTGCACTCAACATGTCTCAGTGTATTATAATTTTGAAATATTTAAATCTTTAGATCTTCTTAAAAACTGTTGTCACAATTATCTATGTTGCTGATTTTCTGTACCCAAGCCTCAAGAATTAATTTTGAATGTAGAAACTCTCTTTTGATTGATTTTTGTAAGGTATAAGCTCTCTTTTGCTTGACTTACTACTAGCAATTTGTTTTCAAGTTAACTGTGATATTTTTCTGATGTCACAAACTAGTGATCCACATCATCAATCCCAAGCAATTAAAAAACAGTGAATTGCCTCTGCATCTCTGGAATGTGTGGAACTTCACACCCTATTTAATATAACTGCTAGTATAGTTTAATATTAATAACTTCCAAATAGTAATATATTTGATTTACCATTTCTATTATTAAATATACAAATATTCATGCACACATATATAACATACATAGCACTTAATATGTTTGCTTTTACAATAACAGTAACATACCATGTTAACATATTTTCATCAGCAATATATGTAATAGAGTGCTTATTCAACTCTTAACAGACAAGGCCAAGCTGAGCACTTAGTAATTTTAAATATCTTACTAAATTCAAGAAAGGCTAATATATAAAGTATATATACTTACTGGTGCATTATGTATGCCTCAATATATATATATATATATATATATATATATATATATATATATATATATATATATATATATATATATATATATATATATATATATCAAAGAATGCATATCAGTAAGCTAAGAGGACCTTAAAGTTCTTCCCCAGAGCATGAAAGGCACTGGTAGATAGCTTTCTAGTTGCCTAATTTACCCGTGTGCCCCTCGTACTCTAGCAGAAGTGTTCATAAATGACTCAAAGACAAGGAAACCATGTCTCTCAACACTAGCTTCCTTCATATAGCTGGAAAAGATAGAGCAGAGGCTGGTGCAATTTTTCTACCTAAACTATTTACCCATAAATGTACTAATTGTTGTGTTTCCTAACAAGTTTTAGTAGAAAATACAGCCACATATCAACTAACATTTATATGAAAGAATAATGATTATATTATCCAGAGTAATACAATAGCTTTCTTGGTTTCGACTTATGTGAAACCTTCACTAATTTGTTCTTTATAGAAATACATGGAAATGAGTCTTTAAAACTTATTCAAAACTGCCATTTTCATTGTTGCAAACAAATGTTCAGTGGGAGGCAATCCTGCAGAATGTGTGTGTGTGTGTGTGTGTGTGTGTGTGTGTGTGTGTGTGTGTGTGTGTAGTGCCAAACTTAGAACCTTGTGCATGATATGCCCTTGCTCTACCACTAACCTATACCCCCTTCACTGAGGCTGTGTTTTTAAATAGAAACCTCCTTTGACTATATCACAGACTATTTCAGCCACTGTTTTCCATCTGTCTGATCTTTGCAAAGAGGAGCAGATGTAAATGGTAGAGTTCTAAGCCATCCAATTACATTTTATGCACCACTGACCCAAACATTTCTCTTAACTCTGAGTTTGTAGCAGATGTGAGTATGTCAAAAGGCATTTTCAAATTAAACATGGAAACATATTGTATGTTAGTTAATATGGCCACAATATATGTAAATGTTAAAAATGTGTCATCACTGTAGCAAGAATCATGATGCAGAAGCAGACAGCATGATTATGCATTTCCATTTTCTTTATTGTTACTTGTATAGTTCCAGAAAATAATAAAAATTACAATGTCAATCATGCAATGGAATTATGTGCTTCCTGCTATGTATGAAACACCAATGCAAAGCTAATTGGTTTGGGCTGTGTCTGCCCCTCCTTTTGTTAATCCTGGTAAAACAGTTGCATCTGTGAGAGGCTGTGTAGATAGGTCCACTGTCAGCACTGAAGCTTATGGAGCCAATATTTAGGAATCCTCATTACCAGCAGCATAGCAGTAGTTAAGTGACTGAAACCCATCTGTGAATCACCCAATTGAAATACAGATCCATGCAATTTGTAGACTACCAATTAATATCCAACCAATTGATTGGAGGCATATTATTGACTAAATGAGTTTTAAAATTTATTTTCAACATGCAGGCATGAAATAGAAAAAGGAAGAGAAATTTACCCATGAATAATATATCAATGTTAGGGGCTCTGTGAATAGTAGAAATCTATGTGCTCTTGAGGAAAGAAATATTTTTCATACTGTGCTTGAAGAATAACTATTACATATCAAGTATCTCAGCTGAAATTACACACAGATTATGACACTGAAAGGTGAGGTACAAAGATAAAGGACATGAGCAAACATCTCCATGCACATTGCTGTGTGTAAGATTGTGCTTTCTAGGTATGTCAATGGAAACTACCTCTATGACATCTCAACATTATGGTCTCCTAAATAACATCTGAACAATTCTAGCACAGTTGTCCTCTTAATATAGATGAGAGGAAATGGGACCCCACCCCTAGATGAAGAGCTCAAGAGAAAATAAAGCATCGCTAAGGGTGAGAAACTGATGGTTATCCAATATGGAGTTGTCAACTGTAGAAACATGTAGGTAAGCAACACTGAACACACCCAGCAGCCTGTGTTGATATGCTGACTAGTTTATATGTATATGCAAAAACTAGTTATAGAAGAGGAGGTTGTGAGTTGAAGGATTGTACATGGAGAGAAGCAGAAGGAATGAGAAGAAAGAATGAAATAACGCAATTTTATTTTAATCAAATAAAAAAACCAACTTTGATAGCAAAGGGGAGTCACTTTAACAAAGTGTCTTTGCTAAAAATTATACATTTGAAGACAGATGAAAAATATTAGAGGTAATTTTGTTTGACCACATTTCATTGCCTATGTGTTCCCAGTGATCTGTCATAAACATACAATATGTATGTTCCCAGAATGCTAAATTTGATGTTACCCAGTTCCATACAGAGGACCATCATTAGGTCTGGTCTCATCCAATCTTTGTTTCTTCCTTTCTCCCTGGTTAGTCAATTCAAAGAAATGTTCCTTTATCACATTCAACATTAGCTTTTAATAGACATAACAGTCCATGCTCCAAATACAAAAAGGAGCTACAGAGGTTCTGCAAACTCTGTCAGTGCCTCTGTTGGTGTCTTTGCCCCTAAACAATCTTAATGCAGTTTGCAGAGCAGTGAGGCTGAAAATACCAGAGTTCTCCATTTAAATCAATTTGAGCAAAACATGTATTATAGGAGTGTATCTGTGGCAACCTTCATGCCCAGTGGTAATTTTGCAAAATTACTGAAAATCTATTTTAGGGCAAACTTGCCATTTAAATTAGGTAGTTTTAATTAGCAACTTGGCTGCATGCAGTCATCAGCAGGAAAGGAAGGATGAAGAAAATTATATCAGCTTATTTTTGTTGTGGGAAAAAATTATAAAAAAAAAACGTAATAGCAACAAAAATAACTCCGTGTAATTTGAAGCAAGATAACGTGTCATTCCTTGGAACCTCCACATGATTTGAACAAAAACAACATCAATTAAAAAAATCAGAATGGTAAACTATTCTATTTAATTTTTCCTATACTGACCACTGCTCCCCCTCCTGCCCCTTCTCCCTGTCCTGCTGAGCCTCTTCCCACACCAACCCTCCTCCCCATTCTCAGAAAAGGCAAGGAATCCCAATGGTCTGACATATCCAGTTGAGGTAGGACCAAGTCCTTTCCCCCAGTATCAAGGCTGAGAAAGGTGTTGCCCCTACAGGGTATAGCCTCAGAGTAGCCAGTTCGTGCACCAGGAATTAACTCTGGTCCCAATGCAAGAAGATCGACTAACTGCCCATGCCTTTCGACTGTCATCCACATTCAGAGGGTCCAGATCCATTCCATAAGGTTCCTCAGCTGTCATTTCAGAGTCTGTAGGCTCCTAATAACACCAGACAGCCTACTCCATGGGTCTCACCATAGTGGTGGTGATTCCACCCTCTGCTCATGCAATCTCTCCTCCTTCTCTTCAGCTGGACCAGTAGCTCAGCCTGGTGTTTAGCTATAAATCTCTGTATCTGCCTCCATCAGCTGCTAGATGAAGGTTCTATAATGGCAATTGGGGTGGTCGTTCATATGATACTAGGGAAAGGCCAGTTTAGGCACCCTCTTCATTGTTGCTTGGAATCCTAGCGGGGCTCATCTTGTAAGTTCTTGGGTATTTTTTTCTAGCACCAGTTTTCTCTCTAACCTCACAATGTCTCTCTCTGTCAGGATATCCGCTTCTTTGTACTCCCTCTCTGTTGCTCCCTCCACTCAAACTTCCCATTCTATCATGTTCTCTTTTCACCACCCCTTGCTCCCCCTAATATGATCACAATTTACTCAGGAGATCCTCTATATTTCCTCTTCCCGGGAGAATCTATGAGTATCTCTCTTAGTTTCCTCCTGTCACCTGGCTAGTGGAGGTGGGGGCAGGTGGGTGGGGGGTAGACTGGACTGAAGCCTGGTTATCTTTTTCTTTACATCTGAAATCCACTTCTGAGGAAGTACATATCAAGTCTATCTTTCTGGGTTTGTTTTGCTTCACTCAGGATGACACTCTCCAGTGCCTGCAAATTTCAGGATGTCATTTTTTTTTTCTGCTGAATTATACGCTATTGTGTAAATGTACCACATTCTTTTTTCATCCATTCTTCAGTGAGGAGCATCTAAGTTGTTCCCAGTTCTGGTTATTATGCATAATGCTAGTATGAACACAATTGAGTTAATGCCCTTGGGGTAAGAATGCGCATCCTTTGGGTATATGACCAATAGTGGTATTGCTGGATCATTGGATAGATTAATTCCCAGTTTTCTGAGGAATCACCATACTGATTCCCAAAGGGGCTGTACAAGTTTACATTTGCACCAGTAATGGAGGAATGTTCCCCTTGCTCCACATCCTCCCCAGTATAGGCTGTCACCTGTGTTTTTGATCTTAGCCATTCTGACAGGTGTAAAATGGTATCTCAGAGTTTTTTAAATGTTCATTTCTCTTATGGCCAAGGCTGTTAAACACTTCTTTAAGTGTCTTTCAGCCATTTGAAGTTCTTCTGTTGATTCCCAATGGAACTCTATGCCGCATTTTCCAATTAGATTCTTTGGGTTTTGGACCTCTAGTTTATTGAGTTCTCTATATATTTTCCTATATGTAACTTTTAAGCTGAAGGACTCTTTTAAAGTCTTCTTCCTATGATACTCATACAATTTTTTTAAAATTTTTCTCTGCAGACACTGTCTTACTTGATGCTAAATGAATGTTCATTTCTATCTCTCCCGCTATTATTGATGTTTGCCTGTCATTCAAATCAGAACTCAAAACTTAACTTGTAGCCTATGTAACTATAACCTTCATCCAAAATGTTACCTGTGTCTTGAGAGCTACAAATTTTATGTGGCCACAGGGGAATATAATGATTTCATTTATGATTGACTTGTGCCTAGGCAGTATCCTGGGTAATAAATGATCTTATTTAAACTTCCTAGTAGTTTTGTAAAATATATGCTCTTATTCTATCCTATTTCACAGGCCAGAAAACAAAGATACAAGTTTCTTGTCCTAATCATTGTTGGTAAAAAATAGAATTGGGTTTATTGGCTTTAACCCCAGGCCAATTATAGATGAAACTCATAGTAATGTTTATTTGCATATATATATAACATGTGCTGCCATTCTCTCTCTCTCTCTCTCTCTCTCTCTCTCTCTCTCTCTCTCTCTCTCTCTCTCTCTGTGTGTGTGTGTGTGTGTGTGTGTGTGTGTGTGTGTATACATGATTGTAAGTGTATCTGTTCCAATGTATTTGGAGGCAACAAGTCAGCTCAGATGTTATCCTTTCCACCTTGTTTTGGAAACAAGGTCCCTCACTGAACATGAAGCTTGCTTGTATGGCCAGCAAACCTAGAAAATCCCTACCACTGCCTCTACAGTACTGTAAATTTCAAATTCTATAGATGCCTGTGAATTTTAACTCTGTTCCTCATGCTTGGGTAGCTGCTTACCAACTAAAACATCAAGCCCCTTCAGTCCTTTTTGTTTTAACAATAAAATAGATTTATTATTAATATGCAAACAATTTGGCAGCATTTATCAGTCTAATATGTAAATTTTTGTCTGTTTCTTTCACAGAATCAGGCATAGTATGCAAGGATGGAAAGGTGAGATAAATGTCAAAGGCAATAGTCAAAGATAAAATTGTTCTAAGTATATATAGTTGAATGTATCATTACTACCCAGGAGGAATATTTAGACTGAATATATTTAAAATTTTTGTGTGATATGGAATTTTAATACAGAGCTTCCTGTACTATGTTAAGTAGATATGGAGAAAGTAGACATCCTTGTCTTCTTCCTGATTTTAGGGAAATTGGTTTGAGTTCTTCTCCATTTAATTTAGTACTGGCTGTCTGTTTAGCTATGTTATTTATATACCTGATCATTTAAAAAATTTTATCATGAGAGAGTGTTAGATTTTGTCAAAGGCTTTTTTGTATCTAATAAAAAGATCATGTGGGGTTGTTGTTTGTTTTGATTTTTGGGTTTTTTTGTGTTTGCTTTGTTTATGTAGTGGTTGTATGGCAATTAGGTTTCTTGGTCACAGCTGGCCAGAGGTCCACACCCACAGAGCAGTAGTCTCAGAACTTTTGGCTACCTGCTGCTGTTCAGGCACCAAAATGACTCAGACACTTATATTAAGTTCATGCTGTTTGGCCTATGACTCAGGCACATTGCTAGCTAGCTCTTTCATCTTAACCCATTTTCATTAATCTGTCTGCCATGTGGCCTGTGGCTCACCTGTGTTTCATACATGTTTCTTCTTGTACAGCTGGGTCAATCTGTCTCTGACTCCACCCTTCTTCTCCTACCTATGCTGTCTCTGGCTACAGTGTTCGCCAAAGGCCAAAACAGCTCCCTATTTAAAGATTGGTATTCACAGCATACAGGAAGACATTCCCACATCCTCCACATTTCTGTCTAATCAAAAAGGAAGGTTTTGATTTTAACATAGCCAAATTATATATAACAAAATAGCTATTAAGCAAGAATTACAGTTGCAATATCTAGTCTATTTGTCTTTAGCAAAATTAAAGAAAATACTCTATCATCTACCTTATCCTTGTGAATCTAAAGTTTCATATCCAATATACCTTTTAAAATAATGAAGAAAACATATACCTATAACTATCTAATCTTCAGTTACATCAAAGACCACAGAAGGATATAAAATTTACCCAAGTAAACAGGAAGTGCAAGCAACTTCCAAAATCTAGAAATGATGGAGAGGACACCTGTCTGCCTGACAGTCACCGAAAGTTCTTTTATAAAGTTAGGGCATCCATCTTCATCCTACAGGCCCAGAGTCTCTTTTCATTTCAGTGAAGCAGAAAATCTGAAGGACTGTACTGCCCATTCTGGTATAGTTTATCAGTTGCTTCTCCTTGAGTCCCGAAGAAAATCTGACAGTTTTCTCTGCAAAGTAGGAACCTGAAGAACCCTCTTGACTTATTCTGCCAAGGTTCAGAGTTCACTTTCCTATGGATGTCGCGCGCAACCTCGCTAGCAAGGATGACGCGACACCAGGCTCTTCTTTCAGTGGTTTATTCAGGCCCTTGAAACTTCTTCTGCCTCTTTTGCCTCTTCTGCCTCTTCTGCCTCTCCTTCTGGGGAAAACCTGCTCCCAGCTATATACCCTCTGGACTGCCAGTCATGGGGCGCCACGTGGGCCATGCCAATAGGTCCAGGTGCACGGAAGCAAGCCACACCTGGAAGCAAGCCACGAGCTTAGCCTTATCCAAATAAGGAGTTGTTTATCTCAGAGAGCTCTCACTGTAGGGAAGGTGAAAGGCAAAAGCCAGCACCATCTTCAAGTGCAGCCACGCCGCTCTCTACATATGGAACCTGTATATCCAGTTTAAACAGCATACTGTCAAGCAGTCAATATAAGAACAGATTCTTGACCAGTGGATAACCATTGCCACACAAAAGTAAACTTAATATGGAGTTTCTTCAATGTCCGTTTATTTCTTGAAGCAGATTGGTGCTGCCAGGAGCAGATCTGTCTCACTGTCCAGAAAAGTCATTGTTCTTAATATATTTTAAATGCCATGTTATGTAAATCTTAGAAGTGTTTAAAGATTACTTATCTGATTGAAATATATCTTCATATATTTAAAAAGTCCTAACTAACATAACTATATGTTTGGTTATCATAGGTGACTATTAATCTGAATTTCTTTATTATACATTATATAATTTTAAATCAGTTACATCAAACCTTAAACAAGAGTAGAAAAATACCTACAGCACAACAAAATTGACCTTAAATTTGAATCCATAAACCAAAATATATACCAATTTCAAATATTTTGAGATTAACAGCTGATTTTTGGATTAAAGTAAATTTCATAATCTAATTTTTAAAAAAATCACTCATATACCATATCCCCTTCTTCTTAGAAAGAGATTAAGTATGACTATTAACAATTTATAATGAAAACAAACATTTATAAACAGTATTTTGAAGTAGTTTTCCATTACTACTTCCTGTTGACTAAGGGGTGCTGGCAATCTTATAGGTTCTAGGGACTGGATCATCTTAGTCTGCAACACTGAAGTCGATGTGATCATCTCTTTCCATCAGAGAATTTTCAGGTGGTCTTGGTTGATGAAACCATAAGAGCATGGAAGCAATCTACAGGTTTTTAATATCTGTGGAAACAAAAGCAAAACTCTTCCAAAGCAATATATCCTTAGTCACAAATTTCAAAATCAAGATACCTTTGAAATATATATTCTTGTTTAACTTAGCAGCCTTTGCAATCAATTTTCTTTTTGGCAGCTAGCTCAATAGCAGTTAAACAATTAATATAAAATTCAATAATAACCATAATCCAGATTCTGTGTCTATTTTCAATCTTTATGTGGCTTATTATATTTTTATTCTCCATTTCTCTCTTTTAGGGACTTACTCTACCCTCTCTCTTTTCTCTCAGAAGCCTATGTACATTTTACACCCATTTACACTTTTTTTTCATCTGAATCTATTTTATTGTGAATCCTAAATCATATTCCAACCAGGAAAGTTTTAAAATACTCTCACTTTCTTAAAGAGCCATATTGTTTTTGCAGAAAAAGCTGAGTCAGGAAATTCTCTTAGATGGACTGTGTCTCTGTTCACTGCCAGAAAACAGAGCAGAGCCAAGAAATGCTGCTATTGAGGAACCATCTTTGACTCTGTTTCCTTTTTGTTTAATATAAATGTAAGCCTTACATCAATCACATGCTGGGAGCTGGCCTGGTTGTAGCTTATGCTCCCTGCTGCAAGTCTGCTTCTGCCATTTTGAATGTGGCCCAAATGCCACACTATCGCTGTACAATGACCAACTTCAGATACACAATTTGGAAGCTGCTTTGGCTCAGTTTCTATGTTCTTGAACCCTTTCTAATCTTTTTCATTCTTTATGTGGGTATTCGGCCCACATTGGGATGCCATCTGTTGCAATTGACAGATTCTTGTATGTTGAACCATCCCAGCATCTTTTGTACAGAAGGAGCATAGATTTGGCTAAATTTTAATTTTTAAACTGGGCATATAGTGTACTGGAAGAGCCACAGAAATTTTATTTCAGATTTGAGAATCTATACTAGGGCGCTGATATTGCTGCCTTCTTCCCTTGGAGGTCAGATGCTTAATATTGAGATGATTTTTGCCAAATATGAGAATGATGATGTCTATCTGCCATAACAGAGAAAATTAAAATAATGATATACAGAGAGTGTATAGAAAACATATAAACATTAGAGAGAGTCACTCAGGATTAATAGAGACAATGTAGCCTTCTAGAGGGCCTCATGAAAGCTTAGTTGGTAGGAAAACCTGTAAAATATTCCAAAGTGGAAACTTTATGAAGAATGAAAATAAATACATTTCCCCACACAGTGTATTAAAGGATTCCCATGACAACAACAAATTGAAGTCTACGAATTAACACTGAAATTTGGACTGCTACTTTATTCCAAATGTGAAGAAATTGAAGACTGAAATAAATCAAGAAATAATTGTATTTTATGCTATGAATGATAATATATTCTGAGGCAAGTTCTTAACCTATGTATGTGATACAGTATGAAAACACATACTTCAGCCTCATCCATGGTAAAGATGGATGGAATAGGATGCATGTACATTATGAAGTGAAACAAGGAACCTGCTGCAGGTAGTTAAGGATTATTGAATGGTCTCTGAATAGAGACGTTTGTTGAGTTTACACTTTCAGATTGAAGAAGTGAACATTTAGTGCATCTCTATCCTAAGAATCACCTTCTCTGTATGACACTATTGCATACCAGGACTTAAGGATCAGCAATTACAGTAGTAGATTTGGCATTAATAACATACAAAATTGACAGAAACCTCACAATAGACTTAAAAATAAATTTAGGAAACAAAATAAAATGATTTTATTAATAATTGCTTGGATTCCTAGACTGAATCAAATTTTTCTTCTTTGAGGGTAAAAGGAAAAAGTGTGGCAGGCTAGCAGGCAGATGTTCCAGCAGAGGGATTCCAGAGAAACTCACAGAAAAGGAACTTTGGTTCACAGTACAACTGCTCCATCAGTTATAAAAGGGCAGAGGCCACTAGACAGCAAGCAATGGCTCTTGTGTGTGTGTGTGTGTGTGTGTGTGTGTGTGTGTGTGTGTGTGTGTGTGTGTGTGTGTGTACATGCACATGTGCAAGGGTAAACTAATATCATAGCTCCTAAGTGAATATCAGAGGTTTACTGTCTTGCTTATTTGTTTGTTTGAATTAAACTTAGGTAATCAGCCTTTGAAGCAAGAATCATTATCTTCTGAGTCATCTCCCTGAAAAAAAAATTCATTCTTATTCATTTAGAGTTTATTTTCTTTATATGACATTGTGTGGTAGAGTTATGGGGCATTAATATAGTTTGGGGATTTTATTTAAAACTTGAGATGAGGTTTCCAATTGTATTTATATGAGCAAATACAAAGACTGACTTTTCAGCACTTCTCAGAGGCAGGGTCTGTTAGTTACTATAACCTTCTTTTGAGAAAAGGTCTGAGAATTAGTCATTAATCTGTCTCCTGAGAAAAAGAACATAGAGTATTTTTCAGAAAGCTGCTAATTAATCCTCCCCACTCTCTGGCGAGATAGGGAGTTGGAAACCTTTCCAGTGCCTTGTTGACTGGGAAATGTTGCTAATCAATGTGACAGGCACCAAGTCCAATTTTCAAGATGTGGGAGTACCCTCCTGCTAGATGATTACAGCTGCTTGTCAAATGGCCCAGCTAGCTCCACGGGGTTTCTGGAAGTCTCTGGGACATTGCACCTGTCCTCCATAGTGTCTACTGTCAGCACTTGGGAACTTCTGGGTCCAGGTAGAGTGTTTTCCTGGTGAGTTTTGTAATCACATAATGGAAGTTACCTCTTCATTGAGAAAATGTTCCCAAATTCTGTGTCCAACATTCCCCTCAGGTTGCTCCCACTGGACAGAGCACCAGCTTCTGTTTGGGTCTTTATAATATTTCACATCATTTTTCATTTTGAGAGGGACTCTTCTTCTACTTTGTAGGTTTACAAAATATAATAAGTCTATGCAAGTCTGGTACAGTGTTAATGTTTGTTTAGATTTTTTTTTAATTTGGAAGTAATTCCAACATTACTGAAAAGTTAGCAAAGTGGGAGTGTTTCAGAAACTACCATAGAGGGGATGAGAAAATATAGCTCAGTAGTAAAGTGATTGCTTAGGAAACATAGAAACCCAAGTTTGATCCCCACAATTTGATGATATGGTATATCCTTATAATTCAGCATTAGAGAGCCAACCTAGTTTACTTGATGAATTTCAGGTCAGAGAGAGAGAGACTATCTCCAAATAATACAGAGACAGAGAGAAAGAGAGACAAAAAGAAGTTGGAAGACCATGAGGAATAACAACCGAAGTCAGCTTTTGACCACCACTTATACATTCATGTACACCAAAACACACACATGTGACTCCCATACACATATTTCTCAGGCTCAACTATTGATAACTATATCTCATTGTTTTATTGTTTCCTGTATATCTAGCAACTGTTGGTTGATATAACACTTTTTCTGATCTATAAATTGTCCATTTTCTAAGAATTTCAAGGTGTGTAATCAATGCTATTAGTATGCACCAGTTATAATCAACTTGAAGAGTGGGAATCTCCCAGGAAACAGCACCTTCAGGAACATTGGCTATCTTGGGCTACACTTTCTTGGACTTGAGGATATGCTCTGCCATGTGAGTTAGGTAAAATCCCCAGAGGTTTTCTTTCAGGCACCTGCTGTTCTTGAGTGAGACATCATTTTGTGTTCCCTTTCCCTGGAGTACTTCTTACCAATTTCCATTCCCTCTCTGGTTCACTTTTTCTATTTCTGAAAACACTTAAGCTTCAAGAACCAGCTAAATGTTCACTTTGGTGACATTCTCTGAGCATACATCCATATCGTGCACTCATTCTTATATTTATAACCAAACATATTTATGTATTTGTGCATATGCCAAAATGCTAAAGGATGAAATATGAAAAATAAAAGATCATATCAATAATGTGTGATTCTGAATATTACATTTAGATTAATTCTGAATTTAATCCTGTAAAGCTAAAGTAGAAGAGCCCAAGTTCAAATTTGTGGTAAATATAATTATCTCGAAATATTCTAAGGGAAGAACACCAGAAAAGTCAAGAACAGGCAAAAGAATGTCTCTTCCTGAAGAATGAATGTTACATGATAGCTGCATGGAATATTTAAATCTTACTCAGGTCTGTCTGTCACTGAGGACATTATTGGGACATTTAGCAACACAAGACATTTGCTGCAAGCTGATTCTGTGAAAGCTCTATGGTGGAGTTGATTCCTCATTGTAAGTGTTGTGTTTTAATGTAGTTATTCTTGTTTAAAAATAAAAGAGGCAGTATATATATATATATATATATATATATATATATATATATATATATATATATATCCTTGAAGGCATGGGAGTTACATTTAAATTATTCACTATTAATCATGAACATAGCTTTGACTTTGTTCAGTTTTATATGAAGACTGAAATAAATCATGACTAATGCTCCAGCTAATATTCTCAAAGAGTAACTCAGACTAAGTCTCACCCATTTTTGTGGATGACTTCTTGCCAGACACCTGACATCTGAAAAGATTCCAAAATTTACACACTAAATAGTTCAGACATTGGAGTAAGAAAGTATATTATGTAACTTGTAGTTTGGTGAACTTTTCATAGAAAAATCCATTTTTTAATTTTTCCTTTTATTTAAAAAATGGGTACTGAAAGAGGGTCTCTAGAAACTCTCTACAACTCTCAGATGTCCTTGAGCTTCTGGCTTTCCTAAACTCTTGGTTTACAGGTTTTGCCACCACACTCATTTAGTTTATGTAGTGCTAGAGATCAAAGCTATGGTTTTAAACATGTTCAACAAATCCAGCCCATCAAAGTTAAATCTTTTATTTAGGAACAAGCCATTGCATTTACTGGTTCTATGTAAAACAGTCAAAACGTTATTGTCTAATATCTTTTAATTTATGAAGACCTTAAACTGAGAAATATGACTATGCTTTGATCAAATAAAAGCAAAAAAGGAAGAAAAAAGAAAAGAAGAAAGAAGGAAAAAAGAGAAATAATAGAAAAAAATGTATTTCTCAAAACAGAAGCCTCCCTCCTAGCACACAGCTGACTAAGAAGTGAGTGGCTCCCAGATCCTCAGGCCAGACAGAGCCCATGGTCTCCACACCCCGGCCCAGGGACATTACCCTGGGCACCCCAACCACACCCAGCTCTGCCCTAACAAAAAGAAAGCTGGGATAGCCCTTCTCTAACCCAATCCCCAGCAAAACACAGCTGGAGGGACACCCCATGGGCCAAACCCTGCCCATACCACAGTTTGCATCATTACACACCAACAACTGGAAACCCAGAAGTCTTCTACTTTACAGCTGACTAAGAGCTGATTAAGAGCTAAGACCTACCAAGACTGATCTCTGGAACAACTGGAGACACACAGCTCCTTGGCCTACAGCCAAATAAGAGCAGCCCCTGCAATTACTGGAGACACTGAGGCCCCAGGCTCACAACTGACTAAGATCAGACCAAAAATTAATTAAGAGTGAACCAAGGAAGCAATGGGCAGACATCAATGCAAGAATACATATAACAATATATAGAACAACAAGACACCACCAGAAGAAGCAGGTGGTTATACAACATCAAAATCTGAGCATAACAATGAAGAGGAAACATAGGAAATGACCTTAAAAACAACATTATGAAGATAACAGAATCTTTAGAAGAGGATTTTAAAAATTCCCTAAGGGAATAGAAGAAAATACAAACAAATACTTGGAAGAGATGAACAAATCCCTGAAAGAAAAGAAAATGAAGGAAAAGAAAAGAAATGGGTGAAAGAAAAATTTCTGGAATTAAAAATTGAAATAGAAGCAATAAAGATGGCACAAATGGAGGCAAAGCTAGAAATAGAAAATATGAAGAAATGAACCAGAAATACAGATCCAAGCATAACTAACAGAAGGCAAGATATGGAAGAGAGAATGTCTGGAATGGAAGATTAAGTAGTGGAAATATATATGCCGGTTAAAGAAAACATGAAAACCAAAAATGTCATAATACAAAACATCCACAAAATCTGGGATACCAAGAAAAGACAGAACCTGAGAATAATTGGAATCCAAGAAGGAGCTCAAATGCACAAAAAATATATTCAACAAAATCATAGAAGAAAACTTTCCCAGCCTAAAGAAGGAAATGCCAAATAGACTAGATCCCCTCAAAAAGTCTGCTTATCACATAATAATCAGGCCACCAAACCTACAGAGCAAAGAAAAAATACTAAGAGTCACAAAGTAAAAAGGCCGAATTACCTATAAAGGCAAACTCATCAGAAAAATACCAGACTATTCAGTGGAAACAACAAAAACAAGAAGGTCCTGGTCGAATGTTATACAGACACTAAAAGAACATAGCTGTCATCCCAGGCTACTATACCCAGCAAAACTATCAATCACTGTAAGTGGAGTAAACAAGATATTTCATGACAAGACCAGTTCAAACAATACTTATCCACAAATCTGGCCCTACAGAAAGCGCTAGAGGGAAAACATCAACCTAAGAAAAGCAGATACATCCATGAAACCACAAACAATCGATAATGCCACAGAAGAAAAGCCCAAAGAAGGGAAATATACAATAGCTACCACCAAAAATAACAGGAAATAACAGTCATTGGTCAATAATATCCTTTAATATCAATGGACGCAATTCACCTATAAAAAGACACATCCTAACATGATAGATAAAAGAACAAGAGCCATCCTTCTGCTGCATACAAGAAACACACCTCAACTTCAAAGACAGATACATGCTCAGAGTAAAGGGTTGGGAAACGACTTTCTGATCAAATAATCCTAAGAAATAAGCTGGTGTAGCTATCCTAATATCTAACAAAAGAGACCTCAAACTAAAATCAATCAGAAGAGACCAGGACAGACACTACTTATTCATCTCAGAAAAAATCCACCAAGATAAAGTCTCAATCCTGAATATTTATGCCTCCAAAACAAGGGCACCTACATTTGTAAAAGAAACACTACTAAAGCTTAAACCTCACAGCAAACCCTACACACTAATAGTAGGAGACTTTGATACTTGCTTTCATTCTTGGATCAGTCAACCAGACAGAAACTCAACAGAGAAATAAGAGATCTAACAGAAGGTATGACCAAATGGACTTAATAGATACATTCAGAACCTTCCACCCAAACACAAGGGAATATAAATATTTCTCAGCAACCTATGGAACTTTCTCTAAAATTGACCACATACTCAGTCAGAAAGCAGTATCAATAGATACAAAAAAAATGGGAATAAGTACTTGTATCATAACAGACCACCATAGTCGAAAGTTAGAGTTCAACAACAACAAAAATAACAGAAAGCATACAAATTGATGGAAACTAAACATCTCTCAAGTGAAACACTTTTGGGTCAAGGAAAAAGTTAAGAAAGAAACCGAAGACTTCCTAGAGTTTCATGAAAATGAATCCACAACATACCCAAACTTATGGGACACAATGGAAGCAGTGTTGACTGGGAAACTCATAGCAATAGATGCCTATATGAAAAACCTAGAGAAATCTCATGCAAGAGACCTAATAGCACAGCTGAAGGCTTTAGAACTATTAGAAGCAAACTCACCTAGAAAGAGTATACAGCAGGAAATAATCAAATGTACGGCTAAAATCAATACAATATAAATAAAGAGAACAATACAAAGAATCAGTGAATCAAAAGTTGGTTATTTGAGAAAGTCAACAAGATAGACAAACCCTTATCCAAGCTAACAAAGAAGCAGAGAGAGTATCCACATTAACAGAATCAGAAATGTAAAGGGGACATAAGAATAGACAACCAGGAAATCCAGAGAATCAACAGGTCCTACTTTTAGTCCTATACTCCACTAAGATTGAAAACCTAAAAGAAATGGACAGCTTTCTGGAAAGGTATCACTTACCAAAATTAAGTTAAGATGAGATTAAAGACCTAAATAGACTTATAACTCCAAAGGAAATTGAGACTGTTATTAAAAATCTCCCAAGTAAAAGAATCTTGGGACCAGATAGATTCAGTGCAGAATTCTATCAGACATTCAAAAAAGAACTAATACCTATACTCCTCAAACTGTTTCATAAATTAGAAACTGAAGGAACATTGCCAAAAAAAATTTTTGAGGCCACAATCACCATGATTCCCAAGCCACTCAAAATGCAACAAAGGGGGGGGGATTACAGCCCAATCTCCCTCATGAATATTGATGCAAAAATAAAATAAAATAAAATTCTGGCAAATCGAATACAACACCATGTCAAAAAAAAAAAAAAAATCATCCACCATGATCAAGTAGTCTTCATCCCAGAGATGCAAGGATAGTTCAACATTTGAAAGACTGTGAATGTTATCCATCATAGAAACAATATGAAAGAAAAATCCCCATCTCATTAGGTGCTGAAAAAGCCTTTGACAAAATTCACTCCTTCATGATAAAAAGTCCTGGAGAGATTAGTAGCACAGGGAAAATACCTAAATATAATAAAAGTGATATACAGCAAGCCAACAGTCAATATCAAACTGAAAGGATAAACACCCAAAGCAATCCCACTAAAATCAGGACCAAGACAAGGCTGTCCTCTATCTTCTTATATATTCAATATAGTTCTCATAGTTGTTAGCTAAAGCAATAAGAGAACAAAAGGAGATTAAGAGGATACACATTGGAAAGGAAGAAGTCAAACTGTCTATTTGCAGATGATATGATTGCATAACTCCTACAGCTGATAAATATCTCCAGCAAGGTAGCAGGGTACAAGATTAACTCAATAAAATCAATAGCCCTCCTATACACTAAGGATAAAAGGGCTGAAAAAGAAGTAAGAGGAACAACCCCCTTCACAATAGTTCCTGATAGCATTAAATATGTTGGTGTAACTCTAACCAAAGACATGGCAGACCTTTTTGACAAAAACTTTAAGTCACTGAAAAGAGAAATTGAAGAGTGTATCAGAAAATGGAAAGATCTCTCATGATCCTGAGTAGCTAGGATCAACATAGTAAAAATGGCAATTTTACCTAAAGCAATCTACAGTTTCAATGAAATCCCCATCAAAATCCCAACACAATTTTTTATAGACCTTGAAAGAACAACACTCAACTTCATATGGAATTAAAGGAAACCCAGTATTGCCAAAACCATCCTTCTCAATAAAAGAACTTCATGTATAATCATTATCCCTGATTTCAATCTATATTGGAGAGCTTCAGTAATAAAAACAGCCTGGTACTGGCATAAAAACAGACTTGTGAATCAATGGAATCTAATCAAAGACCCCAACATCAATCCACACAACTATGAACACCTGATTTTTGACAAAGAGACCAAAAATATTCAATGGAAAAAAAGATAGTATCTTCATTAAATCGTGTTGGTATAACTGGATGGTGGCATGTAGAAGAATGTAAATAGATCCAAACCTATCACCCTCCACAAAACTCAAATCCAAGTGGATCAAAGACCTCAACAAAAACTCAGCAACACTGAATTTGATAGAAAATAAAGTGGGAAATACCCTCTAATGCATTGGCACAGGTGACCACTTCCTAAATATAACACCGGTAGCACAGACACTAAGAACAACAATCAATCAGTGCGACCTCCTGAAACTGAGAAACTTCTCTAAGGCAGAGGACACAGTTAATAAGACAAAACGACAGCCTACAGAATGGGAAAAGATCTTCACCAACCCTACATTGGACAGAGTACTGATCTCTAAAATATATAGAGAACTCAATAAACTAGAGCCCCGAAACCTCAATAACCCAATTAAAAAATGGGGTTCAGTGCTAAAAAGGGGATTCTCAGCAGATGAATTACAAATGACTGAAAGGCACTTTAAGAATTTCTCAATATGCTTAGCCACCAGAGTAATGTAAATCAAAACAACTTTGAGATACCACCTTATACCTGTCAGAATGGCTAAGATCAGAAACACAGTTGACAGCCTGTGCTGGAGAGGATGCAGAGCAAGGGGAACACTCCTCCATTGTCGGGAGTGTAAACTTATACAGCTACTCTGGAATGCAGTATGGCCATTCTTCAAAAAACTGGGAATCAAACTCCCTGAGGACCCAGCAATACCACATTATTGATTATATACCCAAAGGATGCACATTTGTATACCAAATGCATTAGCTCAACTATGTTCATAACAGCATTGTTTATAATAGCAACTACCTGGAAACAACCTAGATGTCCCTCAGCGGAAGAATGGATTAACAAGCTGTGGTATATCTACACAATGGAGTGCTACTCAGCAGTAAAATAAAATAAAATAGAATAATAATAAATAAACTTCCTAAAATTTTCAGGCAAATTGATGTATTTGTAGAATAGCCTCCGGAGTGAGGTATCATGGGCCCAGAATGATAGGCATGGGATGTACTCACTCAAAAGTGGATCTTAGCCAATAAGTAAAGAATACCCAAGGTGTAAACCACAACTGCTGAACAGCTTGGGATCAGAAGGAACTTAAGAGAGACATCCAGAGATTCCCATAAGAAGAGAAAATAGAGAAGATCACTTAGCAAATTGGAGTCATAACGGGCTGCAATGAAGAATTGGGAACAAATTCTGAAAGAAGGAGATGGTTGAGTGAGAGGAGCAACAAAGAGGTAGAAGAGAAGAGATGGATTTCTTGATAGAGGAATCCAATGTGGGTTTGGAAAGAGACCGGGTGCTATGGAAACCTCCAAAAACTCCCAGGATGTCCCTGGATAGGTCTCCAACCAATAGTTGAAGGGGGTACCTAAACAGTACTTCCCCCCAAATCAAATGAATATTCACCCTAAGTGTCATCCAACCTACATCTAACAATGAATAGAGGTGAAGGAAAATATCCAGGGCTGAGCTCCTTGTCCAGCTGAGTGCAGGAGAAGAGAGTCTGCATATGCAAGGGGATGAAGATTATGAGAGGATGTCCCACGGAGATGCCCGGCTGAAACTCTGGGGAGCTCACTGAATCTAGAACAACCACTCACTATGAGCTAGGCCTTCCAATGGAAAGGAACTGCCGATTGGTATGGGCAGTATGTGGTACCCTGAGGGGTGGAATCAGACTGTGTTCGTGTGCATGGGCTGGTACCTTGGAGCCCATTCCCTAGAGAGGAGCATCTAACCCCAGTCTTGACTTTGGGATGAGGACATCAAACTTGCCTGGAGTGGATGTGCCTCGCTGAGCTGACCTACCTTGGGACTTCTTGCCCTTTGTGGAGAAAAGATGGGAAAAGAAGGAGGAGGAGGCTAAAGGCTGACTGGGAGGGATTGGGAAGAGGAAAGGGAGGGGGAGCAGGGGAATACATAGATAAAAAAGACATTTTTAATAAAAAATAATAAAATAAAAATAAGAAAAGTATTTCTCAGAGTTTCTAAGGCTTTGTAGCCAAGATAAAGATGGCGTGTGGTTAGTGGTTTTGGGTGACAGAGCCACAGAGACCTTCCTTCTGTGTCATCACATGAACCTCTTTACATGAAAGCACAAATCTCACCGGAGATAGTGAAGACCAGTAGCTTCTCACTTCCCTAAGCATCATCTGTTAATACTACCATTTTCTCTCTTAGGTTTTAAACTGTTAGTGTAGGGATGGGAGTCAAACACTCAGACCATGACATACACTGACCCATCTTAAAAGTTGCTCTGTTTTCTGTCCAGTCAACTTTGCCCAAATCTGACTCATCAGAATCCCATACAAAACTAAGACGATGTTTCTGGATGCATGAACATATTTATTTCAGTTTTTGTTGACATTACTCTAGGTTTCCTGAGTTAAAGATGTTTTAAAATTTCTATTGAATATTCAGGAACTATCCTCACGTAGATACTGCATCAAAATGCCTTCCTATGTCCTTTAGATGTGTCTCAACTGTAAAAATTTAATTACAATGACTAAAAAGACCTGACCTCTTTATTTAGTAGATGTTATACTTTTGGTCACTAAACTATTAGAGCTCTCACCGCTTAGGCCTAATTTGTAGAAAATAAGTGAAATGCTGTGCTTCATGATAATGTTTCTCAAGATCAACTTTTGAGTCCTACTGATCTCTTAATCTAAACTAGAAGTTAGTATTAGTAGCAGTAACTTTCTCTGGGGAGTGGATGAACAGGAATCTAACGTCTCTGTATCTAGACTTTCCCAGTAATATGTATATAGCAAGAACTATGCGCCAAGATGGATGTGCCAAGTATGTGTTTGCAAAATGCTTTCAAGAAACAAATGCAATAAATGTGCTAAGTATAATTATGAAATGATAACAGAATTATTTAGAGTATATTTCAAAGCTCTTTATTAAACATGATTGGGTATTATGTTCATTAATTCATTAAGCTCCATTCCAAAAGCTAGATAAATAAAATACATTATTAATATGTCATAAACTAAATGGAATAATGCCACACAGGCCTATTATTTTAAAAGTGTCTTACAAATATTAACTAATTCATATATACTGTACTTTTAAGAATCATTTATGTGATTTAATAGAATTTGGAACAGTAATATTGTCATAGTTATTTTCTTTGAATTATAAACACTAAATTTAAACTCTAGGTTGTATATGCTTAATTTAAAACATAGATCCATATAAATATGTACATAAAATTTTTGCAAATCATTAAACTACTGAGAAAAAAATCTACAATTATATTATGAAAAATTTCAATTGGTTCTTCTGAGCTTGTACTTTTGCATTTATGGACCTGTGTATATATGTGCATATATGTGTGTGTTTAATTTAATTTTTTATAATGGAAAATATCTAATGGGGTGGGTTACCATTTCAGAGGTTTAGTCTATTATCGTGATGGCAGAAAGCATGGCAGCATGCAGGCATACATGGTGCTGATGCATGAGTTCTACAACTTGAGGGCAACAGGAACTGGTCTGTCTCACTTGACCTTATATGAAACCTAAAATCACACCTCTACGGTGACATACTTCCTCCACTAATACAACATTTTCTAATAGTACCACTCTCTTCGGGGGCTATTTCCTTCCAAACCACCACATTCTGCTCCCTGGCCCCCAAAAGCTTATAGCCATATTGTAATGCAAAAAAAAAAAATACATTCAGTCCAACTTCAAAAGTCTCTTAGCCTATTATGGTCTCAAATTTATTTAAAAGTCTAAAGTTCAAAGTTCATTATGAGATTCATATAATCTCTTAATGATAATCTCCTACAAAGTCAATATCAAAAAGCACATCACATACTTCCAACATATAATGATACAAGATATACATTACTGTTCTAAAAACATAGGGAGGAAGCATAATGAGGAAATACTGGACCAAAAGCAAGACCTAAAACCACCTGGGAAAACTCCATACTCTACATCTCCATGTCTTATGTCAAAATACCCATCAGATCTCTAATTCTTTTGTTGACTTCAACATACTTTTTTTTTTTTCCTCTTGGGCTGGTTTCACTCTTTGTTAGCAGTTTTTCCTCAGCAGATATCCGCACGACTGTAGTATCTCCAACATCTTGGGGTCTTCAAGGCAATCCAGGATTCAATTTTACAGTTTCACATAATTACCTCTCTGGGACTCCATTCAAGGACACTCCTGACACATACCAAGCTTTGTTGCCTTTTCTTACTTGTAGAGGATATGTGTGTTTTAAATTGATAATATTAATTAAATTATCTTGAAGGAAAATTCCTGGCAAAGTCATAAGCCAAATATTGGACAATATGAGCCTTTCTATTTCTATAACATTAATAGAGAAAAGTACATTAACTATTTCTCACATATGAATTCACAATAATACAAAGGGAAAGAAACCTCATTGTTTATCTTCATGTGCTTGTGGATCTACTTATTCTTTTGAAACAAACTAATGTATATTCAGAAGAACTAGGCCTTCCTTTATCTTAGATTTTATATCATACACCAAATTAAACCCAGGAAAATATTTTCAAGAAATAGCCTTATTCATAAGTGAGATGTAAGTGAATTAATCTAGGGTACAATTCATTAAAAAAATTCCTAAAGGATAAATTTAAGAACAATGATTATTAATAGCTTTTTGCATCAAAAACAGAAAATAAACCAAACCCTGATGGTGGATAAAAGCATACTACTTATAATTGTTGGAGAACCCATGAGCACTTCTCTAGTTACACTTTTAGACCAACTACTGACTGATGGACACTACAGACTGTAGAGGGATATAGGAGAACATTTTCTAACAGTTACAACAGAAACACGGAGGAAAAAATAAAATCTCTGGAGCTACAGAACCTTAGAATAGCCTATCAGCCAGATACAATGTCTGAACTTTTAAATACAAACTTAAAAAAATGTTAAAGTTAATGTTTAAGAAAGAATACATAATGAATACTGAATATTTCATTAGCTAAGAAATACTGTAAACTTTTAAATAAGATATCTGTGTGTGTGTACATGTGTGTGACATTACATTTGTGTTTAAAAGAACATTTGTCAGTTTCAAAAAGGTTCTAAAGCATTTGTGTGGATGATGTGACATGATGTGAGACCCAATCACTGCTGAACTTTATCCTGTGGTATCCTAATTTCCTGTCTTCCTCAATATATGTTAGACATGTATATGATAAAATGTTGAAACATATATGAACATCTTGACTTGGGATTCTTTACAACAAAATTATCTTTGAAGTATCTCATGGCACAAACAACAATTTGTTCTCATTTTTCATGAAGTAGTTTACATGGTCTGAATCCTATGAACTGACATCCTGGGAAAGATTTGAAATTTTGATGCAATAGTTTGTTCCAATTTTATTACATTATCCCTCAAAAGCCAGCAATTTTCCACACACTGATTCTTTAACGGCTTATTATTTTCTGTTATTGTGAAACCACCCAGTTACTCCATTAAAGACCATAGAGATTATTCTACATTTCTACAGTATGACTCAGTCCCATCCAAATACAAATCATTTATTATTGGTCAGTCCACTGCTTTATTGTTCACCTTAAATTTTTTTTTTATTCTTCTTTTATACATTACATCCCACCATAGTTTCCCCTCCCCCAACTCTTCCTATTCTCTCCTTCCAACCTCCCTTTTCCCCCAGATACACTTCTCCTCAGAAATGAACAGGCCTCCCAGGATTATCGACCAAACTTGGCATAACAAGTTAAATAAGACTAATCGCAAACCCTCATGTTAAGGTTGGACAAAGAAACCCAGTAGGAGGAAAAGAGTCCTAAGAGCAGGCAAAAGAGACAAAATACCTCCCACCCTTTCCACTGTTGGTAGTCCCAAAAGAACACCAAGCCACATAAACATAACATATATGTAGAGGACCTAGCTCAGAACTATACAGATTCTATGCTTGCTGCTTCAGTCTCTGTGAGTCCCTATGAGTTCTGCTTAGTTGATTCTGTGGACAATATTCTCCTGGTGGCCTTGACGCCTTTGGCTCCTCCAATCTTCTTCCTTTCTGGAGAGTTCTCTGAGCTCTGCCTGGTGTTTGCTGCATCTACATTCATCAGTTGCTGCATTATACTCCTCTGATGACAACTGGGATAATTGCTGATCTATGAATGCAGCAGAATATCATTAAAAACCAATTCATTGAGTTTTTATTTTATTTTTGCCAGTGGTATTTGATTCTATTGTCTCCAGGCTGTCCTATCTCTGGCCATTCAGACAGTGTCAGGGGTAGAATTCCTTTAGTGACATGGGCCTCAATTTGGGCTGGTCATTGAACCTTTCCAACAGGACATTATCTCCCTTCTTTCTAACCTATCCAATTCTCTCTCTCTCTCTCTCTCTCTCTCTCTCTCTCTCTCTCTCTCTCTCTCTCTCACACACACACACACACACACACACACACACACACACACACACACACACACAAATTCTCAAATGTCTTCTCAGCAACAGGACACTTTAAAAAGAATTGCAATGTTATATTGGAGCTCCCATAAATATGCTTTGTTTTGAAATAAATTTTCTTTTGTCAGCCTTCACAGCAATGAATCTTCCAGTTCTCCTCTTTGTTTGACTGTCAACTTTTGGGAAGCAAATACAAGGTCTTTCTTCAGGAGAGAATTGGAATGCATCACATTCTTTGCACAAACTTCATCCTCCGTGTCTTTCGTCACTTGTCCCTTTCAGAGATACCTGACTCTCGATGCCTTATGCTTTCCATTACGCACACATGGACTGCCTTGACCTTTTTGATTTTCCTCAACTTATGTATGGGCGTTAGACTTCTAAGGTGTTTACTTACGATCAAGTATCCCAACTCCCAAACCATTGATATTTTTTCTTATTTTCTTTTACTCTTAGTGAGTTGATGTCTTCTTTCCCAACTTCCCTTTGATTTAGATGTGGTTTTAGTTGCTGGTAATAATTTTCAACATAAATAAATAAATAAAGCTGGGAACACAACTCTCAACTTAATAGAGATTATTTAATTTACTAATGAAGAGCTCAGCAGGAATTTACAATCAGTTTTGTGACTACTCTAAAAAGCATGTGCATTTATTAGGAATATTAATGTAAGTATTCACATATTCAAAACTGTATTTTTCACAATGAGAGAGTAGAAACAATGGGCCCTTACCAACTAGAATGAAATGTGTATGCCTGTGGACAGGAGTCATTTCACATTACTGTTCACTATTTGAAATGCATCGAACTGTGATATAATTCCCACAGGTTCAGATATTAGATACTGTGCCATTTTTGTACTGAACTATTTACCCCCATATGGCTCAAGCAGAGATGAAGGTATAATGAATTGAGCCACCTATGTTAAAAATAAACCTCACCTTTTCCTTTTTTCCAGTGAACTCTGTTAGATGACATTAAACCTGAGTGCTTGCTCTCAGTATAAAATAATCTGCCTTTAAGTTTTGATAGAGCCTATAAATATTGTACAAAAATTTTCTAAATTTGTTGTTATAGTGCTAAAAAAATTTATTATACTTTATTTCTTAATTCTTAGTATTTTATATATGCATTTTTTGAGTTTGTGATTTTTTTGATACAGGGTCTCCTGGATTGTGGGATGTCTTATCACTTTGCATTCTGGGGCTGGCATTGGCTCTCTTGATCCTTATACTTCACCTTCCAAAGTGCTGAATTACAATAAATTGCCACCACATCCAGCTCTTTTTGTGTTTTAATGAGTCAGAGTCAAAAAGGTCATGAAAGTGTCCAGGAAGCATTTGCAATTTTTCTACATCCTTAAGTATCTTTTTAAAAATGAAGATTAAAATTATTTTAAGATTTCATCCTATCTCAGTGAGAATCGCCATCATTAAGAATAAGTGACAACAAATGTCAGAAATGAGCATGGGGAAAAGAAGAGCTTTATACCTGTGGGTGGGAATGAAAACCAGTGTAGCCATACTGGAAATTAGTCTAGATGTTTCTTTAAAAAATCAATAATGAAAATAAATATTGTCAGATACAGTTAAACCATTCTTGGGAGTATAAAGAAATAACTTCATGTCTTACTTAAGAGATACCTGAAAATTCATGTTAATTGGTGCTTCATTTACAATTGCCAGGAAATGGAATCAGCCTAGATAGCCATCTACTGATGAACACATAATTAATAATGTTGTACTTACAGACAATAGAATTCTGTCCTGCTTTAAAGAAAGAAATGAAATTAGTAGAGAAATTAATATTACTATAAATGGGTTTAAGAAAAGGTAGCATGGAAACCAGCCATCTTGTAATTCAATTAAGAAAAATAGAAGATTGAAAGGAGACACATTACATGGCCAGATAATGGGTCATTAAATAAAATTACCAGTGCTATGTGTAGGGTACCTCAATAGAAAGTTGTTGGTTAAAGAAGTCCCAGAAGCCCCCTAAATAACCAAAACCTCTTGTCGGTGTTCTTGGTTACTCTCAAGCCTTAAACAAAACATTTCAACTACTTTCTCTAAGTCTCAGAGAAAACTGTGAACAGTGAGATAGAAAGAGCCTGAAGACAGACAGGGACAAGGGTCATGAAATGCTGTCCTCTAAGTATGGCATATCCATTTCAATTGTAAACTACTCACAGTGATGATTACTTCCACCGAGCTTGCATAAGACTGATCCTGGTAAAAACAGGTATAGATGGGGGACAGATTTATGATACCCTCCCACTTACTGCTGAACTACTGGCCATATGACGTATTCTAAGAGAAGGAGTGTCATTGTCTCAATGTCCTCAGATATGTACATACTGCTCAGCCAACCAGGCTCCATTGTGCACTTCCAAGCCCATATTCACACTCAGTCCAGCTTAACTTTAGTGGGTCACACAACTAACAAATAATCAAGAAGGTGAGAAATAGATTTATCTGGAGCATAACAGTAGACAGATGGGTAGAAGAGATGTTAAAGAAGGCAGGGACACAACAATAAGTACGAATTATATGTGTATATAAAATTATTAAGAGGAATTTAATTTTAAAATATATTTAATAACTCAAAATAAGGAAGAAAAGAAAGAATAAAGCTCATAACAAGAAATCAGGTTATCTCTTAACCCATACAGTAGTCCTTCTTTGACCTTGAGTCAGTTTTTACAGAAAGACAATACAGGTATGTCTGACACCAGATACTTAGGGAAATATCTTACCTATGTAATATTCCCAACATTTACACAATTACCAAAAAAAAAAAATCACATGAAGTTTCCTATCCTCAGAGAATACTTCCTGTAGAAGCATCTTCTATTGGATAGATTTTACCTTATTAAAGACAAGATCAAGTGCATCATATAATTTCTTACTCTGGGTATGTTCATATAAAGTTCACTGTCTTGGATAATAAGAATAATTTATCTTAAACTGCTAGCTGCCTTCTAACTTCTGGTATCTGTTTTTGTTGCTTAGTCTGCCTTAGTGCCTGTATTATGTTGTTCCAAATTTCTATGGATAGTATAAATCCCTTCCATTTCACTCATGACCATTATCTACTGTTATTATATACACAATTGGCTATGATTCCAGTGAACCTATTCATGGAAAATCAGAACTGCTGATATGTATAAGAAATAATACACACGCATACACACACACACACACACACACACACACACACATACATGAATTCTGGGAAAAATTGAAAGTGAGGCTCAGAAGAACACTGAGTGCTTGTGGTGGGTCATGTTAGTATAAAGAATGCTCTGTTTACACAACTGAGCCATGTGGATATTACACTCATTACTCAGGCTAAGAATATACAAACGTTTCCCACCCCACATCAAGAGTACAAATTCAAAGCATCCAAAAGTTAAGATCCTACCTTCTTGTTCCATCTACACATATACACATCTTAAAAGATTCACCTCTAAAAGAACAAGAAAATTACCTGCAGCTGCAGCCTTTAGCATTAAAGGCCATAGAAAAGTTTGGTTGAATCTTGTTAAGTCTTGTGTTGGATGAACTGCTTATTGGTGAGGGTTTTTTGTAGTCCTGAAAGAAACACTTTCTTAAAATAACCCATATGTGGCCTCCTTGTTGTCATGAACACCTTCAGGGACAGAATCTCTCTACAGTAGATTGCACCCTTATAAGCTTCTCAGGAAGTGGACTCAGCTAAATCCAGGAAGTCCCAGGAAACTAACCATGCTTTATATTATTGGATCAGATGGTCAATGGACAACTTAAGACCACTTGGAAAGGAGGTTACTACTCCCCAAAGAACGTGACCTTGTTTCTAAAACTTGTGTGTATGTGTTGCTTTATAAGCCCTGTAGTGTAGTTCTCACTTGTTGTCTTTTTGCAATTGCAAAAAGAATCCTTATTTTTTTCTTTAAATAGAAAAGAAATAGGAGTTTGACTTGCCTATAATCCTTTAACCAGGATATAGGCCATGGATAATGTTTTATCTACCAGTTTCCTCATATAGCTAAAAACACTTGAAAAATATATTCTATACTTAATGTTATGGCTTTGATTTACAATATATCTCTTTAAGAAAAGAACAAAACAAAGCACAAAATGTTGTATGTCATGAAGAACTCAGCTCTAATATAAGCAATAATAAGAATGATGCTCACATCTTGGTGATAAAAGGATTCACACATTCAGTAAGCCATTAGATGCAATTCCAAGAATCAAGTATTGCTGGACATTTTTTTCTTTCAAAGGGCTACAACAGAAGCAAAATTTTCATCTGGAAAGCTAGGTGTATAGAATACCAAGGCAAGCGGGTTATATTATGTGTGCCATTTAGAGGGCTGTGAAATGGAACTACATATACGATTTTCCCAGAGCTTTTCACAGGATGTGATTTTAGATGACAGTACATCAGGATGACAACTTGGACACAATCCCATTCTCTCTTTAGGGAAGGTTAGAGGAGGTCCTCTGAGTGAGAGGATTTAGAAAGCATTTTACTATTCTCAAGCATTTTATCTCTCATTGCAGGCGTTTTGGAAGGTAGTTAAGTCTCCATGCAAACCATTTTAAAATAAAGTGAATTGATGTGCTGGCTAGCTGTGAATATAGCTTACAGTCTGTCTCCCAGTAAACTGATCAGGACTAGGGTGCAGACTGAACCTGAGTGAAAAGAACTGGCACAGCAGCCTTTCTAACTCAGAAAAATGTTATATTTGAGAAGAAAATCACATAGTAACATGTGAATCAATAATTTTGTATATGTAGACATCTTGATTTAGTTTTACATGTATGCAGAACACAATTAGTAACTGAATGAATTTTTAAAACATGCATATCATTCTTTCATTCATTCTATACTGGCTGATTTGGTGAATTGTATAGATTTTGTTGGTGCAGAGGGACATACAGTTTCTTTTCCAAGGCTTGTGAAATATAGTGAGGGAACAACCAGGAAATATTTATGCCACCTTATTATGATGACATTTATGCTAAGGATAAACACAAGGTCAATTATTGCTCTTCATAGAAAAAATACAGTTGCTGACACTCTGGTAACATATAAACTTACCTAATAGTAGAAAAACTAAATATAAAAAAACTCCAACTAGAAATATAGTACTTCACAAATTATTTTATATTTAAAATAATAAACAATTGCATATTGATTCTGAAAGTCAGATACTATCTAAGTAATACAAAATTTATTTTTGCTTTAAAAAACTTAATTGATTTAACTATTTATGAATCATATTAAAATATTGGTACTTACACTTAAAATTGTATGAAGTCATTTTTCTTATAAGACAACAATATTTAAAATGGACTATAGTCTTAAGTATTAAAAATACAATGAAGGGATGTGATCCTTTCTCTTTTTTGTACTGAAAGGGGAATTTTAGGAAGACATGGCAGAAAAATACAAAATTAAGTTGCATAGTTTTTAGGAAATATTTTTCAACGGAAAAGAATATCAAGGGAAAACACACCTAGGGTTAATATAACTGCAATAAAAGATAAGCAGTGGTTTCTTTAATTCCTGGAATTACGGCAAACTTAATTACATACAGAAATACTTGGAATAAAACATTACAATGCAATAAAGACTTTGAAAAGGAGTTTGAAAATCACACATAAAATTGCCAGCATATATGATAATACTCGTCATTTCAGACACATATAGAAATGGTTAGACATGAGTTCTCCATAAAATGGGCCCAAGGTTGTAAGGCTGTGAAGGCACAAGAAATCTTGAGTTGCCCATGTCATGAGAATGAGAGTTCTTATGTAGAAATAGTCAAATCCGCAAAACAAACAAACAAAGTCCCTTGTAGTGGGATTCAGGTGTCAGCTGATACAATCCGAGGATGCTTATCCGGGGTCCTGGGTTCCTGAAGGGGGAGTGGCCAACCCCATTGATAAGAGGCTGCTGGGACCCCTAGCGGCCAGTTCCTGGTTCCTGACTGTTTAAGAGACAGGTTTGGCATCCATCCTCCATCGCTTGGATACTCCAATCCCTGTTCAGGTGCCACTATAAGCTGTTACCTGTATCATGAGTGTTGGTTTATATTTTAATAAATACTAATCTTGGATTGATGCATTTTAAGAGAAATTCCACCTACAGGGTGGCTGGCTTGGTCTAGTGGTTAAGATTCTGTACTCCCAAGGTTGTGGCCTGGGTTCAATTCCCAGTTTAGAGAACAAAAAAATAAAAAGAGAGAGAGAGAGAATGGGGCCTAAGACTCCAGAGGGCTTCTGGCTCAGTCTCGTGGTTAAGGGTCTGTGCTCTCACCATCGCGGTCCAGGTTTGATTCCCAGTCAGGGACCGAAAAATAAATAAATAAAATAAAGATAAAAAGAGAGAGAAAGAACTGGCCTTCCCAAGATCCCAGGAGCCTTTTATCAATGGGGTTGGCCACTCCCCCTTCAGGAACCCAGGACCCTGGATAAGCATCCTTATCAAGTGACACCTGAATCCTACCACAGTCCCTCAACCTAGAACTTTTGCTTTTGACAATTAATCTGCTATATTACTTCAGATGTGCTGACAATAATAACATTGGTTATAATTATATCTTCAATAACAAAAACACAGATACCATCTAAAAAACATGGGTTTTATGCAGGTATTAAGAAACATAATGTCAAAGTTTGCATATGGATCTAAAAGAATTTCAAAATACCTAGATACAAAATGAAGCACACACATACAAAATACCAGAATGCTTTACAAAATTCTCTCATTCCTATTGAAAGATATATGACTCTAAATTGGCTATAATTTTATAAAATGACTGATACTTTACTTTTAACAGGACAAAAATGCAATATAGACTACACTCTAATATATGTCTTGTTATATATATATAAAACACATGAATGTGAATGTATGTTTGTATGTATGTATCAAAATTAAGTATAAGAAGCAACTCCAAAACAAAATGTTTGATAATAGATTTGAATAAATACTTTTATAAGTCAAATATATCCACAGTAGCAAACACAGGAAAAATGCTGTGCATAATTAGTTGCTAGGCCTTTAAAAGTAGAAAGGAATAAAGATCAGCTGATATGGTTAAGAAAAAATTGGAAACAATGACTATACCAGCTGTGAGAAACGTATATATGTTGATCATATCCTTTAGTGGAAGTGCAAAGTGGTGCACATGGAAGAAATTTTTTGACACACTTAAAAGTTAAATATCTATCTTCCATATGATCAGATCATTAGTCTTATCAATATGTACTAGTAATATATTATGTATGTGTATAGATACACATCTACATAGTATGTTGCATATATCACACATACAATATATTACCCTCAGTAACTGAGTCTTTGAAAAACTTGGAAGCAAACAGTGTTTAGCAATATATACTACACATATACACCAACCTGAGTGAATCTGAAATTTGGGTTGTGCAGCGGAAGCAGAGAGGGGAGAACACACAGTGAAGTATACCATACAGAAACAAAAGTCAGTTACAGACTTATGTTATGTAGAAGCACATCAGAGGTCACCTGGGGAAGGTGAGTCGGAAGGATGGGGATTCACAGCTACATAGGATGCCCAGGAGCGTTTGCCTAGCGCAAAGATTACAAGTGTCCCTAGATCTTTTTAAAAGTGTGTTTTGGATATCAAAGCCAGGCAATTGTGTTTGCAAAGTTACCCACTGAACTATCCTCCTAGCCCCAAAGAGAAATTTTAAAACAATGATTTTTCACATTTGAAATCTGTATCAAACTGTGCCTTCTTGAAGAGTTGGGAAGTTAAACAGTGCTTACAGATTTTATATTTTTAATGTTTTTACTTATGTTTGAAGAATTTCAAGTAATATATTTCAAACACATCTTTTCTCCTCTTCCAGCTCCTCCAAGCTCCTTATGTATCTCTCTATTCACCCAACTTTGTGTTCCTTCTTTATTTTAAACAGAAGAAAATATGGGGTCTGATTTAAGTTTGCCAGCTACTCTTGAACATGGGGCCTCTCCTGGAGTGTGGTTAATATACCCAGTGTCACTCCATCTGAGAAAAAATGATTTTTTTCCTCTTCTAACAGCTGTCAACTGTGAATAGCTTTTAAGTTAGGGGTGGGACTTTGTGTGTCTACTTCTTATTTGTGCCTGGATTTTTGTCTGCCTTGAGCATGTTTAGATCTTGTGCACACTGTTGCAATCTCTGTGAGTATATATTTATATCTGCTCTGTTTTGCCTGGAACACTCTGTTTAGATTTTTTGATGTCATCATCCAGTGCCTGTGGCTCTTATACTCATTCTGCCCCTTCTGCAGCATCGATCTGAAGTCCTTTGTGGAGGGGTGGGATACAGACATTTCTTTTAGGACTCAGCACATCAAAGTCTCTCACTCTCTGTATGTTTCTAGTGTGGCTCTTTGTGTTAATTACCATCTTCTAAAGAAATTCACTAATGATACTTGAGCAGTGCACTGATCTCTGAGTAGAGAAATATGTCATTAGTAGTGGTTTTATTGGTATATTTTCTTAGGTGAATAATAGGCTTTCTTCTAGGGCCCATGACCTATCTAGACTAAGACTCTTGGTTTATTAACAGTGTCAGATATGAGTTCTATCTCATGTATCAGGACTTAAGTACAATTTAAAAAGCAGTTCGTTATTTTGCCAATGGGGTTATCTTGCAGAAAGGTTATTATTTTTAGTTCCCAAGGTTTGTACTTTGAGAGGGAGGTTGATACTTCCTTTCTCCTCCAGTAGCATATATCACACTTTCTAGTCCTACAAAAGCTGGGAGTGCTTTCCCATGGTGTAACTGCTAGATTTCTCCAAGCTCTCTGAATAAGTATGCGGCATCTTTAGCAGCATAGTGTTACAGTCAAGTTGTTTGTGCTTAACCAAAACTATGTGCAAAAATAGTCTACAATGTTGAGTGGATCTATGGGACCCCTTTGGCAAATAATCAAGAAATATTCAAGCCAATCCTGATACCACAGGTTTTATTTGATAGACTAGTTTGGGCATTAACCCCCTTTCCCATTCAGGGACATACTGAGTTTATGTCTCTGAACCCCTTTCCCACCCAGCCACATGAGATTATGAGAAAATAAAGCTAGTCACTAATGATTCCTCATTAATGGGAGAAGAATGGTCTAGATTTGTCCACCCTCACTTAACCAAACATTTTAACCCTCAAGATAATGCAGACTGAGAGGCCAGCTCCCACTCTGCTTCAGGGTAATGGAAAGAATGCCTCAGAGCAGCAAAGGGAAAAATTCTAAGTAAAAAGGAAAAGCAAACTTGCGTGTTCTTAAGGTAACTTTTTTAATTACTGCATCTTCTCTTCCTTTTTCTTCACACAAAACTTTAGCCACTATGTTAACTGATATTGGAAGTCATTTTACATTTCTTAAGTAAATAGGAGAGATACAACCATACTATAAACACATAAAAAGTATCCCCAGAATTTTTTTCCTCTCTCTCAGACATGAAAAAGCAACACTGACCATAGCCAGGGCAAGGCTTCAGTGTCAGCCAGGTTCCTTGATGTATTATCTATGAAGCAGGCAGAAAAACATGTAGCAGGGTAAGAGATAGTGAGTGACTTAGGAATTAACCCAATTCTTAGGACATACTTTTACCCTGCATAATAGTTAGTTGGATTTTATAACATAAATATGAGGTTAGTAATATGTGTAGAAAGTCAGTTATTAGGACTGTGAGTTATATCTATAAATGTTATCTATTTAGGCCTCTTCTACAAGGGAAAAACTGGGTACTGGTGTTGTTATGTGTCTTGCTAAACTCCTGGGAACTTGTCCTTGGGAAATCCATGTCCAGTGCAACTAGCCTTATTTTGAAATTTCTGAGATCTTAGCTAAAGATTTGGCTGTTACTTGAAAGTATATTTTATTCATCAAAATTTCATGAAATAAGAAGCAGTCATTTTTTTGACAAGTCACTGAAAACAGTGCTCCCAAAATGTACAACACACCACCAAGGTGCTATAGAAAGAACCCCATAGCTGTTCTTTTAGGGAGGTTAGGTTTGGGCACATGAGAACGGTACAGACAGAAAACAACAAGTATCTGACTTTGCCTAGCGGGACCATATCATGAGTGTTGTTTAGTGGGGCTCCTCCACCAAATTTGGATAATGAGGTTCTCCAACACAGAGATGTTCATGTGATAGGTCGACCTGTAAAATACTGGTTGTCATCCACTGTAAATTCTTTAGTGGCCTGTGGCACCTCCCTGTAATAGGAAAATTCCATTGTCATGCTAAAATTGCTTTCCTATATGTATACATTTTAAGAAGTATCTTATGGCTTTTCAAAATGACTTATGATTAGTCGATTCTACCCATATTTACTTTTTAATAAATTTGTAGAATGTTAAATGGGCATGGTGGGGCTCAAGGCCTTTGGTTCTTTGATGACAACACTTCAGACTTGAATGTCATCACCTAGACAGCACAGATCCTATGCTTTCATTCACCTGAGCTTGAATGGTCTGTAGAATATGACATAAAGGAAATACAACAAACTTTCTGACAAGAACAATGTTCTGTCAAGGTCATAAATGAACTTACTCTAACTAATGGCAAGTGTATTGTTTGGACATTCTTCTCCAAAGTCACCAAAAGACACATGAAATGGTTGTCTTCATTTTCTAATTGATTAATCTAATTGAAACCTTTTTCTGCTGTCTTTTGGGAAACAGGGGATAAAACATTGACCACACAAGCCTGAGGAGGTGAGGTTGATTCCTAGAACCCACATAAAAGTGGGAGGAGAAAACCACCTCCTCAAGATACCCTCTAAACGTCATACATGCAGTGTGGCAGAACTGTCCACCATCACTCAGAAACACACAACAAGAAGAAACAAATGCAGTGAAAATTCAGCTATTAGAGCCATGACGGCTCCATTCTCATTCTCTGCGTGATAGTTTCTCCTTACAGAATTTCCTAAGTTGGCAAATTCCCAAGCTTTCTCTGGGAAATGTAGCAGGCATTATAATTGCTTTTGTAAATGAAATTTAAGGCTAACTGGCAATGCTACTTAGCAAGATAATTGCAGTGTTAGAAAAATTTCAGAGACAGTTTTGGCTATCAAGATTCTATTCATCATCAAACAAGAAAAAAAAAAAAGAAATGTTACATGGAAATGTACTGAAATTTCTTCTAAGGCTTTTTTAACATTAAACAATTAACTTCCAAATCCTAATTATTTTCACTTTTTTGTTTGAGTTTTTATACTGATTTCTTATAGTGATCATCCATCAGACTATTAATACCCAGTTTCCCTGTTTGCTCTCTGCCTGGTCAGGTTCATTTTATTTTATTTTTAAAAGAATGACTTGTACTTTCTTTAAAGAAAATTGGGCTTTGCTTTATTACTTTTTATTTTTAGATGTCCATTCTCTTCTAGTTGTTATATATATTCACGCCTATTTTTCTAGGTTGTTTTAGAGAGGATAATTGGGTTCTGCTAATATGTTCATCTACAGAGGGTAAAAGACAAGGATTAGTTTTTCATGTAGTATTTATGGACACAGTAATTCCTCATGCAAGTATTTATCCTCAAACAAGGATCTATATTCCAGATTATTTGCTAATATTGGAAAGGTTATTATTTGAATATATACCCATACTTTCATTCAATGATTATTCATGTTTTTATATCCCAAGCATGTTGACAGTTAAGATTTATTATTCAACAAATATTAATAACAGACATTTGCATATATAAAATGAACTTTTTGTTGTGTATATACATGTGTGTTTGTATGTGTTGAGAAAGAGTGTGTGTGTGAGAGAGAGAGAAAGAGTGGGAGCGAGAGAGATTTGATGTTATATAGATTCACACAGTATCAAGAGAACTATAGGTTTTAGTTAATTTATTAATCTGCTTAGTAATATTCTATTCTTTTCAGATAGTCACTAAAGTAGTTCTAAGCCTTTCTATTTATTTTAAACTCTGATAAACATGGATCGTAAGTGATATGTTGTTGTCTACTTGGAGAAGGATAGAGGAAATAGTTCGCAGAAATTCTTTGAAGTATTTTCCCATTAACCTACTGACCTCTTACTGGACCATACCTCCTAAAGTCTTACCAAACACCATTGGCATCACTGGAGACCAAGTTTTTACATTCAGGTCTTCAGAAGAGAACCAATATACAAAGTATAGCATGGTAAATTTGTGTACAAGTTTCCCTGGTCATCGGTCAGGAGAGATTACTTAGAAGTTCAGAGTACTGACTTTTTGTTAGAGGGCAGTGGTTCAGTTTCTAGCACAAACATGGTGATTCATTCACAACCATCTGTAATATAGTCATCAATCAAGTATTAAAAGAAAGTAAGTGCCAGTTCTCCAAAGAAATACATTAAGCAGAAGTCCTTTGGTATTTAAATGTTATACAATTAATAGGTTTCCATGTATAGATACCTTATGTGTGATTAAAATTAGAAGTTTTCAGAGCTGGGCAGAAGCCAGTCAGCCAGCCAAAGGCTACAGGCTAGGCTCCCACACCTGGACACCACTACAATGAGCACATATATGGTGGAGAAATGGTAGAAAAAAGAAACAGAGCAATTCCATCATTGTGGAGAGAGGCAGAATGATGGTGACAAACAGCAAATGTGAGTTGCTTGTACTATTATCTGGAACAATGTGATATCTGGCTGTGTGCTGCTGCCAAGAGCCACATCTGTGCACATAGCCCTACTGCAGTTAGGCCCTGTGTTGATATGGCGTGGACCATGTTACCACCAAGGGCCACTGGATGCCTGTGGTCTGGGCTGTCACCTGAGACCATGTTGATGTCTAAGGTCATGCTGCCTGCAGCCTTTGCCTAACCCAACAATCTATCCCATATATGAGCTGCTAGAGCATGTGAAGAGACTACTCCTGAAGATCCATAGACACAGAATCTCCATAACCATGAGCAGTAGCCGGATATCTGAGTTGGTGAGGGTCCAGAATTGTCAATATGCCAGAAACACAAGGCCTTAAAGCAGACCAACAACTCATTGCAGCGAATATTTAGAGGTAAATCTGTTTGGTCAAAAATGTATATGGCAAAGGGTGACATATAGTAGTTCCCAATGCCACTATGACAAAGGAAAAAGGGATAGAATGGCAGGAAAGACAGAGGAGTGAAGTGACTTTTAAAAGAAAAATTATTTTTATTTATTTTAATTTTCTTTAGGGAGGAGGCTACAAGTGTAGAAAGTAGACACAGAAAGGCTGGAACATGAGTGGAATTGGACTGTATGATATGAAACTCCCAAAGAATCAGTAAAAACTATTAAACATTAGAGGATCTCATGGAAGGCTTAGAAAATGAGCATTTCTTATCCCGATGTGCTTATGAAAACAAGAGCCAGAGGAAAAACACAAAGCTAATTGTGCTTTAGAAAGTGAGCACAGTGAGGCTGTTGGTTGTACCTGTTTCTATGGCAATGTTTGAGCTCTGTGTTGCCACGGTTGCTGCTTTTCTTTCTTTTCTTCAACTGTTTTATTCGTGACTTTGATGTGTGAATGTGAGAGGAAACATGAAAGGGCCTCAGGGAATAATGTGCCCCACAGGCTGTTGACTGTCCATCACGTATAACCATACCTTGTTTTAAAAGATTTACAAAGAAAGAAACATAGCAGCAAAAGACTAACATATCATGAAAATTTAGGAGCCACGTCATGGCTATATCTGTAATTAATAGAAAGCCTGTGGTATCTTATACTCTAAAAGATGTTCAGATTTTAAAAAAAAAAAAAAAAAGAAGAAGAAGAAGTCTTAGAAATAATATCAAGACATTTGTCTCAAAACCACTTAGAAAATTACTTCGGTTCTCAGTGCCAGATATGTAAGGATTCAGCTATGACTCAAATAACTCAATGACATTTCATAAGAGATAGGAAAGAGCCAGAAAACAGAAATATATCAAGTACTGGGATTCTAACTACTACTCTAGTATTACCATATTATCCCAAGTTAAAACCTAAATCCCTGTGAAAATTAAATATATTCAACAAGCCGTAGATGAAATCCCCCCTCATTCTCTTTCTCTCCCTCTCTCATTTGTCTCATAACCAGATAAGCATTCAAGGATGATATGAAAGTCCCATACACTTGTAGGGATGACAGATGTCTATAAACTTTGATTTTTTTTTTATATTCCCACCTTTGTAAGTTTATTCAAAATATGAAGGAGAAAAAGACAGTATGGTGTTGGGGAGACAAATGCTAGAAACTCTATTCTACGTCTTATATGCAATCTGAAAGGGCAAGTTGTTAACATTCCAGATTTAAAACATCACATTTATGGTTCAAGAAGACAAAGACTATGAAGTAGGTATAACAATTATCCTGATTAAAAATTGAGTCCTAAGGAGAGTTATTCTAGATTAACGGGCCGAAGCTTAATTGCTGAGCATTCAATAGTGACCATCTTCCATGAAAACTCTGATATTATGTGGACTATAAGAGTCAGAACTGAGCCTGTCTAAGCAAGGGCTATGGTAGTTAGTGGTAAAACTGTGGATGTCAATTAGACCTGAAATTGTTGTACAATAAGAATGAATGGCCAGTGTATGTACAGAAATTAAAGTTTAAAAGGCTCATAAAAAAAAAATCCCCACGAAAGGAGTATAAAGGACATCAGATTGTATCTGGAAATCTTTCCTAAATATAGTGGCATGAGCAAATCTGAGCTTCATATTAAGGAGAGAATTTGCAAAAGATGTAAATGCTCGAAGCTTTAAGTCATCAATCTCAGTCAACATAGAGTGGGATGGAGTATCCATTGACTGCTCTCCTTTTGTGCAGACACAATGTTCTTTAGACCAAGAGAGAACTCTTAAAAGGACTACAATTTATCAAGGGCTTTCATCTTTAGGAAGATGTGTCCTTGTCCAAGGAAGATATGAGCATCATATCAAGAATTAACAAATAATGGGAACAACAGACACAGGGTCCTCAGTGGATGCTTGGAGTTGCAGTCGAGTCACATATGTGTAAGGTTTACTACCTGTGTAAAATTTGCAAGGTGATAAGCATTCCTTGTATGAATATGCCTTGATTATTACCAATACTACTATTACTACTACTAATAATAATAATATAAGGGAAAAGTATTGTTTGAGTTAAGATATATGACTATACCAACTGATTAATAAGGCATTGATCTCAGTGATATGTGCAATTTCTTAAGCAACAACATGGACAGCCAGTCTTACATAATGAACCATGGCATCCATGGTTGGGCATATGAGAGCTTGTCAACTTAAGACTTGTAACTTGATACTCACAAGTGTTCCAGTTTTCTACTTTTATGTTTATTTGCATACATGTTCCTACAGGTGTTTATTCTATGATAATGATAACACCACAGTGAATTCATCTGGGATACTCCAATATTTAAACTAGAAGTTTGTGTTTTTTTGGTTTTTTTTTTTTGTTTTGTTTTGTTTTGTTTTTTTTTTAAAAAAAAAAAGATATACCCAGATAGTTTTACCATTTTTCTCTGTATCACCTCTTCTCCTTCACATCTTCACCTTGTCTGTTAGTGCTATGATATGACTATAGACACATATTCTCTGGGACCACAATGATGGCTCAGGTGCTCTGCTTGCTTCACAAACCTGATGACCTGGGTTCAGTCACAGATATCTTGCTAATGAAGACTTTCTTTTAATTATATCTTGATGGAAAGAGGGAAATCTGACTTCTGAAAGGTGTTCTCTGTCCCCCACATGCCAACTCTAGAATATACACATTTGTGCGCACACACACACACACACACATACACATAGAGAGAGAGAGAGAGAGAGAGAGAGAGAGAGAGAGAGAGAGAGAGAGAGAGAGAGAGGGAGGGAGAGGGAGAGGGAGAGGGAGAGGGAGAGGGAGAGAGAGAGAGAGAGAGAGAGAGAGAGAGAGAGAGAGAGAGAATAAGCATATGCCCTGCCCATAAATCCAGTAGGTAAAATGTTTTAGACTCCTACTCCTGAGATGTTTGTATAATCACTTGTGGATTAGAAACAATTTGCTAATGAAGACTTTCTTTTAATTATTGGGAAAAAGGCATTCATTAATTAACAGAAAGGAGCCCTGGTTTCATCCAGATTAATTATAGCTGGGAATGGATCCCAAGCCTACTACACACAAGCTATTTAAAGTGATTATAGTAGCAGCAAAGTCAAGCAGCTTGAGATTTAGTCCTAATAATGTGGACCATGGCAATTAGTTGGGGCTTATGTATGGATTTCTTCAGGAGTTGGTAACTTATAAAACTTGTTGTAATTTCCTCAAAACCTTCTCAGCTTCTCAAAGGGAAACATGATAACAAGAGGAAGCCAAAAGTTTCTTGAGTCACTCTTTTCCCATATCTTACATTACACATTCCAAGAACTTGCTATCGTGATGTAATGAATTGATCTCACAATAACATAATAGCTGTACCCAATAGCAGGATAATTGGAACCTTGCCATTAAACACTACAGAGAGAACTCAATCTAGTCTCTTGTCTCAGTGTTTGCTGCTGAATACTTTCTCACAAGTCCTTAGAAGCTCAGTGGCTGTATCTTGTGGCTACTGACCGTGAATTTTACTGCTTCCTTCCCCATAGACTTTCAATGCTATATCTGGAAGGTAATATCATGCTCAAGAGGCCTTCACATATTCCCAATTTCAGACTTCTTCTGAGCATAGTGTTTGTTTTACCCCCTCAAGAATCCTGACTGTTCCCACTTGCTTGTTGGAACAGGGCTGGATTTTATGTGGCATCCTGCCCTCCTATGAGCATGACTCTTTCATTTCTTGAAAGATAGCATATTGCTATGCATCTTATCTCAGCTATTTTCATCTACACAAGCATTCCCTTGTTATTTTCTTATTAAAATCTTTGCACAACTTCGGTCCTGAATCATGACAATTAACTTCCACTTTCTTCCACTCCATTGTGTCCACCCATGTCAACCTGTCAGGACCTCTGCTCACTCCAGTAAGTCTATTCTGAGTGCTTCATTCTTGTTGGTTGGCTTGGTCATTGAAACCATCTTAATAGCCTTTCATTTTACTCATAATCATCACTAGGTGTTTATATGTGAATCTCTTTATGCCACTTTGTCAAGCCTTGGTATTCCCATTTTTTTCTTTATCACGTTCAGATTACTTGGTCCAACAGTCCTATAGCATAAGCACATCTCAACCTTCTGCTATAAGGAACACTTTTTGTCCTCATTTCCTCTCTTGAAGTCTCAACATTTCTTTACCCTGATAAACACCCCCGCCCCTTTGTGGTGGCTTTGTTTCCACAGGCTTCCATCCTGACACACTCCTCTACCATTTCTTTTTCTACGCAGCTAGATATTGTCTTAACTGCAAGTACATCCACTTTTCAGTCACTAAATGTTAGAGTATCTCCACTTATGCACATTCTTTTCTTACAGAACAGCAATTCTTTCTTATCTGAAATCTCACATTCTGTGGTTTTGGTTACCCACCATGAGGCATGATAGAACATTATAAATGGAAAGTTATAATAGAAATAATTCACAAGCTTTAAATTGCTGTTATTGAATGGCATAATAAAATATTATGTAGTCTCACTTCCACCTGCTCAGAATGTAAAATATGTCTTTGTCCAGTATATATAGCAGTGTGTGTTATCAACTCTATAGCAGGAGGGAGGAAAAAAGAGAGGAGAAAAAAGCCTTAACACAATTTTTATTTCATTACAATATTATGATTTTTGTGTTATTGTTATCAAGTAAGTAATGTTATTAAGAAATAAATTAAACTTCAAAATGCCATGTTTGTATAGGAGAAACATTTTATAGAATTCAGTACTACCTGTATTCTCTGGATTTCACTAGGAATTCTGGAGCTTGTCCTCCACAGAGAAGACGGGATGGCCATAACTTTTTCTTTCTTTGGGATTCCATTTTTCTGCTCTTTGAATACACAAGGATTTCTGATCCTTATTACAATTCAGAAGGGATGCTTCCGTGAGCTGTTGACTTTTATATCCCTTGACTATCTCAATGGCACAATGAATACAACTGCTCATAGCTGAAATGTATCTGGCAAACCACCTCAGTGGCCAAGACATGGTTTTCAGTGTGTTTGCCATCTCTATCTGGTCCCCAGCCTCCTCTCACATACTACCCCTGTTCTTATCTTCCATATGTAAGATTAAATCTCCTGTTCCTCAGGTATACCCATTTCACTTTATCTTTACATTGAGTTGAGGTAACTATTTATAATCTTATCTACTAATGCTGAATAATTTCTAATTTGGCACTGAAATATTCAGTTCTTTTATTTGAATATGCTAATATACATTTATAGACAATCACGATAGGACATATACATAACAAGCAAAGTTTATTGGGAGGTTTGTATATTATATACAAACTTTCGTGTAACATTAGTCTAAACAGACTGCTTTCAGTAGCCAGAAGTTTCCTGACCTGTCTGGGCCCACAGTCCAGAGGAATCTCTCCCATCCATAGTCCCATAGCTGTTCAGTTCCAAATAATCACACAAAGGCTTATATTATTTACAGTCTGTTTGGCCTGTGACTCAGATTTATTACAACTTGCTCTTATAACTTAACCTATTTCTATAAATCTATGTATTTCCAGATGGCTCTGTGGTGTTACCTGTGTTTCATTACATCTTGCTTCCTTGGGTGGTAGCTTGCAGTATCTCTTGACCCTGCCCTACTTTATCTTTATCTCTGTTTGGATTTCCTGCTCGCCTCTATGCTGCCTTGCCATAGGACAAAACAGCATCTTTACTAAAAGTGATAAAAGAGCATATTCACAGTATACAGAAAGACATCCCCACATCAGCTTTCTTTCAATTTTATTTTATTCTTATTTATTTCTAGAAGGCCCATGTTCCAGACTAATGATAAAAAAGTCAGCATTCCATGCCTCTAGCTCATCTCTACTACAACAGAGCCCATTTCTCTTCCCAGCCTCCTCATCTTGAGTTCCATTTTTATAATGAGATGAGGGATTGTATCATAGTACTCTAAACTGTGGTCAATTAGAGCCTCTGGCCCAAACAGATTTGTGACCAACCACTTTTATGTGCCCTCCTATGGAAACATGCACACCTCCAGAGGTGAGAGCCATGGTTTTGAGGACACATGCTCTTCCCATGTCTCAGTTAAGTGCTCAACACAAAGCATGATGCCCCGCCACAGGGCATGGCTTGGTGATCTGAAGATAAAGTTCTTTGTTTGCTGTGATTGACATTTCTCCAACATAGAAGAAAGTGCCCAGAATAGTTATCATAGAGTCCCTCACACTACAGGGAGGCTTCCTTGTGATTAATGTACAAGCCAAAGTGAATGTTAAAGAAAAAGAAATAAAATTTCAAAGGCTTTTTGAAAGAGATGAAAGCATATCATCAGAATAGTGACATTCCAACCAGTTCAACTCAAGTCTTATACTTATGAAGTGCATCAGAATGCTTGTTACCAACAGTCCTCTCAGCTTGGAGCTTCAGGACTCAGAGTCACTGGCATGCTTTAGTCTTCCACTGGCAAGTCCTCATTCACTTTAAGAAAGATAATTTAATACTGCATGTATGTATCTACACACACACACACACACACACATACACGCTGCCATGCACACACTCACCCACTTACATGTATGTGAAAATGTTTAAAGGCAAAAGTGATGCTATAAAATTTTTACATTTATTAATTATAAGCACTCTCTAGGAAATAAAAATGTTGAATAATTATATAAAACTATCAACATAATTTTTTAATAGAAAACATGTAAAAATCCAACTGGCATCTATCTTTTCTCTACATCCCTCTCTTCCTCCTACACACACACACACACACACACACACACACACACACACACACACACACACACACACACACACACATACATACATATTACATAAAATAAATAAAAAATCTCTTTTGCCCCTAACTTTTTTTTTTAAACTTACTTGGCTGCCTGCCTTTTACTTCTGTTTGAAAGGTATTCTGAGACACAGACTGACTCCTGTTTCAATAGGAATAGCTTGCTTCTCTGGGAAAGCAGACTTTTTTAATGGGAGAATTGTTTTAGTAGGACCATAGTGTGGTTAAAAAAAAAATCTACTCTTAAATGATCCTGAAGGCAGCAACTCAGTTTCATAGTTTAGAGATCTGATTCTATTATTCTCTCCAAGTCAGAACTTTGGGCTTATATCAGTATGATCCTCACGAACAAAATGCCTATATCCTTTCTTCTAAATCATGCGTTTATGCGTTAGTGTTTCTTTATATAGACTTCACAAAAACTGTCCCATTTAAAAACTTGAAATACTGTCTTCTTTAGATGTTGGGATAGTTTTTACTAGATTTAGCTAAAATCGCCAGGAAAGACCAAATATTGATAGACCAAGTACTTGCTCTGTACTTTTTGGAGGAGGCTATGGTTCTCTCTAGTCCTGACCCAAGTTACTGTCTTGTTTCTTGTCTTCCTAAAAGAGAGGAATTCATATGAAACAAGCAAAGGAATGAGCAGTAAAGGGTTAATCAGAGCAATCAGGGAAGGAAAAGCATACACAAAAGGGCAGGTTGAGTGGATTCTAGTATATATGGGTCTTGGTTTAGGAAAGTCTTTTTATTGCTTCCTTTTTGCTCTCCTCTAGGTTGTTAATTTCCAGGAAAAGGATGTACTTTTGTTGGAAGTCCATTTTACCCAGAACTGAGTTTGTCCTCTACATACTATTTTGGAGCTCTGAATTTTATCTGGACTGACCACTACCACTATGTTATGGACCAGATGAATAAACTACTGTTAATTATGTTTTATTTTTTCAAAACTGTTAATCATTCCAGCTTATAAACAGCTTTATGCCTAGCAGGTCTATTATGAAGGTGCCTGGACCTCAACATAATTTTATCCAGTCAACAAAATGTACCAAGTTCCTTCCATGTTCCAGGTGTTCCCAGTGGCTTTAAGTAATCTATGGGTAAACAATATATACTTGCTTCCACGAGTTAAGAAATTGGGCTATTAGCCCTTGAACTGTAAAAAACCTTGCATCATAGTGTTGGGATTTTGTGCATATATTGGCATGCTTTGTATATACCCAGTTATCTGACAGCAGGTTTCTATGGATGCAGATGAGACTGCAGGAATGTGACAGAAGGCAGCAGCAGATTCTTAATGGCTGTTTCTATGTAAAAAATAACTTTATTGTCAAATGAATATGGTTATGATTAATAGAAGGATTATGGTCATAATGGCAGAGAAGAGAAGAAGAAAGAGAAAGGGAAGAAGAAAGGAAAAGAGAAAAATGGGAACTCCAGGAGAGAATAAAAAGAAGGATGCACATGGGAACCTTGCTTTAAAGGGGCCCTGATGTGAGAGTTCGGGGGAGGGCATGGCATGGCTTGACCTCAGGGCTCATAGAGCACGGCTCTTAGGGGGTAACACATAGGTTTTATGTATGACTTAGTGAGAACTCTGGTCATGTCAGTGGTGAGGACCACTGAGTCGAAGGGCTTGAATTCAAGGCTGTGGTAATTGCCATCTCAGAACTGTGGTCGATATAAGTACTCAAGAAGTCATTCAGGGGTCCTTTTCTTTTATATTTTTCATCAGCTTCTGTAATTGCCACAACTGTACCAAGTCTCATGTTTGTGGAATGAGTGATGTGTTTGGTTAGACCCAAATATTGACATACTGCAAGCTGAGTAGTCCAGCAAACGAAAATATAAAGCAACAATTATGGACTTTCAGTAAGAAACAGGAGACGACAATCATTTAGAATAGAGATGAAGATAAGAGCAGTGATAATGAGGAATAACATCTTAGAGCTATTTCAAAATTGAGGAATTTGTAGGGTAATTTTTATCTAACCTCTATTTGTACTCTAGAAAGGTCCAATTGCTTAAAAATAATGACTTTTGAATGGTTTGAACAAAGAAGTGAATGTTTGATACTTTTTTTTTTTTTGGTTCTTCAGTTTGAATTTGCTGTGCAAATTTACTACCAATATGGTTTATATAGTGCAGAACTCCAGAGCGCCCTAGCAATTTATTGTGCTGAGACTTTATGTGACTGCCAGATGCAAATTCCAAAGCATAAAGAAGGTTCGCCTTTGGAAGTAATGGTTCCTCCAAAACACATTCATCAAAATTTGAAATGGGAATCAAAACATTGAAACATAGAGTTTTCTTCCTTATCCTCCTTTGGAACCCAGGAGACAAGAGGTGTTTGTTGCTATTGTTTTGTTTTGTATTCCAATTAAAGAATACTGAGAGTGACTTTGCATGTCACAATGTTTTTATTGTTAATTTTCTCAGAGGTTATTGTAGCTCTCATTTGATGATCCCCAAAATGGGGGGGGGGGCACTTCTTGTCATTCACCCTCTGCCCCTTTATACATCATCACTTGCCATACTGACTTCTCACAAAGCAAAGGGAAGGATGTCTACTCGTGGACTCCAGGGAGCAGGGGGAGACTGAGAAGTTGGCATTGAAAAAGATCTAGCCTCCATGAGCAAATGCTCAGTGGCCTGCCTTCTCTAAACTGCCCCTAACCCCCACCACCTCCCAAGAATCTAATTAAATTATGATCCTTAGACCCTTGTAGGTCAGAGCTCTTATCATCCCACTACATGTCAATGGTTGGATCTACCAGCTCAGAACCAAATATGGAACACATGGACGGTTTGGGAATACTTCATGTGTGACTCACTCCTTCTCTCTCCTAGCAATTTTACCAGAACTAGACAAAATATACCAAGCTTCACCTTCCTTCAACTGAGGAGTGTTGAAAAGACTTACCTCTTCCTGTGTAATGTGCAGTTTTTGAGCACTGGAAAGAATATCATTTTAAGAACTTTTCTCCCTGTAAATAGCCAATTTATTAATGGGGAATGAATAGTTTTATTTCATAATTGACAGTTGTTAGGGTCTTGTGTGGTCTCCGGGGTAACTTGACTAAAGCCTTATCAGTCCCGTGACTGAACTGCCAGCTCTTCTAAACATTCTGGAGCCCACACAACATTTACAGCTGTTATATGCTCAAGTCCAATTCTTGTTGCTGAAGACACAGCCTCAGCCATGAATATTTTAAACAGTTGCCCAGATTGTCCTTATAAACATAGTCACCATGTGAGAAGGGGAGTGATTTCTCTGGTGGTCTAGAGCAGAGGAACTACTATGAATGGTGCAGAGGAGGTATGCTATGATTGTGGCAAACTTAATCCTTGATTCCATGAAGTTCTGTTGTGATTGATATGAAAAACTCTTGTCTGCCTCAATAAGCAAACTCTCCAGCTTTCTTTGTGAAGTCACTAAGAGACTCTCTGTTGTTAATACAATATTAGGTCTAATAAAGACATCTCTCTAGATACTTACTTCACTTTGCCTCCTTTTGACATTCATCATTAGTACAACAGTTTGAATTGGCAACATGAGTCAAGATGTATTGGCAGTGATGACAGCAGAGTGGCAACAGCAGTGACAGTGGTATAAGCAGGGAATAGAGCTACAGAATTGACTGACAAGTGACCAAGGAAGAAAAGGTGTTGGGAGTGTGCCTGGTGAGCTTCGGAGCAGTAGCAATAGGGCCACAGCAAGGCAACAGAAGGAAGCCAAAGGTGGTAGTGGAGGCAGCGGCAGCAGCTGTCATGTGGTCAGACACAGTAATCGGCTTAGCAATGGTGGCAAAATGGAGGAATCTGAAGACCATGGTGAATTTATCACATCTTTTTTGTTCTGTTGAATGATGTGCAGACAGAGTTGAGCTCAACAGGCGTGTTCATACTTTGGTCTGTAGACTGCTTGCACCACAAGGTAACTATGAAGGCAATCCACTACAGATATTCTAAACTTACCTAAAACATCATGAGATTGACTTTGTTAATTCCATCATAAAGCCTGTAGATGACACTGTCCTATCACATTGTCAAATTAAATGTAGAGGGTAGATGAATCTGGGTCTCAGTTTCTAATTCTGGTTCTGTTTGGATGCAGGACTTAATCTCTCTCTTATCTGGACCTCACTTTCTGAAATTGGATAAGTGGCATTTCATCTATAGTGATGTCACAAGCCATGGGTGAACCTTAAGGAAGACATATTACACAGAAAAACAAACAAACAAACAAAAAAAAAAACACATCAGAGAGACCTAATGTCATGTCTATGAATGCGTCACAAAACAAGGCAGGGAATAACTAAATAATTGTAGAACACTAAGAAATAACCTGTACAAGAGCCTATATCCCTTTAGCAAGGGTAAATTTTGCTATTGTTGTTCACCAACTGCTACTTCTTATATACCTCAAAACCAAATGAACATATCTCTTATAAACTAGGGTTCTTTTTTTTTTTTTTTCATTGTACATCATAGCTTTACATCCAGATACTAATCTCCCCTCTGCTCATCCACCTTACTGGCTGTGTAGGAGACCATCAGAATGCTTCCATGAACTATTGAAAAGTGACAAAACCTAGGAAATCAAGATCTCTTCATGTCAGTGAACACTGAGTTACTCCAAAAAAAAACGGAACTGGTTGAGCAGATAAGGGAACTGAAAAATGATATTTTACAGAGAGTGCAGAAGCTAAAAATACCCCGATGGCATGAGGATGGGGGGTAAGGAGGAGGCTGTCAGAACTCAGGGGAGGAGGAAGGTAGGAAAATACAGGAAGTCACTCAGCACATCTGAATTCCAGCAGGTCAGCTGTCAGAGGTAGAGAAAACAAGCATGCAGGAATTAGACATATTACCTCCGAGGGTAGGTATGAAAATATTGCTCTTTCCTCCATTCAAACCAACAATGCAAGCTCAGGCTTTCTGTTTCCATTGTAAAACTGTTACAATGGCGCACTTTAATACACCGCTCCATTTGGAAGATTAATTATCATAATAACAACGTGCCACTTTGATAGAAAACCAGCGGTTGTTTGGGTTGTCTAAGGAACACTGGCCCACTTTCTGCTCCAGCTTAGGTGTTCACATTAGCTCGAAGTGCTCACATTGTTTATCACCCTAAAAGTCAGGTAGAGTCAGACATCCTCCTGAACTCATGACCTAGACCACACAAAGAGATGGAAATGCTTTTGATGCAGTTTCTTTTTGTTCTCTAGTAGAAGCCCCTGGATTTTGATTTGACTTTGAACATCAATTCTTTAGTAGTTTGAAGTTGTTCTTAGGGTGAGTTAATGCACTTTGGGGTCGCTGGGTCATACCAGGGTGGATGGCTCTTCAAGCAGCCTATGTGCTTTCCTGGGATATCTGAATTCTTCTAAGCCTGTTGGTGTTTGGGCTCAAGGACATCAGTTGCTAATCAACATTTCAATTTTTAATCAACTTTTTTGTTTTCTGCATAATCATCTGTATTTAAACTTACATGTGGTGAATGACTTTTTAAAATGCTTTCATTTAGTTTTACATCTAGGATCAACCAATAACTTTTCTTTTTACTACTTACAGCTTTAAATGCAACAGTGACTTCCATGTAAAAATTGAAAGATAACTAAATGAGACCTTTGCTGAACCCCTTCCCTTCAACCAACACTTTTTTCCTCCATGTAGTTTTTCTTTGTTTTGTTTTGTGCTGTTCTTTTTCTGGAAGAAGAACATTACTTAAAATTACAAAACAACCAGGGACACTCAGACGTTTTGTCTCAGAGATCCCTCTACCCTGGACCACAAGCTCCAGGTACAGTTCAAGGAGGTCCTCTGCTCAGGGTATGGGAAAAACGAAACAAAACAAAAGACATCAGCCTTAATTTCCCTATTTGCATTGTCCTCCATCACTTCCAAACTTAGTGTGTGTGAGAGAGAGTGTGAGTGCGTGAGAGCAAGTGTGTGTGGTGTATGATGTGTGCACACATACACTTGTGTTATGATGAATTCATCTCACTCATTTTCATTGTCCCAGGTAGACAAAGTCAGACTTCTGTTATTCATTTTAGATAAATACAAAACAGTTGGAGAAGCTTACTTGGCCAAGGCTATAGGTATAGTAGGACTGGGATTCCATCTAGTTATTTTCTTGCAGAGACTGCCTTCGTGCATGTTTGTGTGAGTGTATGAATGTCATGTGTAAGTGCACATTGTTTCAGTTGTTTGCAGGTATATATGTAGAGTCCGGCGGACAACCTCAAGGTTCCTCAGATTTCATCCACTCTAATAGTTTGGTGTTTTTGTTATTGTAGCTTATTTTGGGGTCTTTTTGTTGTTTTTGTTTGTTTTCTTACCAGGTAGGCTAGGCTCATCAGAAAGTCTCAGGATTATATCAGTCTCTGCTGCACAGTGCTAAGATTACAAGCACAATACCATGCCAAGGCTTTATTTTTATTTTTGAATATTCTTAAACAAGGTTTCCCTAGATATTGTTGGCTCGCCTGGAAATCATTATGTAGACCAAGCTGGTCTTTAATTCATAGAGATCTGCCTGTCTCTGTCTTCTAAACACTGCAAATAAAAGTGGACACGCTCCTGATTTGTGTGTTTGCTTATTTTTCAAATGTGGACTTTAGGGAATGGTCTTGTGCTTTTAAGGCAAACATTTATAGACTGGGCTATCTCCCCTACCACATTTTAAAAAGATAATCATTTATATTACAACTTTTGATTATTCAATCACATTTTTGTGACATTTATTTCTTACATACTCATAAAAATCTACATGTTGCTATAACCATCTATATTTTTACCCTAATTTGTTTCATTAAGGAAGGAACCAGTGGAAAATGTCACATAGGTTTAAACACTTAACACTCGGATTTAAAATGCTTAGGGTCAGAATTGTTTTATATTTCATTGTTTTCTCAAATCTGGGTTGTTTTCATAAACTTTGTGAAATCTTATGTGAACTTTTGGCTTTTAAAGCATTTAGGATTTTGCATTAGGGATGGTCAACTTGTAGGTCCAAAACTTACACAAATCTTCTAAGGCATTAACTATTTAAAGCTTTTCATGTATATTAACATTATCTAATTTTCAACACACTCTAAAATGGAGCTGCTTTTATTGTGATTATAATAATTTATATGAAGACACTGGGTTATAAAAGCACATATTTTGAGCAATGACTCACAGCTTAGCAACTACAGAAGGGAAGTTTGAACTAGGGTCTTTCCTTCTATTTTGTATCTTAATTATGTGAAAAATGAAATATGTTATCCTTTTAATTTTATCTACTCCTGAGTCACTAGTGAGCAGCAGGTCTGACACATTACATAACCAATCAATATTTGATGAAGTAATGAAAGAATTGAATCCGTTGAAAATTAAAAATTTAATTATGCAAGTAATTCATGAATAGATTAGCCAGATACAATACTGTAAAGTATTCTAAGAATTCAGAGCCTAAGCACTTTCTCTTCCATAGTCCTTTTCTTCTCATTATTTAGATGCTTATTCTCTAATCTTTTTCACTAAAGACCAAACAAGCTACTCAGTGTTTATGAATTTCTGTCAATCATGAGCAAAGCCAACAAAGTTGGCATTTGCTTTGAGCCACATGATCAAGAACATGAAATGCTAGCTGAACTCAGCACTGTTTCTTCTTACAGACACAGGGCAAGTTCCTTGTTTAACTCTAAAGTTTTCAATTAAGTGTGAAGGCTGACTATTATGTTGATAATATAGGCTGGTGCAATTCAAGATACTGTTTAATTCTGGCTTGACATTTCTTGCCTAAGGATGCCTGTTACAGGAGAGTGAGGATCCTGAAGTTAAGCTGTTCTAGGCAAGGATTTAAATTTGCCAGCCATGGAGCCAAACACATCTGGATGCTTTCTCTAAGGTCTTGATGCCAGTCTTTGTACCAGGTCTTATCAGATGGCAAATGCCAGTAAGCTTGTGATGATATAGAGCTGTAAAGAAGAAATCATTCTTAATTTTGAAGTTTGGCATAAGAGATGGCATGAGAGAAAACACCTTGTATGTAATCATTGTGGTACAATGCTTAAGAGTTTTCTTTAACAATAAAATGTGTTAATTTAAAACCTGTAACTATAGCTTATTAGCTGAGGAACAAAAAAGAGAGGCTTGGCAATCTGCTAGGCTTTCTGTAACACCCTTTCTTCATTTCTGACCTAGAAACAGTAACAGTGCCTTCTCTCCCTAGTCTGTGTTGACTTAGTTCAATGAGCAGTGTGAAATACTCTGATACTTCAGTTGTCAGTGGATGATAACCATTAACAACACTGTAGAATAGCTGGGTTAGGTGGTTCATACATGTAGTCTCAATGTTTTAAAGGCTGAGTCAGAAGGATTGCCCTGAATTTGAGGGCCTGGATTGCAGAGTGAGACTCTATCTCAAAGTAACAATAACAACAACAATAACAAAAATCACTATATGGATTAAAAGAAAGAGAACAAGAACTATTTCTGAACATACCCACCTGGTTAGAAAGTATAAGCCAATTATAGTGCTCAGATATGGGGAAAGCTTCATTGGATGTAGTACTAGGTTTCTGGCCTGGCCTTTTGGTCCTAATCTCAAGGTTTAGACCCGCAGACCCACAGACTCTCAGAGACACACAGATTCTTATGATAGACTTTGGCTGATTGGCCTAAGGCCTAGGCATACAACTTGCTAACTCTTTACCCTTAATCTAACCCATGACTCTTATCCTGTTCTGCCATGGGGCTCGGTACCTTTTCTTAGAGCAGCATAGTTGTCCTCTGCTTCTTCCGGCTTCTCTCTGGCATTCTGATCTGTTCTGCCTGTTCTCAGAGTCTTCTAGTCTATTAGCTCCACCCACACTTCCTGTCTGCCTTTGGCCAATCAGCGCTTTTTATTAAACCAGTGGGTGGGACAATTATTTACAATAGAACAGCATAATTTCCCACAACTGGGCACTAATAAGATACTAAATGCCTATCGACTCTTTGTTTCTGAAAATAATGTAATAAAAACATTAAATGCTAACAGATAAATAAATTACCAATATGTTAATTATCATCAATTTTTGGTGAAGTGACTTGTAAAGTATATCTCCTAGCTATTGAATGCTGTGTTCAAAAGCAAATTGACAGTGATTAGTATAATTGTATGAATCTGTGGCACATTATCATCCTCATAAAAGCTCTAGAACAAGTCCTGTCCGCAGTAGGAAAATTTGACAAATAGTGATTTACAAGACATCTTCATGTAGACATGTTTCTTGCTCTTATGTCCTCTAACACAGACCTCAAGAGTTCAAGTCTCCCCTGCTCATTTCCTTCTTCAGTCTTCAGCCCAACCTGTAGCATGGCCTCCACCTCAATGACTGGTTGTGCAATTGAATGTAGTGAATGAGAAGGAAGGATCTGAAAGGCCTGGCTTTCTGGAGCTTCTACTGTGCTAAGGCACATCATAGGATGTTCAGTTAGATAAAGAAACAGTCTTTATAACAGACAGAAAAATGTACCAAAGATATTACTTAGATAGATAGGTAGATGATAAGAATATAGATGAGAGATAAAAAAGAGATCCTGGATATAAATGGATGGATTGACAAGTAGATAGATAATAGATGATAGATAGGATGGATAGACAGACAGACTGACAGACAGACAGACAGACAGACAGACAGATAGATAGATAGATAGATAGATAGATAGATAGATAGATGATAGAGCATACTCATAAAAATGGACAAGAAGATAACTGATAACTGATGGTACACAGGGTGACAAACTCACCAACTGACAGGCTTGAAAGTCAGAAGGATACAGATGATGAAAAATAATAGATAAAAACTGGCTTGGAATTACCTAGTGTTAGGGAATTTGGAGGTGTGGTATCAGCTTGTCTTGGGATACAGAAACACATTTACAGGTTCAAAATGAGGGGAGATGCTTACGTTAAGGGTGCAGACAGCTGATTCATGCATAAAGTCTGTTTAAATTATGCAGTAAAGAAATGTAATCTAAAAAGATTATGTTAATTGTAAGTGTAGAAATTTACCTGGGAAGCCTTTGGTGTAGATCTGTGGACTTCTTTGATACTCATTAAGTGTTGGCACATCTCTCAAAATTCATATATGATCCCTAAAGTATTGTATTTATAGCTTTAATTTTTAAAATAAGAATAAAAGCTAAAAAAATTTTTACAAACCTTGCTGGAAACAAAAGTTAGCAGGTATTCTGTCTTTTCTAAATCTTTAACTCAGTAAAAATACTGACCAGGATTTCTTATTTCTTTCTCTCCTTCTTCCTCTCTTTGATTCTAGACTTTTATAAAACATTACAGGAAAAAGTAATTTTACAAAATATATGAACTAATATTAAATTATTAACAGGCAATATTTGCCTCCAAATATGCTTTATGAATATAAAACTAGATAATAGATAAAAATAGATGATAGATATAAATGGATATAGAGATAAATAAGTAGATAAATATGACCAACAGAGGATAAATAGAGCATACTCATACAACTTTAAATATGATTAATTTTATTGTATTTTATAGTTATTACATATGTACAATATGTGCATTTATAAACATACATGTATCCCCACCCACACACACACACTCACACACACACACACACACACACACACACACACACACACACACTCACACACACACACACACATACAATATTTCCAAAGATGTAAAGTAAATTTATTTCATTTTGGTAATACTAAAGAAAGGGCTAACCAGACTTAAGTGGTATTAACTTAAGTTCCTTGGATTGACAACTATAAATATCTGGTCTAAGTTAGTGTTCTAGCTACCTTTATAGTGATGAAAGGTATTACAAATTGGTTTAAGTTTCCTGCAAAATTCTGTTGAAATGTATTCAATACATAGTTTTGAAAATAGTTGCATTTTATTGTGAAATTGTTATGCTTTTAGAAAGGAGTGGTGTCCTATAATTTTACTCCAAAGCTCTTCAGGGCTGCAATTAGAAAACTACATTCCTGCTCACTGTGTTTTTCTTTATTTTTTTCTTAAACTGAGTCTAGGAAGATAAGTATTGTTGAAGTACATGCCTATAGGTAAGTGCTCTGAGGTGCAATCTCTCTGTAGGCTGTTGAAATTAGTCTGTTCTTTATTACCAGGGTTTGTGTTTTAGTATGCTCCAAGATCATTCATTTTAGCATCCAGTGAGAAATCCCAGCAAGCAGTAAAACTGTGTTAGCATCCCATAGATAGATAATGCTATTACACTTATACACAAGGACATATTTTACCAAGTACAGAATCAGAGATTAAAGCAGAAGGATTGAGTGGCACCCTATTTGTCTTGCTAGAAATTATCATCATTCTTCCTCTTGAGCCACACTATGGGAATATGTTTCATATTTAATAAAAACCTGATATATCAGAGGAATCCACCCACAGTCAATCCAGAAGGTTCAGAGAGTAGTGATTTACACCTTTAATCCCAGCACAGGGAATATCTGAGATTGGTGATCTATTCCCTTAATCCCAGCAAATCTGAGTTTGAGGCCATCTTAATTTACAGAGGGAGTTCCAGGCCCCCAAGCAGTCAGTGGTGGTGCCACACCTTTAATCTTAACTTGAATGTGAAACAACTGGGTTAAGAGGGTATTTAAGGCAGGCATAGAAAGACAGATGAGGCAGTAGAAGCCAGGAGGAGGGAGGCTGAGGAAGCTGGAAGATAACTGGGTAAGATTTGACTGTGGTGTTTCCTCTCTTTGATATTTTAGCCTTTCCCTGAGATCTGGCTCTGAGTTTCCTTTGTTTATGCAGAAAACACCACATAAAAAAATTATGCCTGTATTGTGCCACAATGAAAGAGATTCACATTTGTCTTTAGAACAGAAGTGTTGGCAGCATGATTCCCAACTAAAGGAACTTATCATGTACTTATACATAACATTCTAGTTTCGTGAAAAAAAAATTTAATTGGACCTCCAGGCAAGTGTTCTTAATGTTACTTTATGCTTCCATGGAATAAATTCTCAGACAGAAATGTTTTTCTTCAATTGCTGTTGAGACAGATTTTTGAAATTGAACTCTGTGATTAAGTTGATTGATCACTATTGAAGGATGGGAAGAAACAATAGTTTTTGTTCTTTGTTGTCTATCTTTTTGTTATGATAATTTGAAGTCATTTGAAGCATTTTTTTTAACCAAAAATACAGTTAAAGTCTCAAAAATAGAGCACAGATACCCTGAAAGTTAATATAAAAACTAGACCGGTTTGTTTGTTTGTTTTTATGAGAATTCTAGGAGAATCTAAAGATATTCTGGAGAGAGGGCAATTTCCAATGTTTAATTTTGCACAAGTGAGAGGAAGGAACACTTAAGAAAAAAAATATATAGCAAATGTACAACTCTGTACTTTAGAAAATGTAAGAAATATAATTTGGGCAGATTTGGGGATTTCTTTAGTAGCATGAGAAAGAATTGGAATTTGAGCACTTGAGGTATTCTCCAGTAGAGAGATGAGTTGGTGGAAATAAGTTTTCGAAAATAAACATGATGAGAAAAGTAAGTCATCTAAGAAATTAGGAGGACAGAAGGACATCATTTTTTAAAGATTGGAGGACAAATGGCTAACAAAATATTAAATATGAATAGCCAAGGGTACATAGATGAATACATTGAAGTCTCCCAAGCTTAGCCACACCCTCATCTAGCAAGAACTTAGATGTTTTCCCTATTCATCTCATATGCTCAGTAGTTCATGCAACTTTAAAGCAAGAAGAAGTACTAAAATAAAGATGAAGCAGATGTACTGGGTGATTGTACCATGGGATGAATTAATTATAGCAAGTTGCTGCAGTAAGAATAGAAGGGGTTATTAAAAGCAGGCATCATAATTTTTTCCTTGAGTTCAAACTCAGTGTGTCTTAATAAAAAGAAAGCATTCTCAGGTTTGGAGGCTCTTTCAACCTGCTTTGGAAAAACACTGAAATCTGGTAAATACTTATGCCTGGGATCTATGAATGAAGTAATTATTTTGGATTTTAAAAACAGAGCAAGTGAAATTAGCTGGAAAATACAAACATTGGTGAATAATGCAATGCCTAACCTTGGATTTAAATAGATGAAGTGTTTTCCTCAAACTAAATGACTTCATGTTAAAGAAACATAGAATCAACTGAGTGTTCTGGCAGAGCTATTTCCAATTTCAGTGGGTAAGCCATCATGTCCTCATGAACAGCCATCTTAGGTTAATTCAGACATTTGGCTTCATTAACTACTTTGGATTTATCTTAGGACTTTCTTATTTGTTGCCTTCCAAGGCTTAATGGTCTCAGGAATGTGTGTTGTCTTCTTTCACCTCAAGTCTCACCTTGAGGGATCTTTGCTTTCACTCAGCAGGCAGCCGTTTTGACTGTCACCTTTTATATTTCCCTCTAGGAAGTACAGAGTTCTTACAGTTGCTCCTAGATGCCTAATTAACATTTTCTTGTCACTGTATTCATACTTAATTACTCTGGATACCATCTTTATCTCCTTGACATTCAGAAATAGATCACTTCATTCCAGTAATTCTGATTTAGCTCTTTTCTTTGCTCCGAGAGGATCAAATATTCTTTGTGCCCCTTATGCATCTTCTTTTACTAGATTCCACAGTTTGTTTCAGAAGTAAAAACTGGACTCAATCCTGAAGAGTTGTTATGGTTTAAAATGACAGAGAAAGTGTGCTATAGTCTGGGGAGGAGGGTAAGTGTAATTATAGGATGGAGAAATCAAGGTGAATGGGTGTGTGTATAATCCCATTGTAACGGGCGGGGGCCCCAACTTTAGCCCCCTAGACACCCAAAGACCACAGCTAATGACAACTGTTAACTTTAAAGAAAAAGAGAGTTTAATGAATGATATACCAGTACACACATGTGTGAGCTCGAGGCATTGTGGAAGTCAAGAGCACGGAATGCTTTCAGAGTAGAATTCTTATACTGCACTCTGAGTAGGGGAGGGGATACTTCTGGACTCCTCATGCTAGGAAAGTTACAACAGGGCGGGGCCAAAGGTCAGTTTAAGACAGAGTTTAGGAATGTGACAGGCAGGCAGGCTTATTTCCTGTGAAACATTTGAATCTTGGGCAAGCAGGGGACCGCCTGAGGATATTCATTTCCTCGAGCAATGGTCACAATGGGCACATTGTGCAAGCTTCAGAAAGTTCCTGCCTCCTCACAACAGCACAAGGTTAACAGTTCTCTTGGTAGGGTTTTCCTCGGTGGTCACACCCAGGTTTCTACATCAGGAATGCAGTCCCAGGGAGTCAGCCAGCAAAAGATGGAGGAAGCACATTCTTATCTAGGGTAGTCCCACTCAGAGTGATTAGTGTCCAGAAAGTCAAGCAAACAGCCATTAATCCTGTGAACAAAGCTTTTCTGAGAAACTGAGTTCTGAGCAAGCTGCCACTTAACAATGGAACCCAAACTCTGTCAACTTTGGCTAGTTTCAGGGACCGCAGGAAGCGAGTTCAAGGGAAAGAATCAAACAGGATTTTTCTATCTTTACACCATGATGTCTCTGGAATATAAAGGTACGCTGATTGATTCAAACATTAGCATGGGGGGGAGAAGAGGCATAATTTAAGACAATAAAATATTAGTGAGTGAAAAAGAGGTGATCTACATATTTGACTTATCTCATTTGCATTCAGCAAGACAAAGATTTTTCCTGAAATTTGGTCTGCTTGTTTCCCGACTATGATCATTTCAGCAAATGGCCACTACTTCCAACTGATTCAAAATACCCTTTCCCCCATGTTAGAATCTGTATGGAACAGCGCAAGTGACTTAGAAACCAATTTTTAGTCTTTTCTCTCTTGTCATGAAACTCCCATTTTGTTGCATGAATACTAATTTGTCTTTTAATAAAAACCCAGAAGCAGGTATTGGGGCAAACTCTAAAAGATAAGAGACACAGTGGAACAAGCAAGCCACAGCCAGTTCTGACCACTCTAAATCTTCAGGCCTAAAAAGATAGATCCTGTATCCAGAAATCCTCTAGACTGAATAGGGGAAGAAAACCACAAGATGAAATGGAAGGGCTGAGCTCTGTGTCTTACCGCCTTATATACCTTTCTCTGCTCAGCCACATCCAGGTTCAACCTTCTTAGCTCTGGGATTAGGGTTGTGTGTGTTTATCAAGTGCTATGTGAATAGAGAGATGAGATCTCAAATACTGGGATTAAAGATGTGCCACCACTGCCTGGCACTGTTTGGCCTTGAGTTCAAAGAGTTCCAGAAGTGCTTGTGCCTCTGTCTCCCAAATGCTAGAACTCAAGGTGTATGTCACCACTTCATGACTTCTATTGCTAACTCTGTGACTGGCTCATTCCTCTGACCTTCAGGCAATTTTAATTTGATGCAATATATCACCACACCATTTCAGTTTAACTCAAACTATAAATCATTGGCTTCACCATCGACACTCATCCCTCACATTACCAGCCATGTATCTTCTTTTAATCTTCTCCTTCAACTTGTTATAAACATAAGATTACAATAGCTGAAGTATAACTCCTGTGTGGATCCTTTCCCAGTCATAATTACTAGCTCCCACACAAATCCATTCAGTGCCCTTGAGGATACCTGGATTACAGATTCATATTATCTTATATGTATGCATGTCTCTCTACATATTTCCACCTAAACTAAACTCAACAGATGCATTACATTCTCTATACTCCCTGTAAGTGTTCTCTTGGTACTTTTCAAACAGATTTACTGGTGAACCACTGCACACTTATGCTCTAGGAAATCCTGGGAATAAAGCTATAATCAGACTGGTGGTTATATATTTTTTGTTTTTACTATGTATTGTTCCTTAATCTGCCTTCCAGGTTTATAGCTCAAAAAATATTCTCATGAATCTTGATAATCAAAATTATTTACTGAAAATTACTTTTGTGTTGTTGGTCATTCTCTTAGAAAGGATTTATTGAATACTTTCAATTAATGAGATACTTTCAGTTTACTAAATCATAGTACTTTTTATTTTTCTAGAAATAGACAAATTTTGCATATAAATTAGAATTTTATTTGGTATGAGATTTATAAATCAAGTGATTCAAAATGGCATTCACTTAGAACTAATCCATAAGTCTTTTTGAGCAAGAAGTAAAAACATAACCTCAATAATTTTAGATGTAATTTTCATACACTTTGTTTGCGGTGGGATATTATAGATTGATTTTTGTTCTTAATAGACTTTGAAGCTTTTTAAGCACATAAAAGCCTTGGTGCAATTTCCCACACATAGAAAGTGTCCCCTACACCCACCCCTATAATTTGTGCATTGAAATTCTTGATCTTTGAAAACCCTTTCAATTCTCCCTTTAGTGGGGGAAAAATAACACAATTATAATCCTCAAGAAATCACAAAATTTTTATAAAGTTAAATTGAATGTATTTTAAAGTAAGGAAAACATTGGGTGACAACTGTTAAGCTGATGACAGAAAAGGTAAACTGTTGGCAGTTTCATACAGTTCATAGTGATAGTTACAGTATGATGGGAGGGTAAGGGAGTAATATGGAAAAGTAAAAAAAAAAAAAGATCTTCGATCTTCTAGCCATCACCAAATATACTCAGGAAAGAGCTATAGCTATATTATGGGATCTGAAGAGATGATTTAGTATGTAAGGAGCTTGATGTACAAGCATCCCCCTTGGATGCAATGCTGTACATGTTTCAGTAGCCCCAGCACTGATGATAAGGTAGGAACTTTTCCTTGGAGAGCCAGCCTAGTAGACACTGTTAGGGACAATTTCAGTGAGAACTCTAATCTAGAAAAATAAGGTGGAGCTCAGTGGAAGTTATCTTAAATATCTGTCTGGATTCCATATGCTGGCACATACACATTTATTTACTTACTGTGTATAGACACTTGAATGTGTAAGACAACACACATACATACCAATAATAAAAATAAGCTATAAGGTGAATAATGCTATAACCATTGTAAATACAAGCTCATACAATTTCCATTGTACGCATAAAATAAGACACTATTTCCCTAGATTCTGAAACATTGCTAACTTCAAATAAGTCTGCTTTCCATTAATATGTTAGTTACTTAAAACCTTTTACAATGCCTAAAATAAATAAGAACTATTATAATCATTTGCTGAGATGAAATTGGCAGCATGCCTCCTTATCACTGAAAAAATAACCTTCTGCCCCCAACCCTGGACCCATGGAAAGTTTACATAAATCTATAAGAAGGATGACCCACGTTGCTTAAGTATTACATTGGTGTCCATATCTTTACTGTACTTTTCTCTGTTGATTTGTTTTATCAGTAAGATACAAAAATAGAACTATCTCTTATGTTCTCTCTAATGCCTGTATCTTCTTGATGGCCCCATACTCTGCATCCCCAGGATTCTGTTTTGTGCTTTCCTTTCCTGCTATACCCATACAATTAAAAAAAAGTGAAAATAAAAATATATTCTCTTGATTCAGAATTCCTTTGCAAAGGAGACAAAATCATTTTATCTTAAAAATACAAAGGATCCTGCCAGTTTCTGGACAGGCCTCAATGAAAGCACCTGATTCATTTTTGCTTTCCTGCTCCTGTTCTCTCTCCAATGTTAAGATTCCTTTGGAGCTGGAGATGTCACTCAGCATGTGAGAGCCCTGGCTGCTCTTCTAGAGGATCAGGGCTCAATTCCTACCACCCACAAAGCATCTCACAATGGTTTGGGCTCCATTGCCAGGGATCTAATGTCTTCTTCTGGCAACCCTGGCACTGCATTCATGTGGCGTATAAACATATATACAGGCAAAATTCCTATATACATACAATTTAACAAAAAGTAAAAATAAAAAAATACTCCCTTGATTCAGAATTTCTGGACAAAGGAGATAAGATCATCTTTTCTTAACAGTACAAAGGAACCTGCTAGTTTCTGGATAGGCCTCAATGAGAGTAGCTGATTTCAAATCAGAGCACAAATATTCCCTGCTGATTACACTCCCCCACAACCCGATAAGCAGCTTAAGGGTGCAAAGCCTATTAGAAGAGTTAGGCTGTCCTCCTTGTGTGCTCTCTTGGATTTTGCCCTCACCTGCATTTTTTAACTGCCTTATTGTTCTGCAGCTGTATATTACTGCTTATTTCTTTCAACAATAGTCTCTCATGAACTTCCACCTCCACTAAATGTACTTAGTAGGAGGTTCAAGTCACATCCTGGCCACTGGAAAACTGCCAGGTCTCACTGAATAGAATTGTGTGGATGCCTTGTCTTACTCAATGTTCTATGCTGTGAATGGACACCCTGACCAAGACAATTCTCCTAAAAGAAAGCAGTTGAGTGGGGCTTGCTTACAATATCAGAGGATTAGTTTACTGCTATCATGACAGGAAGCATGGATGGCAGGGCAGGCAGACATGGTTCTGGAGAAGTAGCTAGATGTTCTACAATTGTGATCTACAGGTCACAAGAAATGCAAGACTCTGGGCCTGGATTGGGCTTTTGAAACCTTAAAGCTCTCCCCTGGAGACACACTACCTCCAACAAGATCCTTTCAAATGGTGGTACTTGCTAGAGACCAAACAACTAAATCTGAACCTACTAGTACTATTCTCATCCAAACAAACAAAAGTCTCTTATTTTGAAATATTAAGAGATTAGAAACATAGCTGATTGTAGGGAAACCCAGTCAGCTGGTCTGGTAAAGCCAAGGCCAAGAGGCAGTGTGCCAAGGCATGTGTGTTGGCCAGTTTCTGCTAGGCCAACCTGGAGTTTGCTGCTTCATGTGATGACTGGTGATTGGTGACATGTGACCATGAAGGTGCTAGAGGCCAATGAATGAGAGTCAACACAGCCAAGGAAATGGCCCACAGCTAATGGGAAATCTGGAGGGGGGAATAGAGTTTTACCACACATCTGCAATAATGAATCTGCTGGACTGATTTCTGTTTAAATGAGTCTGTGTCATACCTTTTGACCCCCTCTCCCAAGGGGTGCCCAGATAGAACAGCCTACAATAGATGATATATCACAGTGTTGCATGTGTGACTGTGTAGAAAATAATTAGTCCAGTTTCTTCCTTTCTTCTAACATTTACTGAAAAACATAAGGGAGTGGAACTTGACAGTGGTTCTTATATTTTAGTGCAAGTTTGACACATGAATTATCTTTTCTAATTATTACACAGGCCTATAGAAAATCTATTATATTCCAAATTAGAAACCAAAGTCTAGAAGCTTTGAGTAACATGGGAAGGTATATGGTCAGGTGGCAGTAGCTCATACACACCAGTGCACCCATACTCTACCATATGTAGGTTGAAGGCCGCATATTGTGTACCAGATGGAGATAGAAATTTCTGTCCCACCAGCAACTCTCAAATACCCGGCAGCTACATCCCAAATAATTGACTTGGATGCTTAATATTACTTATAAATGCTTGTTCAACTAATATTTCTAAATGATTACACCAACTGAGGACCAAAACTCAAATATATGCAGCTATATGAACCATACTCATTCAATCCACCACAGTTGCTACACATGCTTTGAGAACAAATCAAAACAAATCACTCCTAATATGTGAGAACCAATGCCTGAAAGAGAAACGATACTGTGAGCAAAGAAAAATACAGCAAGATCCAAGATCACACAAAGAGAAATGTTAGAAAATTGTAGTGTGATAAGGGAGTCATTAAGCACTGCAGCAACAGAAGCTGGCTTACTATATATGTTGAGTTAAAAGAAGAAGGATTATGGCCAACATGGATATTTTGTCCTTTCCCAGAAATTATTAATACACAAAAAGTTTAGAATACATGCTAGCATCACCAGGTTAGCCAAATAGTGTCATAATTAGATGACTGCCATTCTGTCAAAGTACATACCCAACAGCTCTCTGACATCAATATTTATTTTTATTCTTACATTCTAGCATAAGCACACACGGAGAATGTCAAAAGAATTCTGTGAATTAACTCATTAAAAAAATCATTTAAAAAATCATCATTATATTAATGATGTTGATTGAGATGACAAGGCCCAGCTTTGTGAATGAAGTATCCAGCATCCATCATTCTGTTTCCAGTTGTGGATACTGTATGAGGAGATGCCTCGGTGAGCTGCTGACTGTTATTCACTATAAGCTTGAGCTGTGAGCCAGAATTAACCTTTCTGTATCTGTTTTTGCTGGGGTGTTTTATCACAGCAATAAAATAATGAAGAAAACAAAATGTGTACTAATCTAAATCTTTACTTATAACTTAGAACAAAAAGCTGAAACACAACCATGGTACAGATGGATATTTTTTAAAGGGGTTTAATATATAGGTATCAAACTCAGCCACACATGTATATGCACATAGATACTAACAGCCATTTTTGAAAAAAAAAATGCTACTTTTTGTCCTTTTTTATTCCTATTGTTTATTTCCCAAAGTTTCTACTAAGATATTTCCAACCTTATAACATAGAAAACAAAAGTCAGTTTACAAAATATACAATTTAAATAACTATATTATTTTATTTTCTCCACTAACAAAATTTGAGTAGTTTGTTTGGAGTTGTTTTTGTCTTTTGTTTTTCTGCCCCTTCCAGATCACATGACTACTATTTAATTTGTCCTGTCCTTTAGGTGCAATATTTATAGAAAACAAAAGACTCCCTTAAAGCCTTTATACACAAACTGTTCCAGAACCTCTTTGAGTCATCTTGACCCAAGACAAGAGGGCACTAAATCACCTTGACAGGTGTCTGTTCACATCACATCACCAGCTTCTGCCTCCTGTGCTGACACAACTTTCTTCAAATCTATTATTTTCTTCTACCAAGTGCACATGCTTTCAGGCAGAAAGGACACATTCTCTGCCCAAAAGACAAAGCAAAACTTAGACTACCAAAGCTACCTTCCCAGAATTTCTAAGCAATATTACTATTATCATTATTCTGGAATAAGCAGAGGAGCCAAGAAAGAAAGCAAAGGGAGGGTCTTCTTTGTTTCTGCCACACTAAAAGTTCTACTTCCAAACACATTCAAGGTAAGGAAACTTCTCCAAAGCAGTACTGGCAAATTAACAATCGAAACATATGCTTGTAAATTATACACTTAGGAGAGTTATTCTTATATTTCTTTTAAAGCAGTTTTATACTAATAAACCTAACAGGAGATTATTTTATGTTAACTAGGAAACAGGATGTGGGTGCACAAGAAGCCAGGAGACAGAATTCAAGAGCACGAAAAGGCTGCTACCAAAAGATAATGGCAAACAGTAACATTTGATCACTATTATGAGGGCTTCTCCTGGGTTGGGGGTCTATTTGAGAGTTCTGGCAGAGCATATGACCCCTTTCTAGAAATCTCAGTCAGGTGGAGGAACCATAGGCAAGGAGTTTGCTAGACTGCTCTTGGAGTTTGCTCAACACCGTGTGAGTAAGAGACAACAAAGCAGAGGGAAGTGACCTTGTCAATGGGGTTTTCCTTTACCAGTGATGATGGTAGAAGGTAGATTCTCCAGCTGACAGTTGATACAGTTTAGAAGAGGATAATCTCCCTCCCTACCCTGTCCTGCATAATTACATGTTTCTATCAGAACATCTTTTCTAGAAGTTTTATAACTAATTGTTTCTCTTATATATTAAAACTTGAAAATGTATTGTTCTAAATGCCATATCTCAATTTATAACCAATACAGGTTTAAAAAGAAAATTGTCCCCATTTTATATCATTTTACTCTATCTTAAAGTTGATTGGAACAAACATTATTTATAATGAACCACTTTATATTTCTTGAACCAAATTAGTATAAAAATGATAATATTGACACTACTTATTTTGGTTGAATTTATTTCAAAACATATGACTGGCATGGTCAGATGATAAATTACAAAGTAAAATAAGCCAGAGTTCACTTAAGTCACCTTGAAGAAAAGAGGTCATCAACTTACAGTGTCTTGGGAAATAATTATCCCCAAATTCATGTTCCTAAGGTTTTCTGACTCTTGTCTAGAAAATTCTGCACTTAAATATCTTGTTACCATTTCCAAGAAATTCAATAATGACCTCTTCTCTCTCATAGAGAAGTTTATGCATATAAACTCTCCTCTTTCAGAGATGACAGGTACAAATCAATGTCACACCAACTTTTATGTTAATGGATGAACAAGATGTTATGTCACCAAGAAGCTTATGGATGGCTGAGGCTTCTGATGGAGGGTGGCCTCTGAATTTAATTTCAGAAGGTCATTTAGTAAAATGTCACTCTGTAGTTGGTCTGAGATTCTAGAAACTATCACTATTTACCATTTTTGGATAATGAGCAGTTCTGTGAGGCTGTGAGCTCTGAATGGTTTAAGAAAAGCCTTCTGACTCTATTGTGTAAAAAGAAAGAAAAATCCTCCAATTTTGTGAGCACCTAATGTGTCAAGAAGAACAACTTTTCAGTCATATACAACTATACTTACAGTACAATTACATATATATAGTATACACACACACACACACACACACACACACACACACACACACACACACACACACACACACACACATATATATATATATATATATATATATATATATATATATATATATATATATATATATATATATTCAAGTAGCCTTTTGTATTTTTCCCTACTCAGAGCATACCTTGTGACTGTCATCCCAAAGCTTCTAGATTCAGAGCCCATTTGTTTGCTTTTGAAATGTTCCCATGTTTACTATTTGCATGAGAGCTGGATAACAGGTGTGACATATGCACAGAAAATTTTAAAAGTTAATTTGATGTTAGTACAAAACTTGTTAATGTGGTAAAAAGCTGTTTCAAAGGTAGAAAGCTTACAAAAGATGCTGTAAATACCTCACCTCAGGATCTAAGCGGGAAACATGTTGAATGTATGATTTGAAAAGATCCAAAAAATGCAAGTAGCATCTGAGAAAAAAATAATTTTACAGTTATAAAATTTATTTTTCAAAACAAAATTGCAGGGAAAATTTTTACTCATCAACATGAGAACTTTTATTTATGTTATTTTATAGAGCTGACTTTATAAAATAGCATAAAATCCAGTAGATAATGGATTTGGTTGAAGATAGACTTAGAGTGTCAGATCTATGAGACACAATATAATAATGAAGCTATCAGATGATCATAAGAGACAAATAAGATGGCCTGGGTCTGAAAGACTAAGGGGTCAGCTTCCAAACAACCTGTGAGCTCCCTCAATATCAATTCTCAGTATTTGCTTCAGAAATGGGGTGAAGGAGGTGGTTCTTCTGCTCTTGGAGATGAGATCAGTGAAATTCCAGCATCGTGTGGTGGTGTACAACAACTTGTCACTCCAACTGTACATGTGTGCATTCTCTCCTCTCTCCCTCTCTCCCTCTCTCCCTCTCTCCCTCTCTCCCTCTCTCCCTCTCTCCCTCTCTCCCTCTCTCCCTCTCTCCCTCTCTCCCTCTCTCCCTCTCTCCCTCTCTCCCTCTCTCCCTCTCTCTCTCTCTCTCTCTCTCTCTCTCTCTCTCTCTCTCTCTCTCTCTCTCTCTCTCTCTCTCACACACACACACACACACACACACATACAAATATATATAATATAAAATAAATATTTTCTTAAAAAATCCTAGGAATACATAACTTGTCAACTCCGAGAACCTTAGTGAGCTTACAATTCCAAATTGGAGTTCTCAATAAAAATGAAGGAAATAGACTTTTCATAAACTATTCTGTAACAAATGTATCATAGAAAATTTAACTTTGATAAAACAACCTCTTTTCATCTTGTCTTACTAAGAAGTTGGTTCACCCAGGGCCAAAGTTTGCTGATATATAACTATCATGGGCATTATATTCAAGGCCATTGCCACAGCTTCCATCAAGATACTGCTATGTTATTTGCATAAAGGTTTGATGAACTTGAAAGAATTAGGCGTCTATTTCAGCACATGTAGTGCTTGATGTAAGAAGGAAGAGGGCGAGGAGAGAGGAGAGAGGGTAAAGAGAGAGAGAACAAGAAGGCAAGGGACGTTTATTCAGCAGATCAAGGATATAGCATTCTTTGTTCAAATCTTTTTCAAGCTTTTACATGTAATTTTAGCCAAAGATCATTACCATTTCACTACTGATGCCCAAACTGAAAGCTAAACCCTTACTCCAATCATTAGTAAGCTTCTGTGCTTGAAGTGTTGTACCTCCCTTTGGGCCAGTTGTAATTTTTACTCAAAATGATGACTTTCAACAACTAAAGCTTACCTAGAATGCTACTGGTTCTGGGAATATGTTTCCTTTTCTGCTCATCTGCCGTGCCCTTTAAGCAGGAATTCTCACCTGAATTGTTTCATTTGGTCTTATTGTATGTATGGCCTCTTCCACTTCCATGGTCCCAACAAGAAAGAGCTACCAATGTGCACCTTTGCCAAATGCCCTAACAGACAATACTCAGGCAATAAGCATGTGCTAACTTTTTAAATTTGAAAACATCTAGTCTCTCTCTCTCTCTCTCTCTCTCTCTCTCTCTCTCTCTCTCTCTCTCTCTCTCTCTCTCTCTCTTCTCCTCTCCTCTCCTCTCCTCTCCCTCCCTCCTCTTCTCTCTCTTCCCCTCTCTCTCCTCTTACTCTCTCTCTCCTTCCCTTCCCCCCATGCATGTGCACACGGGCTTTACATAACAAGATTTCTAATTATATGAAGAATGCCTATGTTGGTCCACACATTAACTCAAATACATACAGTGGACAAGTGAGGCTGCTAACTGTGTCATTCTCTAAGACTGTACTATTAAAACTACGGCATTTGATTTGTGGAGGCTCAGCAGGCTGCAGTTTTTGTGCACGACGACTTGACACATAGTACAGTTAAAATCACTTTCGACAAGGTTCCACTTAGATCACACACTGGAAATGGATTCATCTAGGTCACATGTAGACAGAGAAAAACACTGTAAGTTTCTGATGGAGAAACTAGCTTGAAATCGTGTGAAGCTTGTCACTCCAGGAGACTCAGATAGGGGAAGAGTTTGAAGTGAAAGTGTGAGCACACCCATGCTGAACTGAACTGTTGCCAAAATTATTAATGCATCACTTTGATGGGCCAAGAATTTTCCATACAGGAGAGGACCTCTGCAGTCGTCTGAGGCAGAAAGAGGGCACAGCTTTTTATTTTAGGAATAACACATTTCAACTTGAAGAAAGAATTACAGCTCAGTTTTGACAGAGCCTGTCGGGAAGTAGAGGCAAGCATGATGTTTTATAAATGTTGGTATTACAACTGGATATCTGTGCATAGATGCCTGTCACCTATTTAACATTATGCCAGCTGGCCCAGAGGACTGTTTCTTTATAAACTAAACTACCTACTCTGTCACAAGAGCCTCTTTAGAGGACACACACAGGCAACAAATTCAGTCATTTTTTCAAAATAAGACTCAGTTTTTTTTTCTTCCTACACCCTTTAGCATAAATAGTAATTTAAAACAAACTAAAAAAAATTTTGGAATCACAGAAGAAGAAATAAATAAATGATCACAAGAGATTACTTTATTGAAGATTTTATTTGTGCACCAGTGACCTCGCGGTCTGAAGACATATCTCTGACCTCTGTCAGGGAAGGAAATACCGCTCTTGAAATCATAGGTCTTGGATCACTCACATTGTATGCTGAAATTCAATTTTCTTGTTTTAGTCTGAGAGTGAAAACAATGAGACTGTGCATGGAAATCTTTCTGAAGCTCCTAAGTATTGAAGGAACACCAGTTGCCATATTTGTATGCATTTAAATCACTGCAACTGTGTGCAATTGTTAATTACAAAAAAGCTGAATAGCACAATTTTGAATATTTGATGATTCTTCCCTAGCAGATTTTTCATTTTTCATATCTATTTGCTGAATCCACATATACGTGCATGCACAGTTAATCTAGTGTGTTTAATGAGCATAAAATTGTGAGCTATGATAATCTTTTTCCCCTTAAACATTAGTGTCTGCCTCAGTGGCTCATATCTGTCACTTTTGCTCATGACTCTTACTTAATCAGAATGACACGGTCTGTTGATAAGTCCTTTTGGGAGCTAGCTGCCAGTTGGTGTTAAGAAGCTATCCGAAGGTAAAGAGTGCCAACTTCAATCAGGAAATGTGTAGACAGTGGCATGTCCTCAAGCCAGAGGTTCTGCTTATAAATGCAAGTTGATGCTCCAAAAACAATCCATGGGGCTTGAAAGATTGTCCCTGTGGTTAAGAGAACATAACTCATGCAAATAACTCGTTTGGTTACCACCATCCACATAGGGCTACTCACAATCACCCGTAGCTCCTCTGGCTTCTATGAGAACTAGCACTCATGCAAACATACAGACACCCCAATGAATATGTTACCAAAATGCAAATGATAAAAATAAATATTTACTTAAACAAACAGTTCACTAAACTCCAAAGAGTCATGAAAATTTTATACCAGGAAAACATAGGCATTCTTCAAATAGCCACTCTTTTGGTTGTAATAGCAACACACTGATGTCATCTGTTTCTATATATTCAGTGCTTTAGAGTTGTCTAAGTGCTTTAAAGCATATTGTTTCACAACAGTGTTTGCTTATAGCCAATCCATCCTTTTTCTCAGATATTAAACAATAGAGCAGAATAGCTCAAACCCCATGGTGGCTTACATTTTTAGAAATTCTGCAAAGTACAGAATTTGATTCTATTTTTTTATCATGTAGCATTTCAAGCACAGAACTATGTTATTGTCCTCATTTATAAACATAGCATGCAGAGCTCAAGATGTTGGCTAGTCTCTCAGTACGCCTGGTAGATCTGGGATTTAAACTTGAGCCTTCTGAACTTTAGCAGAGTGTCCTGTCTGCTTTCTGAACTCACACCTGCATCAGCCTGTGATACTGATTCTGCTAGCTCTCTGACAGAAATGAAGCTCTGTTGATAAGAAGGCCACACAGCAACTGATGGGTTGTTATGTATTTTATCTTGGAAAAGATAATGAATATTTAATGATTGCCTGGTAGATTCTACTACTCTCCACCCCAAGAGCTGGTAGTAACAGCTGATTCACTTTATGAAAGAGGGTCAGATGGAAAAAAAAAATCAATGGATTGGGGTGTAGAAGAAAAAAATTATACAACAGCTGCAGGAAACAAATTGCTTTAAAATTTTGCCTCTATTAATTTCAAAGCCTAAAGCAACTTATTTTGAAATTGGGGTCAAAAAGCAATATCCAAGCAGTTTACCAGAATTTTAAGAGTATTTGGCACCAGTGATAGCTAACACATAGGAATGTGTTTACTTTGGGGATTTTCTGTTTGTAACTGCACAAGCCCTCTGTTTAAAAATAGGAATGTAAGAATTGAAGAGCCATATGGGAGACGTGCATAGTAACTGTTATGAGTATGAACAGGAAGCTGACCCCACAGTCTTGATCTCTTTAATCTGGAATTTAGTGGTATTAGACTAGACTTAGGCATTAAAATGATCAGAAGTGATGGTTTCTTACCAGCCTGGGTGGTTCCCTCACTTTATGTCTCACTTGAAAAGTGAAAGAACACAAGGGTTTCCACTTGGTTCCTTGACTGACCCACATCTAGTGAGTTGTAGTCTATTGAAAAAGGGAAGGTTCATCAAGGTAACAACATGAAGCCTATAGGAGACCCTAGATCCCCTGAAATAAAGTTCAAGAAGTCCTAATAATTTTAATAAAGCTAAGAAAAGTGGACTGCACATATCAATGCTCCGTCTAAACTCCCCTCCATTTCTTCCACAAATAACTTTTGTGTTGCTGTTTTTCCGCTCTTTTTGGTGTCCATTTATGGGTTTACTGTAGTCAAAGTGAAGGGGTGGGACTTGCAGCTGGACGGAAACAGGAAGACTTTAGCTAAGTGTTATAGAAAGTGCATTTTTTAATTAGTTGCTCATTGTACATTGGACAAGTTCATGATCACAGATGTTGGAAGGATTATTGTCTTTTTTTCAATGCTTACTATGAATATTAAAAATTAAGAATTTGGAGGCATTATCCAATTAAGATGGATATTTAATTTTGTTTGATTGCCTGTTTCAAACCTGTATTCAAAAAACCCTGTCTATTGCATAGGTAAAACCAATTCAATCATCTGAGAAGTGACAGTTTATTTCACTGCCTTACTCATGGAAACACTAGGCATAGGGTTTGAGTGCCTATGTTTGCGATTCTGTCATGATTTGAGAGCCATAGTTAAAGTAGAATTATCTGACACCATCTGTTTCTCTCTATTTCTTTTTTCCCTCAGGCCTTCCTTCATTCTTTCTTTTCTTCCTTTCATTCTTTATTCTTCTTTTCAAAATCTTTTATTGGTACTTTGTAGATTTCTCATCATGCATCCCAATCCCATTCATCTCCCCAACACTTTGCATCCACCCTCTGCCCTTGCAACCTACCTCCCAAAATAAAATATATATATTTTTTAAATCTCATTGTGGAAGCTGTAGTCCAGTCATCGCTACATGCAGATATTCATTACAATGAGTCATTGGTCTGGTTTGAAGCCTCTGGCTTCAGCTGCACTCTCAATAATGCATCCTCACTGGGACTCCTCTTGGATATTCTGCTGCTGCCTTATTGAAAACATTTCATGAGTCATATTTAACTCCTTCAAAGGACCCTTTCAGGTTTTAGCACTAATTTCATGTTGCACAAATAAATGAAACTCGGGGATAGATCTCTGAGAAAGTCGGAGATATTAGAGAGAGTAAACAACACAGTCAGATCTTACCCAGCTGTCTTCCAGCTTCCTCAGCCTGGCTTCTCCTGGCCTTTTCTAACCTTCTGTCTTTATACTCCTGCCTTAAATACTGTCTTTGCTCATTAAGGCGTGGCCCCACCACTGCCTGCCTAGGAACCTGGAACTCCTTTGTAAACTAAAATGACCTCCAACTCAGTTTGGATTAAGGGTGTAGGTCACCACTCCTTGGATACTCCTTGTGCTGGGATTAAAGGTGTGAATCACCACTCTCTGATCCTCCTAGACTGACTGTGGTTTGATCCCTCTTATATCTCTGAAACGTTTGGAACTTTTATTAAATCCCCAAATTTCATACCAAGTCACTTGCTACACTGCATTGGACAAAATATGTGTTTGTTCATGGGAATTTGTCCCTGATTTCTGATCAGGAACATCCAAAAGTACTTATTTTGGAAGAAAGTATCACAGAATCCTCATAACCTGTTGGAGACCTGCTGTCAGCCCTGGTTGTGGTCTTATTGTTTAATTTCTGTTTCTAGTAGCTTGTAAATCAATTTAGGATGATTTTGTCTACATATTGTCCTTAAATAGGCTAGCTTGTTCACCCAGTAATATCAGCTGAACTGCCCTTTGAAAACTGTTTTAAAAACATATATGCTTTACATATCATGTGTCACACGAATTAATGAGACTCAGGGATAGATCTCTGGAGAAGTTGGAGATATTAGAGAGAATAAACACCACAGTCAGAACTTATCCAGCTGTCTTCCAGCTTCCTCAGCCTCACTTCCCTTGGCTTGGCTTCCTTCAACTCTATGCCTGCCTTAAGCTTAAGTACTCTCTTGGTAAATTAAGGTGTGGCCCCACCACTGCCTGCTTCAGAGCCTGGAATTCCTTCTATAATCTAAAATGACCTGAACTCAGTTGGGACTAAGAGCATAGGTCACTACTCCCAGGATACTCCCTGTGCTGGGATCAAATGTGTGAATCACCACTCTCTGATTCTCCTAGACTGACTGTGGTTAGAGCTCCAGAACTTCTGGAGCTTTTATTAACTCTCCACATAGACTGAAGGTAGATTTCCTGTGATATCTCTGGAACTTCTGAAGCTTTAATTGAATCCCCACAATCATGTGACACAACTCATGATTTAATTCATCCAGATTTTCTGCAAAAAAACAAAACAAAACAAAACAAAAAACGGATTTCTTTATCCTACCTCTCTGTTTTCAAGTGTGATTTTAAAAGGGGGAAAAAAGAGAAACTATTCCCATGTATTCTCATGAAATTTCAATGTGTACAGCTTGATTTTATCAGATTGTACTTCTGTGAATATATCTTAATATTGAGATAGCATTAGTGTGTCTTAAATTCTATCCCTATAGCTCTTTCCTAATACATGTGACAGATCTTCAGGCACACCACAGTGATGTATATATGTATGTGTGTATGTATGTATGTATGTATGTATGTATGTATGTATGTATGTACACATACAAGGGCAGACACCCCACCTGGCCTTTTACCTAGTCCCCATTTGTATGCTGGGATGTGTTATGCAAAGCTAACACTTATGATGTGCTGTTTTGGCTTCTGTCTAACTTGCTACTCATATCTTTGAAGAACAGCAGCTGTCACACTAACTTCAGGACCACACCAAATACTTCATCTTAGCAGACAAGCATATCACCTACTCCGCTAAACCAAGAAATAAGCTGCTATACTTCTTACTCCATAGTCTAATGATGTCACCAAAGGAGTCGGTTTTATTGCCTGGGCTTGACTTGTTATTGCAATCCATGTGGAAACTTTGTGATAAATATTCATAGTTTTATATCATAACATCGCCTCATTCTATTTCTCCTAGTTTCTTTTTGTCTCTTTGAAATGAATATAGGTGTCTCTCACCTCCTGTATCTATCACCTCCTGTCTTTCTGCAAATGTTACTTCATTATTAATTGCAGTAGTATTTGTTATGTGTTTATTCATAAATGGTTGATAACCCAAAAATGGTTGATTATCTCACAAGCTTACTGTATAACAGTATCAGAAGCTTTTTATACAAAAACATGGTAAGAATCAGGCTGAGGCCCTGTGTTCCACTCAAATCACAGACAAACAGAAATCAAGTAAATATAAAAATGAACTATATTAATGTTCACAAATAATTAGGGAGAAGTTTGCATTGAACAAAAAATTCTATTCCATATATAGTTAGCCAAAAAAAATATGAGAACACAGAAACAGAATTTGCCAAAGGAGGAAGTACAAATGGGAGAGATGAGAACCTATGGAATTTAAATCCATAATCAGAAAATCCTAGACAAGTGTGCTTAGCTAGTGGTTCTTAGACATCAAACATTGATTACAAAATCATAGATGATGGCTGTATCTCCTTTTCATGTTAGCGCTGCTAAGGTTTGCTATTATGTTTACTAGAAAGACCTTGATCACAGGCTGTCTGGAGTCAGAGGCACAAGCCATAGTTTTCTTAAACAATCTCACCATATCAGTGAGTCATGACCCTTTGGGGCCCATTGACACCCATTGGAAAACACAGGCATTTGCATTATGATTCATGACAGTAATAGAATGAGAGTGATGAGTAGCAACAAAAATAATTGTAGGGTTGGAGTCACCACAGGAGGAACTGTGTTAAATAAAGATCACAGCATTGGGTAGGTTGAGAAGCACTGCTCTTGGTCTGACACCTGCCCAAGGAGGAGGCGGTGCATCCTTACTGATCCACCTGCCCATTTTTCTCTTTTACTACCGCTGCTTCCCAATACTGCCCTTGTAGGCTGTTAGGCCCCACATATCTCTTTCTAAGCTTAGAGCTCTGTGAAACTCTGCCCTCAAAAGTATTAATCAATGCTACTCAGAAAGGTTTACATATTGTTGCCTCAGGAAAAAACAAGGCAAATTTGGAGCTAACTCTTATCCCTACTATCTACTTGAGTCTGAACAAAAGAAAATGAATCTCTTTTCACAGAGAAAAATCTATACTAGTGATCCATGACAAGATAAAGCATTGTTCCCTTCTGGTATTTGCATGATGGCACCTCAGGCTGGTTCTCAGTTCCTGCTCACCTGTCCTAGCAATGTAGTGCCTTTGATGACAATGTGGAGAATGTAGAACGCCTGTGTATAGATTTCTAATTTTAGGAGTCACCTCAGGATGAGCACAGGCAGTACTATACCACATATTAGACAATTAAAGATTATTTCAAGCTAAATGTTAGTGACTTTGGTATGCTTATTTTTCTTTCAATGATAACTCAGCCTATCTGTTTTAGATTTAGAATATAGGACCTTTTGTCAGCACCTAGTTGAATTATTAAGCACCCATGTACTCCCTTGTTCTTCTTTTTCTTAATCTCCAGCAATTGATGTCAACATTTTGCAAGTAGTCCACCCCAGGGATTTGTGACAATGTTATCAGCATTAGTAACTCATTAGAGCAAGAATGTTAAATGCTGTTGGGGTGGGGGTGTAGAGCAACAGAAGGCACCCCCCCCCCCGAAAAATGACACCTGCAGCTCTCTAGAGAGAGACTGGGGAATTTGAAAATGCTTCCAAGAGATTTACTTGTTTACCATTTGGGGATTTGAGATTCTTGTGTGTGTTGTCTTGTGTGTTTCAATCGTATCCCCAGGGTGGACTAATTCTCTACAAATATCAGCAATGTTTGTTTCAAATTCCATAGTTTTTTGAAGACGTAATATAGTTAAAACCTCTTAAACATTTTCTTGCTGCGCTACTGTGCAATGCTACTCCTCAAAGCATACCATAGCTATTAACATCATTAACCAAAGCAATTGCAACTACTTTCAAGAAACATTTAACAAGGTGGGGCCTGTTAAGGGTAATTAGGGAGGGTAATTAAGAAGGATAATATTCCAGCCCATCTATCCATTCCTCTCTGGGTATGTGTAATTCTTCCCCAGCTGCAAGAGTCTGGTAGTGTTAAGGTATGCAGAGGGGGGCAGTTTAATTGACAGGGAGGGCTTGGGGCCTGGAGTCACCATTCATGTTGGCTAGGACTTTGCAATGATGAACGTGGCTGTTTAGGGTTCATCTGTATTCCCATAAGTAACCACTTGGAAATAGCTCTGTAAGTGGACCCAACAAATTAATTGATTTACCAAGCTGGACTTGAGTAGAGAGTTATGTCTTTGGTCAGTCCTTGGTGATGAGTCTGGAGTGGTTAGATACTAGTTTGTGTTTTCCCAGGAAAACTTTACTTAGTAGCTGTGTCAGCCACTTTCCATTTTTGTGAGTTCCCTGTCCTTACTTTCTATAGTACTTCTCCTTTAACATCAGAGTTTAAAAATGTAATCATTTAGCTGACCTCAGACCCACTATACTTGAATATTTAATTTCAATGAAACAATGAGAAAAGTGAAAATTTTGAAAATGATTTTAGAAAAGTCAAGGAACTTCTTCATATCTACTTGTCAGCTTTATGATATAATTATTTGCATATTAGAATCAGGTTTCTTTGACAAAACAAAACAAAACAAAAAGGGAAAGTGGTCTTTTTCTCCTTGCTTCTTCTAAAAAACAAAAAGCCATTATTATAAATCAAAGAAATTTTGATTCAGCAATATCTACTGATACTACCAGATACTGCTCCTTGCTAGTTTAGAGATTTGGGGCTTTTGCTATTGTCTGGTTAAATATAATGTATCTAGTTATGTATTGGTCAATTTTATTGTTATAAGAGCTAAGCTTGTAAAGAGTTACTGTGTTCGCTTGGCTGGGAACTTGATGATTTCAGCCATGATAATTATGTCTAGCTATTTTATATCTTTGCAAAATTGTTCTTCTGTGGTTTTCTTTCACCTTACACTTTTTCTCCCTAATGATTTGTTCTTTTGTCCCTTTGGCTTTTGTGGTGGACTACATTTTCATTAATTTGTTTTTCTGCTGGATAAAGAAAAAAATTACTGGGCTTTTAAGTTTGTTTTACTATTGAGTGATATATACTGTTTCTAGTGAACTTTCAATAACACTGATTGCTTTTCTTCTGTTAATAGCTAATTTCAGCAAACATACTGAATATTTTCAAAGCAGTTGTTTTGTAGGGTTTTGATTCTTCATGTATTTTGAACATCTGCTGTCATTCTCATTTGTTAAAAGCTGTGTTTTTCTGATTCTCCCTCTTGCCCCATGTTAGTTGCTTTGCTGTCTTCTTGCTCATCTTCCTGCTGTCCGCTTCTCTCACAACCCAGGAAGAGCCGATCTGAAGTGTCTATTAGAAGGCAATCACATTAGGGAGAGTGGGCAGAACTCAAATCCAGCTGCTTCTCAAATCCAGCTGCTTCCCAAGCTGGCCTCTTGAACGCTACAGCCCTGTCGTCTTCTCTTCCTGGGTCTCTAGGACATGCACACAACAGTACCCAAGCAAACAGCCACTAGCCGGTTTTAGAAGCTCAGTCCTTTAATTCAATGTAAAATTATATTTTTTTTGTTTACAATGGCCTCTGTATCTAATTAGCTAACCTATACCATCACTGTAGGGTTCCTATAGGACAGTGCTTTCTGACCTGTAATTCTAAGACCCTTCCCTTCCCTTTCTGTGACTTTAATGTCAATATTTTTTGAAACAAGGACTCACACATCCTTTCCCTAAGCCAGGCAGAGTCTGATTTAATTCTTCAGTTCCATATGTTTGCCTCCATCCTGGTAGGCCAGAGTCTCAGACTTTTGGTCTGCAGCTGATTAATACAGGGCCAAAGGACCATGGTCTGCTTTAGGTGTATGTTTCATTTTTATTTTTGTCTTTAAACCTGAATCTGCTCTTATATTTTAAGCACTGAACATAAATTATTTAGAGTAGAAAGGTTTCTGAAGCAAAAATTCTGTTCACCTTTGCCCAGCACTAAATAGTTCATTGCTTTTACTATATAATGTGCATTCTGTCCTGGGTCTAACTAGGTTGTTTGCTTACAAACATCTGTTCTGTGGCCATGCTGGCTACCACCAACTTCCACAGTTCATAGGAACATTGCCAGTAACTTTCTTGGACAATAGGAACATGAGTGTGAGGACCCCCTTTGGTAATTCAGGCAGAAAAGGAGTTCCCAGGCATTGGGCACACCACAGTGAGCACTACTTCATATTGTCCCAGTTAATTTTTCAGTTTGCACTCCATCCTTTGCATAATTTTCCAGGATTAAGACCTGATAGTTGCACATGGTAGGTATAAAATGCTCTCTGACTTAAATTCTCATCTCTCTAAATTTTAAAGATTATATTTAAAGGACATTTTTGTTTTCTTATTGTTTTCTTCATTTGTAATTTGGTATGCCCTCACTGATTTGCCTTTATTTATTTCCATACTAATGGATTTTCTTGTGTTTTCATGCTGATCTTTTTTTTTTTTTAAGCTGCTTACACATATGTAAAATGTATTTTTGATTGTGTATTGCAATGCTGGTCTGCATTTTGCTTTTAACGAAATTTATTTTTATTCATTTATGTATTTGTATTTTATGTGTTTGGTGTTGTGGCTGAATGTGCATCTATACCCCCACATGAATGCAGTGCCCTCAGAAGCTAGAAAAGGGCATCAGATCCCCTGGGACTGAAATTACAGACAATTGTGAGCCATCATGTGGGTACTGGGAACTGCACATGGGTGCGCTGGACAAGCAGCAAGTGCCCTTAACTAACTTCTAGCTGTAGTTAGGTGCTGTGAGTAATTCTGCTGGGTTTATTTTAAAGTGTAAATAATTTTCTTTTTCTGTCTTACTGGGAAAATTGTTTACTAACATAAATTTATGGTCATCCCTTCTGTGATTTCTTCAGAATTGTTTTTTTCTTTTTCACACTTAAACATATAAAATGTCTGAGTACCTTTGAGACTGTGGGTGAGGGTCTATGGGTCTATTACTCTACTCTGTACCCTACTTATATGAGCTGCTACCTGAACTTTGTATTTCTCCCTTCATCCCGACTTCTAATTCTATTTAACAGAAAATAGATCCTCTGCAGCGTTATCCTCCAGCTACTTTACCTGTTATTTACAGTCAGTGTGTATAACACACAACAGATTATTTTCTTTATTAACAAGGCTTGTATTTAGAAGGCAGATACACTTAGACTAGCACTCTGTGGAACTTGAAACATCATTTTCCTTATTCATTAGCTACTTTGACAATTCAGTGTTCTGTCTAGTTTATTTGAATCATACACATACACACTCACAGAGAAATATTACTGATGGGTATATACATTGAGAAAATTATCAACTTCTAACGTTGTTACTTCCACTTGAGAAAGTGACATTATTTTCTGTTTCTCAATTTTTATATTTTTTAGCTCCTTCATGAAATTTTTGCCAAATGCATGTTGTTTTTGTTGCTTCGTTCCACAGTAGTTAATATTTCTGTCTCTATTTTGAATGATATTGATCATTTAAATATTCCCCTAACGATTTATTTATAAATATAGGAAAGGAGACATGTTAAATATCTACTGTTTGGTATGATTGATGAGATTCATTTTAACTGTGAGAGACAAAGTTGCTACAAAGATGATACTAACCACTGGGACTCTCTTACTGAGGGCGTGGGATTCCAAACCCCACCCTCAGTGTGACCACTAAGCTCTCCTTCTCTTGAGTTCTTCAGGACTGCCTACAGGGTATTTGAGGTCTGCCTCATAGACCTGCCTCCTGATTCACCTCTTCTTCTGGGACCAGCCAGGAATGCTTTGAACAGATTAAACCTGGATTTGTTAATCTGGTCTGAACTGACTTACTGCATTGGCAGAGTTAATACTGGGATATTTTTTACTTAACACTAATATTGAAATGTAACAAATTGCTGTCTTACAGTGTGTTCTTGGCTTAGACCATGAATAATGGAAGCTTTGGGAACAAGCATTCCCGATTTGTGTCTCACTGAAAAGGCAAGAATCTTGTTCCCCCATTATGTTATGATAGAATAGTGAGTATCAAACCTTAGAAGGCATCAGAAACCCCTGCAGGACCACATTACTCATTTGCTGTTCTCTACCTCTGGAGTTTGAGTCAGTGAATCACGAATCTCATTGCAAGTTCCCAGCAGAGTCTAGAGTTGTCTCTAAAAAAGGAAACCTGGAGGAGGGTGGTGGAAGCTCTGGGGGCTGAAGCTATAGAGGCTGCAGAAATGGAAGGCTGGTCAGGTCGGTCCTCACCATGAATGCCATATAAGCATATCAGTGGCCTGCCAGAGAAAGCCAGCCAGGTTTAAGGATATGCACAGTGATTGCTGTAGAATGTGATTGAGAAATGGATTGGAGGATGGTAAGAAGCTGCCAAGAGGACTTTCAAATGCCATCATGAGTCATTTAGAGAGTTTCTCTGAGAAGTAAGAGAATGTAACTTATCTCTCAAATGTCTACACTCTCTGTGTAGAAAACAGAAGTTGAGGAGCAACAGTCCGGTCAGAGATCACAGAAGTGTGATACCCAAGTTTTGAAGCCAGTAGAGGGAGAAATAACCTGGTTTTTACTTAGTTCAAATGATTGCCTTGAACTTATAGTTTCTACTTTCTACTGTTGAATTGGGGGTGGGGAAGTTGAGGTGAGGGGGGGGGGATGGGAGTTCAGTGGGGAGGGAGTAAGAAAGGGAAAGAGGGAAAGAGATTATCTATGATTCCCACGCTTCAAGACAAACCAACAGGAAGCTTACTGTGGTCACTGGAAGCCATGGCACCCTTGACTGTGATGAGTTTCATTTTACAAGGTGATTTATATGAAGAGATTAAACTGTCCTCTGAGTGTTGAGCATTAAAAACAATAAAATTATTTATTTTGTATTTTGAAGCTCAGAAAGTATAGTCTGGAGCAGGGTGGTGGGGCAGTGAGATGTCTCTGTTGATGTAGTGCTTGCTGTGAGAGCAGGAGGACCAGACTCTAGATTCTTAGTTTCTAGATAAAATCCAGATACAGAAGACCCATGCGTAGTTCCAGAGCTGAAAATGAATCTTGTAGATCACTGGAGCTCATAGGGAATCAGAAAACTACAGTTCCCAAGAGAAAACGTTTCTCAAAAAATGAGGTGTAAAAGGATTGAAGAAACATTTTGTATTGAAAGGATCTTCCTCTGCTTCGTTATTGAAATCTTTATGGCAACACAGGGCTGGTATGGTTGAGAGTTATGTATTCATCTTTCTCCTTATTCCTTCTCCATCTTGTTTCCAAAACACAGTATTTCAACTATTATCATTTTTGTCTTTCCTGGAAATGCAGATGGGAACCTCCCCTCCGCCACCAAGATGCCTGTCTGTGACATCATGTCAGGGACAACAAAAGTCTAAGGCAGCCTCTGCATTGCAGGTTCTTGGCAAAGGGGTTCCTTGGCATTGTTTCTCTTGTTCTGGAAGTGCCAGGAATGAATTTGCTCTGGTTACAACTTCTGGAAAACATTCATATAAAGATACAATTTCTCCTTTTCAGTTTTAGGATAGTACTTTTGTTATCCCTCCATATGGGAGGGTGTGACATATTAAAAAGATCAGATTTTCACCCGAAAAAATTTCATCCCAGGTCCTAAATCTGGACAGATTGATCTGGATTGCTGAGAGTCTTACAGAAAAATATTGTGGCATATCAGAATATATAAATATATATATTTATACCTTATCTAACTATGAACTATTAAATAGTTTTTTCTGTATTTGTTTTAGAAACAGTATTGCTATATAGTGAAGGTAGGACTAAAATCCCCAATCTTCCTTTCTCATTGTCAAAGTGCTCAGTTTATAGGTTTGGTCCACAGCACAGGGTTTTATTAACTATATTTAGATGAGGCTTCTCCCATTCTAAGATTAATGGCTCACAGCAGTGACTGAAAAAACAAAACAAAACAAAACAAAACAAAACAAAACAAAAAACCTCATCATTTGACTATTAGAAATCTAGTAGCAATGTTCCAGTGTTTCTGACTGTCTGTTCTTAAAATTCTGAAATCTAGAGCTTTTCTTATAAATGCTTAGCTTTTGCTTTAAGATGAATAAAAATTTGCTGGGAGATGTTCTTTTGGTATCCCTACTGAATATCACAGTTCAGTTACTTCTAAAATAGCAAGACTGAGCTATTTTGAGTCAGATTCAGAAAAGTGGGACCAATTTAGGAGTAGAAAAGTCCTGGGTGTCAATCTCAACAGATACAACAGTATCTCTGATCCCTTTTCTGTCCTGACAGAATGTTACAATGACAGAAAAGCATTCCTTTTCAAACATTAAACTTTTTGGATCCTCAGCTAGTTCAACTATTAAATTCAAATTGAAATAGAAATGTCACAGGGTAGCTATTTGATAATATAAATAAAATGCATATGTAAGAAGTATTGACATTTCAAAAGTTCAGTCGGATAGATGACATGAAGGATATACCATGTCATTGAAAAGGGAAAGTTTAAAACACTCTTGGTCAGGTTGTGCTACTACACCAGGTACCCGTTGACCAAGTACTTTACAAAGCTCTGGTGGCTGGGATGTCTGAGATAAGAATGGCAGTATGGAACGTGTGAATGGGGTCTTCCTTCAGGCTGCAGACTGCCAACTTGTTATCATACATTCTGTGCAGCAGAACACTGGGCATTAGTATAGCTCTTGTGCAGGCACTAATCTCATTTCCAAGAAGTGCATCCTCTCAACTATATGGCTCTTCAAAGGCCTTGCCTCTGAGGGCCGTCCTATGAATTTATCAGCATTAGAATTTTGAGAGGATATATACACAGAAGCACACACAGAAAAATGAACTTACAATATATTTATGTTAGAGTAATGGTAGAGAAACAGTGTAAGAATCTGACTAGGTAACAAAGTAATTATGCAGTGAGCAACTTCAGGGAGTTCTAATGAATAGAGATTTTATATATTAGTGTTTAGCCTAGTTTACAAATGGAGGTGGCATTATATATGCAAGCATGTACACATGCCCTTCTCCCTTGATATCTGGCACTGAGAGTCAGCTCAGCAATTTTTTCTATGATCAGCTGCCCTGTAAAAATTTGACATGATAGTTTTGAAATTTAGTGAATCAGTGTTCAAGATTCTACTGATCAGAACTAGAACTGAAGTCAGTTGCAGTCACCCCTGATTAAAAAAAAAATAGGCATATTTTTGTCCAAACTAAAATGAAACCTTGATTTATTTTATGATAGGCACTTAAAATTACAGAGAAACGTGTTAGGGTGAAATCAGAGACCCAAGAGACTTAATACTCTGCTACCTACTCCTTACCTAATAGCATCATGGTAAGCAAATTAAGTTGGAAACTGATTGCAAAGCTTTTATATGTAATTTAAAGGATCCATAAAGAACAACTGGTGTTCTGGTTGCCAATATAAATTATCCTGCAACAGGAAATTTGAATGCTTTGATCCCTAAGCTGTAGATACACAATACTAAAATATTTTAGGACCAATTTATTTTAATGAAAGAAAATGGTTTTTATTTAATCAGTGAAAAGAAACTCCTCATATGCAGTTATGTGTTTCTGGATTAGAACTCATCCTTTACCAGCTCCTTCATTGGTAATGCAAGCTGGACAATGACCACACCTTTCCTAGAACATTCACAGAAAGACCAAATGACAGAGGGAGTAATAATGAAGAAATACATCTTGGGAAAATGTAGGGTTGAATGAAACTTAAGGATGTGCTGCATGGCGCCATTATTCATAGTAACATTTTTCAGGAAAAAAAATCTCATATTTAAGTAGTTAAGATTCTTGGTACCTTCTGCTTCCATAATTTCATCCAAATTCACTGGTGCATAGATGGAAAGAACTAAGAAAAGTCGTCTTTATAGACAGTGTTGCAGACCCTTCCTTATCTATGTACCTAAAAGTTTTTAATGTATGTCAAAAGACTCACAATATAAGACAAAACTTACTGTTTCAAGGTAACAATTACTATATGATGACTCACATTACATGTCTTTTTCATTCAAGGAGACTTTGCCCAGGATACAAATACAAATACACCTATTCAAGATACATGATATACCCCAAGGCCACAGTCAGCCTCGTGATCTTTTCCCCTTTGTTGTTCATTACTTGTCCTTTTTTTCTTACAAGAAGTCCTACTAATAGTAAAGATTCTAGAATGTACGTAGACAATTGTGGGCACAGAAAATGAAGAAACTTTCTAGTACTCAGAAATAGAAATGTCATGGACAAAATTCCAGGGCACAGATATTAGCACATTCATTCTTACAAGGTTTGTGACATATCAAACTACCAAATCATTTTATACCTCTCCTTTTATCTTTAAAACCACAAATAAGATAGTAGACCCAAGACTGTTGAGTGGATTATGTAGCCAATTATGTTAAATGTCTAGCATAGAATCTGAAAAATAGAAAACATTTGATAAATATGTCTTTTTCTTGTATATCAAATGTAGATTACTTCTAGGAGCATCATTTTCTTCTTATTTACTTCTAACAAATGTCAGAGTTTTTTTATGTACTAATTATAAACTGAACTAATTATGTTGTAGCCTTGAGTAGTATTTAGTGTAGGTCATTAAAATTGTAATCAGAACTGTGGCATAGATTTTTCTAGATAGAGAACTGATAATAAATCCCCCAGAAACTTTTATATGATGTAACTTATTTTTAATTTTAAGCCAAGGAACAGGATGACTACACTATGGCTTTTTATCTTCTAAAGAGTTTAGGAGCTTCACATGATTAGTAGGCAGGACTCTATAATGTGCTAGGCTAGCAAGATTATTCCTGTTGTCAAACGAGTAAATAACATTAGTGGAAAAAAGAAATTTCCCAATGTGTTATGAGCAGTGTGTGTGTGTGTGTGTGTGTGTGTGTGTGTGTGTGTGTGTGTGTGTGTGTGTGTGTGTGTGTGTACTATAGTAAAAATTAAGCGGCTTTACTTTAGTCTTACTGTAGAGCTTCACTATTCTTTCCAACCCATGTCATGTGTTCCTTTACCACAAATGTTCTCAGTGGTCTATAATACACACACACACACACACACACACACACACACACACACACACACACACACACACACACACACACACACACACACACACACACACACACACACACACAAGATCTATTGTCTTAAAGTAAATGTAGAAAATGATCTTTGGTACTGTTGTTATAAAAACATGATGAGTGTGTATGTTGTGTTGTTGGACCTTTACATTCATCACTTTCTCCTTGGGGTAAGCCAGAATTTAATAGACAAGAAGTGGAAGAAAGAAAAGAATTAGACCATTAAGTGACAATGTGCATGTCATTAGATTATAGTTTCATTTTTGTTATCTATACAAATAAGTATAAAATGATATTCGTTCCTTACTAAAAAATAGTTAATCAAGTAGTAAAGAATATGCATAATACTTAGGAATGCTCAAGAATATTTACAAATGGAGAAACACAGCCCCAGGTATTGGTCCAACTTCGACATTAATGTGACTTTGCGCACATGATTTTCGTGTAGTGAGTTTTTTCTCTCAGCCCCAGAGTCCTCCCCATGAAATGCTTGTAGAGGCACCTAGTTTTCATCATCAGTTGCTTTGAGAGTTACTTCATCTCACTTGAGCAAAGCTCTTAGCACATGTATGCTTGATGTAGGCCTGCAGAGAAATTGGTCTCTACTTTAGCTGTTGTACTATAAGATGAAGTACTTTCTAAAAGCACTTTCCGTCAATGTATTCTAAGATAAACACAAAAAGGAGCATCAGGTGTTACCCCTCCATACTTAATGCTAGTCTGAAGTAATCATAGGCTATTCAGTGACTGTGAGTCATAACTCATCTCCAGAGCTTTCACTTTAGCATGACAGCAGTCCAGTGGTGTCAATGAGAAATGATTCCCATAATCTTGAGCACTTGAATGCTTTTTTTTTTCAGTTACTGTCAGTTTTGTAGAGGTAGTGTGGCCTTGTTGGAGGGGAGGCTGGCTTTGTGCTTAAGGTTCAAGATGTGAGCCATCAGATAATTTCTCCAGCTACAACCCTCTTGTTCTGCCACCATGAATTCACTCTTAGCACTCTGGAACTGTAAGCTAAAGCTAACTCTTTCTTTCTTAAGTTGCTCTGGTCATGGTGTTTATGAGAACCATGAAACAGAACTAATATAAGTACCCATGTGAATTCCACTTAGCTGACCCTATTCTCTGGCTCTGTGTGTGTGTGTGTGTGTGTGTGTGTGTGTGTGTGTGTCGGTGTATCCATGTGTATATGTCTGTATCTATTTGTTTGTGTCTGTGTATGTCGGTGCATGTGTGTCTGTGTGCATATGTTAATGTGTTTGTGTATGTACATTTGTCTAAATGTGTATGTGTAAGTGAATGCATATATTTGCATGTTTGTATGTGTGTGTGTGTGTGTGTGTGTGTGTGTATGATTTGCCTGTGTTGCAAAGACATTCAGATTTAGAATAGTACTTTTCACTTACATTCCATGTCAGTAGCTTTGATATTATCACCTCCTTTAACCTTGACTTTGAAGAAGGGGAAGTAAGGCTGCAATCAACTAAATTATACTGGACTCTTTACAAAAGAATGTTTATAAGAATGACTCTGAAAAGTCTGGCATCAGATGTAGCACATCTTTGATTTTTAGAAGTTATGAAATAGCATCAAGAACTTGTGTTGAGAAGAACATGTGGGTTCTGGACATTGTTCTATTACTTGTTACCTTTTATGTCTTTCCCAGGGCCCAAGTTCTTGTCTCAAAACTTCCTCTATACAATGTGGCAGTTAGAGTGGGTGGTTTACATGATTCCTGTGTCTTGTTTGCTGATTCTATATAGTGTATGAACTGTCTCAGTTAGTTACCCCACACTCCTTCTCTACCCACTTTTCCTGACTTACCTTATCTTTCTTCATTTCCAAGGTTGGTCACACAGGTCTCTGGTTCCTTCTAGCAGGTTTTCAAACTCTTAGTGATTATGCTCAACAGAGTATCCATTTAAATATCAGCCTTAGTCATCCTTGAAAAAGAAAAGCCAGGTTCTGCTTTACACTTACCTCTTTCTGATTTACACGAGATGTTTTAATATGAATATAAATCATACTCCATTGAGGCAGAAGCTTCCTCTTTGCTGATGGTCACTGTTGTACACAGTGAAGGTTTGTGTTTCTTTTTCCTCAGCAGTAAATCACTTCTCCTACCAGGGATATCCAGCACTGTGAATTCTGATCAAAGCTGCTCTTTTTCCTCTAGCCTGCAGATATACTGGTCCTTGTCAGCTAACTGGACAATATCCCAGAAGAAATAGGAAATTGAGCTGTTGAATTGGACTCTGTAAAGCTAGAGGTTTCTAGATGGCTTTGGAAAACAATTTATATTTCATGTAGAACTTTCTATGATTTGTACATGTTCCTGCCTTAATTTAATCAGAAAGCTCTGATTTTCTGCAGCATGCTCTGTGATGTTCACAGACAGATTTGCGAATGACTGTGTGGCTATTTTACCTCCTTTCTCAGGGAGACTATAATTATTACCACTTCTTTTGAAGCATGCTCTGGGTAGTTTATCAGTTTCTTTGTTAATGAACTGGTCTTGTTTTTTATAATGCCAATCATAGGGACACCTTTACAGTAAAAATTATCTCTCATATATAAATATATATGGTGTTTATGAGAACCATGAAACAGAACTAATATAAGTACCCATGTGAATTCCACTTAGCGGCCCTATTCTCTGTCTCTGTCTCTGTCTCTATCAATATCATGATTCTTCCTTATCAGGCTCCATACTGTTTTGCTTCAAGGAGTCACCTACAGCCCAGACAGAAAACAAGTTGACTTTCCTGATCTCTTGTTAATGGCATACTCTATCTTGATCTTTAGCTCCAACACTGAGTTCCAGAAAAGACGCGTCATGCTCCCCTTTCAGACAGGCCTGTCACATATCGTTCTATTTCCTTTCCCTAACCAACAAACTCCTAAAGTGGGTTTCCATTCCCAACCCAAAATAAATAACAGATTCTGCGAGCTCATTCATCGCAGGCTTTCTATCGTTAATATAAGGATGCATAAGAAAAATAAAAGCAACATTGTGACACTGCAAAAGGAAACATTAGAATTCTGAACTAATAGTTATAGTAACAATGCCATTCCTTTGCTTAAATATAGGTCTTTCTGTTGATAACTTCCTCTAGATGCCTTTTCTCCCATCTAAGCTTGCCTGAGACAGCAAATAAACCTCAGTAAGAAAGTTAGAGTTGGATTTCATGGAAAAACGAATACAATTTTGTTTTCTACCCTGAATATTGCATGTGTGAAAAACATAAAAATAGCCTTTTTATCTGATATACCTGCTAAACTTGCATTTTTATTTTATCTGGATACCCTGTGTGTAGGGGAACTCAGGTGGCCTTGGTTGGTCTGTGGATATCAGTTTGGTTCTTTGATATCTATAATGGCCAGAACTGTGTCTCTCTTCTAAACTGCATTTACTCATAATGATAGCACCTGAAGATGGAGCCCTCAAAAAACAACCGAGGTCAAAGGACATCTTAAGAGTAGCCTTAGTCATGTAAGAATCTATTTAGGAGTAAGAAACAGACCATAAGGGGACAAGGGGAAGTATCTGTAATCCCACCCCACTAGTAGGATGACCTTGGGTGGGCATTTTTCTTTTTTAATGTGGTAAAATCAGAGTTAAAGTGTAAAGGGTGGGTTAGTCAGCCCATCTTTGTACTAATCATAATACATAGTACCCTAAATAGTCTGGTACCTTCATTCCACATTGCATGCTTTATTTTTATGACTGAGGTATTAAGAAAAAAGGGAAAGTCAAAAGCAAGTAGGATCATGCAACAATATCAAAGTCTAAATATTCATTGAGACTAACGTGATCATACTTCAACAATGACTCTCCCAGAGAGACTTTGCTGTACTCACAGGTAAAATAGTAGGATCTGGGTAAATGGCCATTGATTTGCAAATGATGTACCTGGACAGGTAGCTGTTACACAGATTGCCCTGTGGAGAAGATCTTAGAACTCTGTAATAACACATTTGCTATTGTGACTCTTTAGTATTTCTTACTTGATGTCACTCTATTCCTGTGTGTGGTGATGTATTTTATATTTAATAAAAATTGAATATCAGAGAACAGAATCACCCACAGTCAAGTCATGAGGGTCAGAGAGTGGTGTCTCATGCCTTTAATCCTATCACTCAGGACCACAAAGTGGTGACCAATGCTTTTAATCCCATCATTCAAGAGACACAGATGTTTCTGCAATTCTGTGAGTTCCAGCCTAACAACCAAACAGCAGTATCTGACACCTTTAATCCTAGGTTAAACCTAACTCTAGGATTATGATGCAGAGTTGAATCTGTAAGTGAAATGACTGGGTGGGGAAAGATATTCAGGCAGGAGGAGCAGAGATTGAGGCATCCTGTAGGAGAGACCAGCCAGGAGAGAACAGCTTGCTCCATGGAAATTTACACAGATCCAACCATAAGTTCTTCTTTTTATAGTCAAAGTCTCATAGCAAGGCTGTACCCATAGCTAATCAGTAGATAATGTTAACAAAGTAGCTAGCTTAGAGATCTTGCTATCTTAATTAGTGTTCCTTTTAAAAATAAAACCACTTAATTAAATTCTCAGTTCAGCTAGAGCAAGCTTACACTTTAATCAATGTCACAATATTCTCTATGGTCAAACCTACATTTGAGTTTCAGTTGATGGGGGACATGAATTTCCTTTAAAATCATTAATGAATTTGAGCCAATGACGCTAGACTGCAGATCCTTGGGGAGAAAAATTTCCACTCCACCTATCACATTTATCATTTAGAACAAGCAGCTTTTGGAATTGTGACTTTTTCACATCTATCTTTTCATGCTGGGCCATTCACTTCACATTACTTGAATCAATCTTTCGTTTTTGCTTTGTTGGTTAATTGGTTTTAGCTTTGAGTTTTCTTTTTAATCCAGACAACCTGCCATTAAGAAGTGCCATCAACACTGAATGCCCAGCCCTAAACTCTGAAACACCACTTTCCTATCATTTTTTAACTCAACTTTTTAAGCTTCACAAATGTGTAATATTTTTTTAAAACTTAAACTAAGGTGTTTCTGTCAATCTGTGTGTTGTCCTGAGGTTTGTGACCATATGTGTACTGTCTATTCTGCTTTATTGCTTTCTAGCTAGCTGGTCCCCCACTGGTAGGCTGGCTCCATTTTCAGTCTGCCTTCCAGCCTTATCTATCTCTCCTCTGCCTAGCTACTGACTAATCAGCTTTTTAATAGACTAATTAGGTACCTTAGGCAGGCAAGGTGAAATAGCAACACATCTTTATATAGTTAAACAAGTATTCTGTTCCATAACAGTAAATAATTTTTTTAATTAGTGATCAGTTTGGGCAGTGTTATTCTAGGGCAGATGCTGCTGTGGTCTATAAGAAAGCAGGCTGAGCAAGCCAGTAAGAAGCACACCTCCATGGTCTCTGCATGCGCTCCTGCCTCCAGGTTCCTGACCTGCTTAAGTTTCTGTTCTGACTTTCTTTGGTGATGAATAGCAATATGAAAGTATAAGCTGAATAAACCCTTTCCCCCCCAACATGCTTTTTGGTCATAGTGTTTTATAGCAGCAATCACAACTCTAACAAAAACAGTATCTAATTGTTTATTATATTGGCCTATTTTTCTTTTGTTATTACTAGGTACTTAGGTAAACTCCATATGAGGGTACTGTGAATAACACTGCAGTGAATATGGACATGAAAATATTTCCTTGAGATGCTTAATTCATTTTGTTTAAATGTATATGCAAAGTAAATAGGGAGATAGCTGAACCAGATTAATTTTCCACTTTTTGAGTAACTTCCATATTGTTTTCCACGTAGGCTGAAATAATATATATTCCCAGTAATGACATGATAGAAATATGTTCAAAATACAAACTCTATCTTGTAGAAAATATACAACTATTATGCACATATATAACAACTGTTTTGTACTCTTATTATCTAAAAAAATGTACAGTGTTACATATTTGGTCACCCTTTCCACAATATAAATAAAATTGAAAACATGTCTTATATCTATAATTTGTAATTATGAATAAAAGGAAAGAAATCTTATGTTTCTTTATTAATGTTCTCCTGAGCATACTGCCTAGTTACATGTGTTAAGGACTTTTTACATCAAGATGTTTGTCTTTAAATTGATGTCTATGACACTGTTTGCCTAAGACCATTTGATATTGGATAACAATTTATAGAACTTTTAAAATAATAATTTTAATTTATGGTACATTAACCACATTTTCAAGTATTTACTCAATGTAGAATGAATGCCAATCTATATTTTGAGCCAATTTCCTTGGAGAGAAAAAAGAAAGTTCATAGGTAAAACAAAGGTTTGAAGTCAATCCATTTAGTTTGCAGGAAGCACAAACTCTTACTGTGGAATCTTGAACAGTATAGATAACTTTGCTGTGTCTGCTCCCTTACTGAAAAATCTGGGATGATAGTTCAAGGAATACTAAGAACTGGAATCAATTGAATGTTTACCATGAGCCATTTTTATACTACCCTTTATGACTAATTGCAATTTAGGTATTGGCTACTATTGTCTTCAAGGATGAGAAAGATTAAGCAATCATTAAACACTAGATCCAGGATTCAGAATCAGGCAATGCACCACTCAAACCACAAATACTAAATGTAGTTTTATCATGGTTTCTCCATTTTCCTTATGCAAAGACTGGCACTGGAGAGACTTGGCAGAAACCAGGGTAAAATACTTGGAGGAATTGTCCTCTGTCAAGTCTGAATTCCATAGAACTCTTGAAATTGACAGAATTATTTACTATGAACAGCTATCAACTTTTTTGAGTCTATCAAAGGGAATGATAACTTTTTTTAAGGGTAAATGGCTATACAGTCATGTGTGCGCACGTGTGCGTGCACACATACTCACACACATATAATCTGCCATCAGTTCCTTCAGAGAACTAATTTCTTTTGTTTAAAAAGTTTGTTTAATAACAATTATTTATGCTTCCTATAGAATTTTTATAGAGACTGCACACAACACAGACATTGAGCCAACCTTTCACTTTTATTGTGTTCATATATTTTCCTTTCTGCAGTACCTGAAACCCATCTTGTGGACACAAAGCATAAGTTTTCTAGATATGAAAATAGCCAAATGAGAAATATAGTATATCAACATTGTCATTTTTTTCTTATGAATAGAACGCTCATTTTATTATATTTGAGTTGAAACTGGGAAACAAAGACTCTAAAATATTCATATAATGTAATCCAGAAAAAAAAAAAAACTTTAAAAAAGTGGAAAGAGTTGGGCGTGGTAGTATACCTTTTAATCCCAGCACTCAGGAGGCAGAATTGAACACCAGACTGGTCTACAAAGTGAATTCCAGGCCAGCCATGAATATTACACAGAGAAACCCTGTCTCAAAATACCAAATAATAATAAATAAAAACAAACAAACAACAGACTAAATGAGAACGACTAAGTTTCAGAGATAGAAACTTAACATTTTACTAATTATGGTATGAATGAAGAAGATGGGTTGTAGAGACCATGTGCTGGATAGATCATCCATGTATATAATCAGTCATATATGAGAATCAGGACAGAGAGCAATGAGCTAACAGGTCAGGAGAAAAATAACAACTTCCCCTAAGAAATGAGAAAATTGGGGAAGAGAGAGTGAAAAATGAATTTCACCTGACAGGTATTTTAAGTTAAATCAAATTATTCTATCGAGATATTGAAATCAAATTATTCTATCGAGATATTGAAATTAGAATTCTGGAAGTGTTTTAATGACACCTGGGGATTATTTAGCTTTTGCGAGTAATAATTAACTAGAATCATTGGCTCAAACAGGTAAACTGTTATATGAAAACTGTAAGAAAGAGGTGTAAATGATATCAGTTGGGATAATGGTTGCAAGAATTGCTTTAAGCTAATGAAAGATAAGAGCTTTTGTTGAACATAAACATACAACCAAACTTTTTTTCTATAAATTAAATTTGTTCTACAAAATTTTGTATGCGTATATAGTTCATTGTGGTTACTCAGCCACTACCCTTTACCTCCCTCCACACCTGTTGAATACCCTCCAAGTTCTGTGCTAGTTCTTCACCCACATTCATGTGTCCTTTCGTTTTATGACCCATTGATTATAAACAGGATTATTTCAATGACTGTGGGTTTGAAACTAATCACTGGAGCCAAATGGGCACACCTTCGGGTATGCAACTCAATCAGGTGACTGTTCTTTCTCAGGAGTCTATTGATATCCAGTACTTCACCAGAGAGGGATAGGCCTCTCTCTGATCTATGATTGGCTGTTGACAGAATCAGTCTAGTTTTAGTCTAAAGTAGGGAGTAGCATCAGTTGCTATGCGATCATGTCGCATTGTTTATGTCACACTCTGAAGCCAGTATTCTACTATCCTTCTCCCTATCTTCTTGCTCTTATTCATTCTACTATTGTTTCTAGAGTTTTTCTTGAGAGTTAGAGGGGATGTTATGCATGTCCCATTTAGGTCTGGACACTCAACCGTCACTCATTCCTTGGCCCATTAGAAACCATACATCTCTGCATTCGTTGCTATTCACTATCCTGGCAAGATCCCATGAAACAGTAAAAGTGTGCCTTTTGAACTCTTTAAAACTCCTTTCTTTGGGTTGATCCACATGAAGTCTTGATAAATTGACCAGTTCTGTTTCACCATGCCAGACAATAGTTCTAGCCAAAGATAATGCACTTTCCCATCTTGGCTGGTATCAATGGCTTTCTTGATTTATTTTACTAAAACAAACCACTGGACTTTTTCTTGGGGGCAGTGTAGAAGAGAAAAATGATCTGAAAGCATGCCTTTTATTTGAAATGAAACTGGACATGTGGGAAGGGTCATGAAGGCAAATCTAAATGAACTTGAGGAAGAGCAATCATGTGTACATTTGAAATCAACACAGTCTTGCCCTCTGGGGCCATGAGTATAATAATATGGTACCTAGGCCCTCTTTGACTAGACCTGGCAGATACTGGAGCTGTGTTTGCAGAATACCCATCCCTCTCCTCACTCCATATCCACCGTTGCCAGTGGCCAATCTGTCTGATTCTAGGGAACAATCACAGCTGTAGCTCTATCTTTCCACCTGCCCTACTTGGCTTCGAATGTCACCTCCATGCCCCTCCTCCTCATGACCTTTTACACTTGGGAAAAAAGCAAAATGCATGTTAAGAAGTTATATTTTCTAAAGATAAAATTCCTAAGTCTTACAGTAAACACAGGAAATTTGGGCTAATGTTCCCATATGAACATATTTCATCTCTTGCAAACCAATGTTGGTTGGTGGTTATTTCACAGTTGGTAACACTCATATTCTTCACGCAAACTTTTGTCAACCTTTGCTGTTTCTTGCCTGAGTATGCAGAATAAATTTGCCTGTGAAAATGACCAGACAATATTGTAATTTTTTAAATATATTGTCTATGATGCAGGCTTCTAAAGGACAAAGAGATACAGAGAATAGGTGGAGTGAATGGACATTCGAGGAAAAACAGAGAAGTGAATATATTACTAAGCCAGCTAAGGCAAGGTTTATGCTTTTTGAAAGAAAGCCATACTTACCATTATACATGATGTTATACCATACTTTAAAATACAAACAATACTCTGGTGTATAAATTCCCCTCTTGTTGTTTGTACTGTGGTTTTAAAGAGAAAACAGTAACTCTTGCCATCTTCCAATTTAACTGAAACAGAAGCAAACCACACAATATTTGTCAATTATCACTCCAAGAGAAAGCCCAGACTCATTTGTTCAATAGAAGTGCTTTTGAAGACACTCCCACCCCGGACACTTCAATATTGTCATAGATCCAACTCATTTCTTCAGCAGTCTATGCTCACAACATTTCATCTCAAGTCTGGTTGAGTCTGAACTTTTCAAGGTGATGTGTGTATGATTTTAAGTGAGAAATTTATAAGTTGTTTTTCAAACCCCAGCATCAATTAATAGTGGCTTGCATGTTTTTCCCAACAAAGCAAAGCTTGCTGTGGCTGAGTGTGTTGCTGTGGGCGTGTCCTGGGATCCCTAGCCTGAGCAAGGCTGCTATGCCACTATCAAACTCTATTATCTGTAGCCCACAGGTCCTAAGACAACTGGAAAAGATTCACTTTACAATCTTCCTAATGTCCCCTGAGGCCTAACACTCTAAGGTGGGCTCTGACTGATGGTCAATCAGCTTAAGACTGGAAAAATGTCAACCTCTTTCTTTATTTACCACACACAAATGGAATAATGCATTTTAAATAACAATGAACATTTAAAAAGCAAAACAGAAAACCAAAAAAAAGGGTACTTCTCTTTAAAAGCTACCATCCCTGCTAAAATGCCTATTTTACATTAAATAAACATACAAACAGTTAAAACTTCCCACATGAGTTGGAAATGGCATCTCCAGAAAGTGTATGTATATGATAACACATAAGCAGGGCATAATCCACAGTCACAGAAAAACGAAGATTGAAGCACCTTGGCACTGATAAATCTGGATGAGCATAAATATTAGCATCCAGGAAGTTTCCAAAAAACATAAACTTATTTTATTTATCACAAATATGTTTCAGCTGCTGTCTGGCTGAAATATTATCTGATTTCTCACCATTAGAAAACCAAGAATTTTCCCATTTTGTTTCAAGTACGATAGGTATTTATATTTTAAAAGAGTAAAGATAAGAATCTGCACAAATGAATTCAGAAGCATCTGTGATTTCTGGGATATCTGTATAAACATAGTAGAAACCTTTCTTCTCAGATTATGAGGAAAAACAAAATCACCAAATATTTGAGAGTACCATAGTTTTAAAAAGGTATTGAAGAGAGCCTGTCTGATTATCTGAGTTCCTATTTAGCTCAAAATGAAATGCAGAAAATGGCCTAGGTATCTTCAATGTCACTGACTCTGCTTCAATAAGCCCAATCTAATACTGCCTTGCACTCAGGAAACAAAGTATAGTCTGAAGTGAAGGATTCACAGCCCTTCTAGCCAGTGCCAGTGGGAACAACTCTTTGAATATTGGTGTCAATTTCACAGATTTCTAACAAGCAGACGGTTCTTTTGTAAATCTGATTTGCATGTCAGCAGTGCACTTTTTTCCTCTATAAGTAAGAAGGATTCATAGGTGACAAGACCACTTCTCTGCTTAGTTGAAGCATGGCAGATTAAGCCTCACAAAGACCAGTAATACTATCTTCCTACTTAAAGAGACTGTTCCTAGACAATGTGAGGCCTCAGTTAGTTACATTTGTAGCTGGAACTGACTGAAGATGTGCTTCCTTTGGCCAAGCTGGTCAAGCAGCTATAACTGATTAAGCTAAGCAAAGCAAATAGGGCAAAGGGCTTGGATGCTCCCCTTACTAAAACTTTTCAGGGTGTCCCGATCTTCAGCAATGTACTCACTTGGGAAAGTTGCCCTGTCCAATGCCTGGCACAGACCAGGCACATTGAATATATTTTCTAAATATAAAGGAAAAAACAGGGAAACTTGGATGCCTCTCAGCTCCTGCCAGGTAATATGTTGAGATTTCTGGCAAGAAAGTGACTCTGACAGGAGTGAATTCAAAAAAGTGAAATCAGCAAAGAAAAAAACCAATAAAACACAAGTAAATAATGTTGTAAGCCTAAATCACTAGCTGTTGTGTAATATTAGAAAATGTATGTTGTAAGAAAAACAGTGCTTGCAAAATATTTTTGAATGCATTTGGAAACCAGAGTATTGGACAAAGAAACATGCACCTGGTGCCAGCCATATAGATCGGATAACACTGCTGATGGGGCATTTGAGGTGTTGGTTGATGTGTTCTTTGGGTATGGTGTTTGCATCAGTGACTGCACAACTATGTTCTTCTGGATGTTTTTGTTTGTTTTGGAGAAAATTAGAATCTAGAATCTGGCCATTGCTGTGGGAAACAAGCTGGATCAGATACAAAAGGCTGTTCTCACTACACTGTGAGTGCTGAATTTGCCTGATGAAATCTCAAAATTTTCACAACCACATGCATATATTTGTCACATTTCCTTCCCCCCCTTTTTTTTTCAGGTGTAAGGAGGGCTACCAAGGAGTCCGTTGTGATCAGTTTCTGCCGAAAACAGACTCCATCTTATCGGATCCAAGTAGGTCAAGACTTCTTCTTCTCTGTAATGGATTGTATGAAGGTCTTGTGTTTCACTCCTATGCTTTTGAATGCTGTCAAGGATAAAAGTGGGAGAGTTGTCCATGCACAAAGCACGATGAGTTTAACTCTGTCTAGTTCTTCTCCCATGCAAAACTAATGCCACCCAGCACTACTGCTGGAAACCAACTTTTGGCAGCCTCCTGCCTTAGTACCCAAGCTAGCTGCTAGTACCACTCTGTTACAGAAAGAGGGATACTGAGAAATAGTTCATTATTACTCTGAAGAATGTTATGAGACTGTGTTTTCATATTGCTTCTGAGACTTTGTCTGGTAATTTGTGATAATGGTGGACTTATAAACTTATTTTAACCTTACTGAAATAAGAAAATATGTGCACAAAATCACTTAAGATATTCTCAAACAAACTTTAAAGCAATACAAAGCAAAACAAACAAACTAAAAACAGCTCAGCCTGACGACATTATTTTTATATCAGGGCTTATAATACTAAAGAAATTATTTTTTCCCATATGAAAGAAGAACATTTTTTACAACCCCACATATTGGTTAGTAGTATTAGTTAGTATACACATTTAAAGATAACTTTCTATGTAAAAATGACCAGTTCTGGTTAAAACTAAAAATTTCACTTTGGCTGTAAAAATTATTGTGCCCTTTCAGTGACTGCTACAAATGAATCACCACTACGAAGAGAGAGAGAGAAAGAGAGAGAGAGAGAGACAAAGACAGAGACAGAGGTTTTGATGCACTCAGAAATTTAGTTCAATGAGGATAATGACGTGCCTTACTAGACTGTAAAGGCAATGTTATGGTTGTATGTATATCATGCATAATGAGAATTTTGCAAAGTATTTTATATTGATTATAGCTAAAGGTGCTTTTATAACACAACATGTTTGGCTGTCTTCAAAATCTTTTTATAATGTGTGTATCAATTTGCCCTATCAATTTCCAACCGAATTATTTTGGCTAAATGCATGCTTATTTAAAGAAGGGAAGTTTTTTCTTTATTTTCATTTAAATGTGTTTTATCTTGGTAAGGCATTCACCTCATCCTTATTTGCAAACTTATTTCCCCTTGAGAGGTGTGAAGGAAGCTAAAAGCCTAGCAGCCAATCCAGGTCACTGTTCTGTGAGATGAGATGTACCATTCTCTAGAAATTATCAAACGATCACATTGTTAGTGACCCACTTTGTAATTTCTTCATTTTGTAGTTTTGGTGACTTGTTGAGCTGGTATCTGAAGCTCTATTTAAGTTGTTTTTGGATACAGACATTTAGGGCATTGTGAAGCTTACATAAAAAAATAAGCTTGGTGATGTTTTTTCTCCACCCCCCAAAATAAACCCCAAAACTTCAGCTGTTTCCTAGTGTCTGGTTTGCATTTCATTTCCCCCTTTTTTATATTTCCCATTTTCTCACTTTCTTTTTTTCTTTCCTTCTTTCTAATGCTTTTATTTTCCAAATTAGATTTATATGTTTTGTGTGTGCGTTTATTTACACACACATGCATGTATTCATGGACAAACATGCATGCCATAGTACACACGTGGATACCATAGGAAAGCTTGGGGAAGTCAGGTAGGCCATGTTAGTTCTGGGAATGTAGTTAGATGGTCAGGCTTTATGGCAAGTGCCTTCACTCACTGAGCAATATCACTACCTCACCAGCACCTTCTTCTTCCTGAAATATAACTTTATATGTGGTTGTAAAATATTTGTCAAGTCCAGAATTCAAGACAAGGCCTTGGAGATGATACAAAGTGGGCAAAATAATTGCTTTTTAAAGCACCTAATCAAATTTTGTGATCTAATTGGACTCAGAAATTTAATTCAATGATTATAGTAACAGATACATTCAAATTGCAAAGGCAAATTTTAGTCAGTCAGTGCACATGTTTAGAGTGTGTGACCCATACTAGTGACTATGTTTCTTAGAGGGGAAAAAAAGTCCCTATGAGCCTTAAAAGCTAAGATTGAAGTGCATATAATTTTTTCATGTGACAATGGTGGGAAAGAAAATATTAGGCATAACACAAAACAGGCTTATCTTCGAAATATTTTATACCTTGTCTTCTACTAGAGCGACAAATGCCTCAAATATTTCTATCATATGACACCAAGAAACAGAAAATTAATTATGTAGGTGTAGTATAAAGTTTCTGGCCCAAACTTTCTGGCCTAGCCTCAAGGTTTAGGCCCACAGACCCACAGACCCACAGAGACAGACTGATGCTTACAATAGTTTTAGGCTGATTGGCCTAAGGCCCAGGCGTATAACTTGCTAACTCTTTACCCTTAATCTAACCCATGACTCTTATCCTGTTCAGCCATGCGGCTCAGTATCTTTTCTCAGAGCAGCATAGTTCTCTGCTTCTTCTGGCTTCTCTCTGGTATTCTGCTCTGTTCTGCCTATTCTGAGAGTCTTCTTAGTCTGCTAGCCCTGCCCATACTTCCTGTCTGCCCTTGACTAATCAGAGCTTTTTATTAAACTCATAGGCAGGGACAATTATTTACAATGGAACAACATAATCCCCCTACATGTAGGGCTGCAAAGTGAACTTTCTTTGATATATGATTAGAAAATAAATATATTGCTCAAGGGGAATTTTTAGGATTTTGATTTATGGAATTATATAAACTAATTTTCCTGTTAGTCAATGTTTCTGGGAGGAAAAGCATATGTCTGTAAGAGTCAAAACGCTAGAATCCCCTGAAATCAAAATAAATGGATTTTCACACATTAAACATCTATAGATGAGTACCTGAGTCATATATTATGTCAGATATTCATCCATGTATGCATTTATTAATGAGATTATTAATTCATTCCACAAGCCCTTTCTGAGCAACTACCACATTAAACCAGATTATGTTAATACAATGGGGTTTTAACTCTGAGGCCTCTACCAACTAATGAGGGAAAATAAAATGTTTATATATATAACTGAGATTTATTAGGTATAATATTTACATACCCCTTTAAATCACGGTACATGTTTTTAAGACCCACAATTCTTAACTGAGTGAAAGCAATAATGGCAGATTTTGGTGTAACACAGAGATGGAGACAGTCAATGTGGGGTAGATTTTACCCAATTCCCTTGTCTTCATGGTCATCATTATGAATATGTGGTAGATGTTCTGCATGCTAGGAACTGTGCCCAAAGGTTTTGACTGCATTATTTCATTAAATCCTCACAATCACAGACTAGTGGGAAGCACATTGAAAATTCCTCACATTTTATGGATGTGGAAATTAGACTACAGAGATGCAAAATGCACTAACTCAAGGTCACACAGCCAGTTAACACTAGAGTCTCACTTCTCTTCCAAATGACTCTAGGGCCTAAGCTTACAACTGCTGTGCTCTTTCCTCCCTCTCCTGGAGCCTTTCCTCTGCTAGCTATTTTCAACAGGACATTTATCACTCTAAATTTCATTGACTGAAACTCAATGACCTGCGGCAAACATCATTCTAAGGAACAATATTTGCACAATTTTCATATCTTAATGCAGCAACTTGAGCTTCCATTGAGACTTAAATCCCTAATGAAATTTCCTTGTCAGAATTCTTGCTGAAGAATTGTTTAATTTACAGCTCATGATCTCTGCGGAGTGGCTTCATGCTTAGGAAACCAGTACCCTCCGTGTTTTCCTTCTCCACCCTTTCTCTTCATTGTTTCTTCCTTTTTTTCCTGTTTCTTTCAACTTGATGCTTACGTGCATCTATGGACCCAAATCTCACAATTACGTTTGGATGCTCAATTTTTTTTTTCTTCCCTAGGTAAAGATTTGGTCAGAAATGGGTATCCTTGACTGTACATTTTGAAAAATCACATTGCTTTACATGTTCTTAAGGAAATAAGGCAAAGATGTGACCAAGGGGGCTACAGTGGCTACTGTGATACAAATCTGGTCCCTAAAATGTGCTAATAAAATAAAATAAAACCTATTGGATAAATCTATACAGAACTTATATACACACAATAACCTTACGAAGTGTTTGGAAGTCTAATTTAAAACACAATAAAACAGATGCCTTTCTTAAAGGTTCAGAATATTCTGGATTCCCGACATATCACTTGGGGTCTATTGCAAGATAGGATGGTGGCAAGAGGAATGGATTTTTGTCAGTATTTCAGGAGGTGACATTCTGTAAAGAAGCCAGAACTAGTATATGTAGCCTCTTAGATCATATATGTCAACCCCCATCTCCTGTTGCTTTGATCCTTTTTTGTGGACAAGAATCATCAACTTCCTGATCCTTCTTAAACATTTCTTTCTTTCTTGAAAAAAGATTTATTTACTATGCATGCAGTGTTCTACTGGCATACATGTCTACCTGACAGAAGAGGACTCCGGATGTCATTACAGATGGTCATGAGCCACCATGACTCAGAGAACTGAACACAAAACATCTGGGAAAGCAGCCAATGCCCTTAACCTCTGAGCCATCTCCCTAGCCCCTCTTAAAGATTTCTAATGTAGTTTTTGCTATTCTTTCCAAGCAGTGGGTCAGCCTACAGATGCTTCTCCTTTATTTCTTACTGCGATCATCCTCAGCCACCAATGTAGAATATTCCTCTCAGTCTTGAGGAAAAGTGAGATGGAAGACATGAATATGCCACTTGGATTCTCACTAGAGCCTTGTAGAAAGAGACTGCTGCATGGACTAAAGTCCTAGCAGAATGCGGGAGGGCCTGATAAGATGCTCTTTTAACGTTAGCGACCTTGTCACTCGCAAGTCATTCTAAACTGTTATGCTGTTCTCTTCCCATTATCTTCTAGTCCAATGAGCCATGTTTTCATGGACAAGACAACAGGTACCAAATCTGAAAGACTGAGATTTGACCAGGATATGACCCATCTTAAGCTCCTGGAGTTATGCAATGTTAATGATATAGAAAACAATATCTAACTCTAGATATTATTACCAGAATATTTGGGAACTCCAATTTAGGGTAGCATATCCTAACCAAAAAAAAAAAAAAAAAAAAAAAAAAAAAAACCACAAAAAAGCTGAAGTCCCTTCTCAGGGTACTTATCTCATTAATAAAATACTTTTAAAAAGTCAACTCAGAAGAAATTTAGAAAATTTTATTAGCTTAAAAGAAAAAATTACAGGAAAGCTATACATTTCATCAGCTTCCAGAGGAGTAAGATGGAGACAGGGAAGAAAGAAGCCTATGCCAATTGTGATCAGCTACATTGTGGAACAAAAGCTCCAGAGAAGAGCAGTGAGAAAGCCCCAAGAGTCCAAGAGCATAGTATGGTGTGGAGGGAATATAAAAGAAAGTAATAGGTGGAACCTTAAAACTGAAGGGGGGAGGTAAACCATTTACACTAGTTCCACAAAGTGTAAATGCATGGGATTTCTGAGAAGGAAAAGTAACAGTATCTAATTAAGGTTGTAATTATTCCTCCCATTTTTTTAAAAAGCATTGTTTTAAGTGAATGAGCCTCTAGAGTTGTGGTCTCCTGGCCAGGTCATTGATAGTCCCTCTAGATTAATTCTTAGTTTTGGGTCGCTCTGGCTGTAAGATCTCTACTCAGTACAGAGATCGAGCTTAGGATCTATTGTTTTAATCAGGAGAAGTAGATTTACCTTAATGGGCCTTAGCAAGGCCTTAATCAAGACTATTATAGGTTCAGCCTTCTGAATGATTACGTCTAGATTATTTATGAGATGAGCTAAAATCAGGGAATTGGTACAACAATTTTCACCCTGAAAATCTAGAGATCTAACTCTAAAGCTGTTCACACAAGGGACTGCTGTTTTGACTGGCACTATAGCTGTGCTCTCATGTATAGATTCCAAGTAAGGGTGCTCATTTAGTAGGAGATAAGAAACCAGAGCTCCCTTCTGGCATTCTTAGATAACGAATTCTTAGGGCTTCATGACTGCTATTTTCTATGTCCCTGCCCTTTGCTGCCTGTCCCATGTATATCTCCTGAGCTAATCAATATGTGTGAATATTCATTTATTCTGAAGTATTTGGATTTTTGAACTCAGGCTTTCAAGGACCTGTAAGATGCCAGGAGCCTATTATAAATTCATTCAGTTCTGGAGGAAACTGTGGTAAAAGATGATTGGAGGTTACATTTTCCATTATTACTCCCAAGCTGGTCCTGCTTGTGTCAGCTTCCTAGGAATAGTCACTTCAAGGATCCAAAATGAAAACCACCCTGCATGTAGTTTTTTAATCCCAAAGATCTCAGGGCAGAAAATTACCAGTGAAGATCATACTCCAAATGATCCTTGAGGACATTGGGTCAGCAAAGCGCTGTGTTCTTCCTTGTATGCCAAGAAAACCATTTTGATAGTCACGTTCCAGAATGCATGCCACAAAGCTCAAGCATGATGCACTTCTATGATGGACACAGCACAGCAGGGGGAAGGAAAATTTGAAAAGAGCCAGGAAGATCAAATTTGAGGACAGGGAACCTGAGCACAAGTTTGGTATACAATCTCAGTGTGTACTTTTAAACGTACTTGAAGTTATCTCCAGAGGAACTGTGCTCTGTATTTCTGGCCTTAACAGTTAGGCATAGTACATAGAAATACATGTACTGTATATTGACTGTTTCAAAGGAGAGAACAGCAAAAGTTGTTTGTATTGGAAGCAAGATAGCATTGCTTATGGTCTTATGATTGTAAGCTCTTTTCAGTATGGTCTTAACCAAATTACAATGTAACTGAGCAATGGTTTCTAAATTTTTTAAATTATCTCCTATTTGTTAAAAGAAGGTGACATTTCTTGATGCTGAGCAAATGGTCCTTGCTCATGATTCAGAAGTGGTATCCAATCTGTTGCCAAAACAATACATGACTCTATTCATTCATTCATTACCCAAGTAATGAAGCACACATAATACACACTATAAACAGATCCTACTGTTTTTATGTAGTTGGCTGGTTGTAACTGAATAGCACAACCTCAGTGACTTAACAGTCAGGACAAATTTATTTCTCACTGTTAATGGGCACTAGGATATCTCAAGGTTAAGATGCTAGCAGATTCAATGTCACATATCTTATATGGTGAATGGTGCCTCATGAGTCTGGAGTCTCATTTGAAGAGTACAAATTCCACAATGAGCTGATCTCTCACTAAAGTCCCCTGTTGCACAAATAAAGGAAACTCGGGGATAGATCTCTGAGAAATTCGGAGATATTAGAAAGAATAAACACCACAGTCAGATTTTACTCTGCTATCTTCCAGCTTCCTCAGCCTGGCTCCTCCTGGCTTCTTCTGTCTCTGTCTTTCTACATCTGCCTTAAATACACTCTTCACTCAGTTAAGGTGTGGCCCCACCACTGCCTGCTTGGGAGCCTGAAACTCCTTCTGTAAAATAGAGGACCTCAAACTCAGTTTGGATTAAGGGCGTAGGTCACCACTCCCTGGATACTCCCTGTGCTGGGATTAAAGGTGTGAATCACCTCTCTCTGATCCTCCTAGACTGACTGTGGGTAGATCCCTCTGATATCTCGGAATCTTTTATTATAGCCCCACAGTCCCCTATTCTTAATGCTACTGATTTAGATATGAGGTTTTAGGATAGGAATTTGGTGAGGACACCACACTTACCATCAATAAATTCAGACTTATACAAATCTCCAGTTTCATAGAGGATATTGTTGAAAAATACAAGTAATAATAAGGGTGTACAGAAAAGGCATGGTAGTGTCAGGTATGAATGTAATAGTGAAGAAACCATGGGGAATCCCATAAGATGGAGGAAGAAATCTCAGGAAAGGCTGCCAGGGAGAGCTGCTCAGGGCTTTCCACAGGGTAAATATGTACTATTGCATAGGCTACACTACACTCTAACTTTATGGGCACCACTCATACTAAAGGGTGCATAATGGAGTCATGAGAAAAAATTTCCATGAACAAATATAATATATGCAGATTCTTAAATGCACAAAGCAAAAAACAACCACCATTTGACTCTCTGGGCCATTAATCCATATGATTGAAACCGGCTGCTTTTAGGTTGATATCTAGAAACACAAAAGCCTCTGTATTGTTCTACCTTGCTTTGGGACTACGTAAGGAGGTCATGGTGTGCTAGGGCTCCATTCTTCTCATAGGCTACTGCTTCAAAGAGAATTCCTAGCAGTGTTGAAATGTCTGCATGGAGTGCCCATAGCTAGAGCTGGAGAAAACTTTGCTTATTGCTTTGTGTTCTGCCAATCACCCCAGGCCAGGTTAGGTCAGGGTCCAGGGGCTGCTTTCTCAATACCTTGGTTCTATGCTTTAGTTTGAGGGATTTTATAAGAGATCCTACATGTTCTGATTGGGAATTTAATATGAATTGTTTCCAGTCATTAACACAGTTTAGTGTTTTTCTTAATTAAGAAATGTTAATAAAAATATATCATTTTCTATCTTTCCATTCATTTTTTTTCCTTCAATCCTTCCCATGTCCCCATTTTTCTTCTTCCCTCTCAAATATATGACTTTATATTATTATTGTGACATTATCTTTCTCCTCCTCCCCCCCACCCGTGTGTGTGTGTGTGTGTGTGTGTGTGTGTGTGTGTGTGTGTGTACAAATACATAAATACAATACAACCAGCTATGTTTTCTTTAGTGTGTGGCTTCTAAGAACGTAATTTTAGGTCTGACTGCTTAGTATTGGATAACCAATTAGGGGATCTTCCCTGTAGAAGACTAATTCTCCTTTTCTCACCGGTCATTAGTTTCCTGTAGCTCTTTTTCTAGGAGTTGGATTCCTTGTGATTTCCCCTTTTCATGTTGGCCTGTCTGTCAGTGTTGCCATCGTTGGTTTCTTGCTTAGGCAGCCCTACTGTTGATGTATCATAGGTAAAGCCTCCCTATCATTCTAGGAGACATAATCTCAGAGGCATTTTGGTTCTCTGACTGCTAAAATCTTTCTGCTTCATCTTGTTCAGTGTTCTCCAAGCTTTAGACACAAAAAATTGGTTGTAGATGCGATCATGAGGGCTGTATAAACCAGTTGTCCTCTGTATTTTGACCAGTTGTGGTTTCCTGCAATAATTACTGGCTATTTCAAAGAGAAGCTTTGATAAGGGGTGAGAGGCACAATTATCTGGGAATATCATTCCTATACTTATTAGAAAGTTGCCCTGCCATATCATCATATTCAACTAAAATTGATTTTAAAAAATCACATCTATACTGAACAGATGCAGATTTTTCTTCTTATTCCCTAAATAGTCCATGAAAAAATACTGACAAAGAATTTATGCTCTATCAGGATTCATAACTGACTAGCAATGATTTAAAGTACACTGACAAAGGGCATAAGAATGCTTTACTACTGTATATTAGGCACATGAGCATCCACACATTGGCTCTCTGAGAGGAGTCCTATAGCCAACCCTCCCTGGGAAGGACTGTATTTGGCTTGTTAATTATACATGAGAATAAGGATCCTCTTTCTAAATTTGTACATAAGTATAGATTATTCCATTCTTCATTTCTAATTTTTGCCTTTCTCTGTAATAAAATTATGACAAGGACTATTTTATAGCTATTCTAAAAGTGGTTCTGTCAGGATGTTTCTAAGTTTTAACAAGCATTGGAAGAAAAACATGTGGAAAACATTAACCAAAAAATTCTAAAATTAAAAGTAAAGAAATGACTGTAGATCTGAAGAGTGAGATCAGAATTTAAGAGCACTTGCTGCTCTTGAAGACAATCTGGGTTTGATTTCAAACACCTACGTGGCAGGCAGATCACAGCTTTCTGTAATTCCAATTGGAGGGTTTCTGATGTCTTCTCTGATAACTGTGACCACCAGACTTGTATATGGTATACATACACTCATATACCTAAAAAAGTAAATAAATCTTCAATGAAGAAAAAAATGCAACACAAAATCAATTCACACCCAGTGGGGTCTGTAATGTCTAATGCTGTGTTGTTCCTTCTCATGGCATTTGTGATCCTTTCTATTTACCTGTTTAATAGAGGTTTCAAACACACCCTAGTTCTGCTCTATGTAAAATGCAGGAGGACCCATCGTGTTTCACCTACGCTAATTAGTCCATTCTAAATGTGTCTGTGTACTCATGTTCTACTCTCAGGAGCTGCTGTGTTTAGAAGAGAATTCCAGCATGGCTGGTTGGTGTGGTTGTTCTCTCTTCTGATTTTCAGAGAAGAATTGCACTAACCTGTGCACATTCCATTCTCCTTCTGCTCTAGTAGATGGGGAGTGTACTCTCACTCTTGTGTGACCGACATAAAATGAAATAGTTTGTGGTTTTACCATCTTTCTTTCTAATTTGATACCCCCTTTCAGTTTCTATAGTTTTAAAAACTTGAACACACTAATTGTAAATAGCTTCTTAAAAGAAATTTTTGAAAGGGAGCACAGAAAAGTTTAAAAGTCAACTGTAATGTAGGCAAGAATCAGAGATGCAAACATGGGTTTTCTCCTAAATCCAAGACCATATTTAAAATTCTATCAGAGACACCTTGGTAAACAGTGACCTATATGTTCTAAACATGGTGCTAAACTTACATTTGTATTTCTTCATTTATTACCAACCCTTAATTATCGCAATTTTATTGTGAAAGAAACTGAAATTTGGAGGCATTAATTAACTCTCCCTAATTATGGGTTTCAAATTTGCACATTCTATACCTTAGTCTTCTGAGTGCTTTCTGATACAGAAGTCAATATATATATATTTGCAAAAGGTGAAATTTTCATGAGGAATCAAGAATAAAATATCAGTTTTAAATTAATTTTAACATGAAGAAAAGCATAAATGTACAGAAATGTATGGATTTGAATGTAATATATGATGTCAAAACTGGACTCAACATTGATCTGCATTCATTATGTCATGATATGAACACTTTTGAATTGTTTTTTTCTGAGTTCATAAAGATATGTTCTATCATTTTATCTGTAGTTACTTTACTGAATACAGTACAATAAAACATCTCCAGTCCATCTACTGATCACTCGGTGCTCATTGACCACAATCCCCTATTCCTTGATCCCTTTGTTCATGGTCTCTAAGTACCTCCATTTAATTCTTTAATTCTATGAGAACAACTTTTTTTAGATTTCACATCTGAGTAAGATAGTATGGTACTTGTCATTATGTGCCTAACTGATTTTACTTGAAGCAATTGCCTTTAGCTCCATGTTTGTGTTAACTTTTCATCAATAGTGGGCAAGGTTTCTCTTTTCTCTACAACTTCACTAGACTTTTAAGTTCTTTGTTGTTTTTGAAAAAAGCCATTATTACTAAAATCAGATGGAATCCCACAGTGATTCTGCATTTCTATTTAGTCATAGTAGACATTTTGTCCACATACCTGTTGGCTATTTGCACAGCTTCTTCTGAGAAATGCCTAAGTAGCTCTGTTGTCTACCTGGAATGTGATTGACTTTTCCTGTAGTTCCTTGAAAGTTTTCAATATTAACAAATATTTAGAGGCAGATTGTACAATTGATTTCTATAATTTATTACCTTGTCTCCTCACTCTGATGATTGGATAGGTCATATGTGTCACACCTAAATGTGAAGTGCATAAGTCAACCTTGAGTTCTGTGCCACAGACACTGGCAACCTTATTCTTACTAAATCTAGAAATCTCTAAGCTGAGATAGACACCCAAAGTATTCCAAGGAATCTTACTGTCTCTGTCATTAAAGTTCTTGGATAATCAATGAACATCACATTCCCTATATTATTTGTGTGGGTGCCGGGGATCCAAACTCATATTCCGATGCTTTGCACAGCAAGGATGTTAACAGCTAAACCACACTTGAACTCAGTTGGTAGGTTTTTCATGTGCATTGCTAAGGATCTCTTGTTTCCATTTCCTTTGGAATCTTTGAACTTCACTCTGTTTAGAGGAAGTTTTGTGGAAGAATTAATACGGTATTGATTGAAGACAAGTGCATGGTTTTCCCTGCTATTTAAACCATAAGGAGATCATCAAAATTACCATTTTTCCTGATTTTGTATCTTTCCAAGAAGGATCTGTTATTATAGCTGCAGGAAATTTCCAAATATGGACATAACCCATTGCAATGGTCCAGAGATGCATTCCAGACCCAGTAGAAATGTTTTGTAGATAAGTTTGAAATGTTTCTTTTCTATAAACAGGAACAATGTGAATTAAAAGTCCCATTAAACATTTATGCCATATACATATTTTCAGAGACAAGTAATAGCTATGAAGAACTTATTCTAGCTTATGTAAGAACTAAGGGTAATCCATGTATGTTCTCTGTGTTCAAAAATTGAATATATCTTTGCAAGATAAGTCATAACTACAGCAGACTAGTTTTCTTATTGAATTTTGCAAAGAGGGAGGAAGAAAGAGAATGCATAGTTCTCACAGCATAGCCCATGATGGATTCAGCCTTTTTATGCTCCCACCTCAACTAGCCCACTGCTTATACTACATGTATGACATCATTCTTGACATCATTTATATTTTAACTGTATGTCTAAGGTGCATGTGGTAAGATTTAGATGGAGAAAACTCTGGAGATTCATGGTAGGATGTAAGATCTACGTGGAAACCTGCTGTACGTTCTGACACATCTTACAAAATACAGTTTGAGATAACTATCTCTACATGACATCCTTGAACTATCCCCTCAGTGTTTATGTTAGTATTTATTTATCTACCTAGTGGAATTCTCTCTGGGAACTCATAAGCAATTAGACTGCTGAAAACTGGAATATACTTTCTGTAGAAAGACAGAGAATCCGGGATTTGCTCACCACAGGAACCCATGTATTTGATGTTGCCCTCACATCAGAAATTGAAGTATCTTTAAGTGGCTAAAGAGAATTGCCTAATAAAAAATGTTTTGTTGGATCATATTTTAAGATGTATTTTTTTAAAAATCTACTTCAAAAGTTATCCAGTATCTACCAAGTGTCTATTATTTTGCTAAATATTATAATTAACAAAGTGTTACATGTAGTGATACACAAGTTTTATCCCTGCATTTGGAAGGCAAAAGCAGGCAGATCTCTGTGAGTTTCAGGCCAGCCTGATCTGTAAAGTGATTTCCAAGACAGCCAGGGATATATAGTGAAACTCTGTTAAAACAAACAAACAAATAAACAAATAATAAAAATAATAAAATAAAATTAGCACTGACATTTTAAATTTTTAAACCCATTTTCCACTTTAGGAGAGTAGTTCTTAGAAGGGTAGAACATGCACATAATTCAGCAGTATAAGGGTATTTATATTGAGTGTGCTCCCTTTCCAAAAAAAATATGAAAGACAAGAAAAGAAAACACGTCTTGAAATATCTGCTACCCCTCCAGTGACTTTTGTGCAGGCAATCAGTGCTGTGTTCTTGGAAGTAGCATCTCAAGTAACCCTTAAACATTTCACAAGCAGTGAAGAAATTTTAACATTTCCAAAGGATTAATCAAAAACTTGCTTCACCAATTCTGACAGTCTGAGTCAGTGATCCATTACACTGTGTCATATACAGTAGCATTTGCCCCTAAACATTCCTCCAGCTTTCTGCTTTTAGGACATTATTTTGCTCTAAAGCACATCCACATGTAACTTGAAGTTAAAAATAAATTTGTTTTTATTAGAGATGGTTCAACATTAGTATGTATTATTGTAAGGTCATAAATTAATGATATTTATAGCTTAATGAGCATAAGGAGAAAAAACAGGAATATAGGTATAGGCTGGAATGTGCTTAACAGTTTGGATCTGCTTGGTTGAGTAGACCATCATCTTTGTACTGATTGAGAAGACCCAAGTGATATGCCTAGATGGGAACTGGAGCATCTCAAGAAATACATTTTTCTGGAATAGTAATAAACGTAGAAAAACCAGTCTGAGAAATATCTATGGTAATCGCAACCTCACTAGGATTATCATGATATAGGACCCATCACAGGGAATAAGAAAGAGTTGTGTTTCTTCTGAGTAGGTCCCAATTTTCATGATGTCCAGTAATATACTGTGAGTTAAGATGGCTCCATGCTCTCTTCTTATAAATATGCCTTTCATTATTTTGCCTATGTGCATGCCATCATTTCGTTCAGTGGAATTACTTGGCCCCCATAGTATTTCTGTAAAGTTTGTTCATTCTCCTAAAGTGCTCAATATAGAAACCATTTGACTTGACATTTGTTAGCTATCTAAAATTATTATTCTAAACTTGTCATATTATTTCATCTTTACCTCTTTCAAAACAAACAAAAACAGTCAAACAAAATAAAACTACATTGGGCCTGATATTAATGTTTCCAATTTTCAGATGAAAGAGTGAGTGATACTTTAAGTGAGACTTAGGCAATGGCTTTATTTGTAGCTGTGTGAGTATAGGTTTGGGAAGAGATGATTCTTTTGCCTTTTGCCAGGGAGGAAGTTGGGGTTTTCTTAATGATGAGATTTTTATTTACAACACAAGAAAATTTGGGGATATTAGAAAACAGAAATGAAATAAAAATACTTCTGAGGAAGTAGAAATCATTCCACTATGAATTGTTGGCTAGTTGATTCATGCATGGCAAACCACCCATTTTCTTCTACAGAACAGAGGTTATACATTATAGTCACATACTATATACAGATGTACTGTCTACTTCAAATTTTTCTAATCCCAGTGTTACAATTGCACAAGAAAAGAAGATGAATTTTACTTGTTCTTTGTAAACCCAGCCTGCCCTGTGGTGACGTCTGCATCCATGGCTTGTTCATATGGAGTGGGATTTTACAAAGTGTCCTTGTATCTTGTTATACTAGCATACTTGTTGATAGTTCACAGCCAACAGATTTTCAATGTAGTCTTTTATTTCCCCAAGTAGACAATGGTTTTCCAGCCTTATAAATCCTCTAAGAAAGGAGGGGAGAATACAATTTCAGGTCAAAGTTCTCTCAAGTTAAGGGCCATGATCCCTTAGCTAGTGTGGGATAAGAATAGTGTTTGAGTTGTACAAAAGAACACACTAATAAATGAAAGTAGCTGGAAGGCAACAGCCTTTTACAAAAATGGGATAGCAGGGCCCAATTGGACTAGGAGGTATGCAAAGCCTAGAGGTCCTCTGTCTTTTATCTCTAATGAAGATGAGAACTGTGCCTCATCCCTTTGGTGGCAGGTGGGCTTCACATCCTAATATTGGCTAATTAGTGAAGTGAACAAAGATACATTTCAGGAAACACATGCCCTCATCATGCAAACTACCTTTGATATAACATGTAAATTAAGGTTTCTCATATTGAGAACCCAAGCCCTCAAGCACATACATGACTTATGTACCTAGTGCTTTTCTTATTACTTATGACAGAAGTACTTGACAGAAGCAACTTCACAGGAGCAGCCTATTTGGCTGCATAGTTTCAGGATTTCCCACCAAGGCAAGACTGGGGAGAGTTCATGGGCATGGATGTGGCCCAGTTTATTTTGGTGCCAGTGTGAGGTGACTAGACACATTATGACAGCAAATGAGGAAGCAGAGAATGGATGAAAAAATGAATATAATTTTTAAGTTCTATTGTGGTAGCCTACACATGAATTTTAGGCCCTAGAACTCAAACACAAATGGCTACCCTGGACACACACAAAGAAAGACAAGAAAAATTAAAAAAAACAACAACAACAAAAAAAAAAAAACACTTCTCATCTTTAGAAAATATGTTCTAGATGGCAGTTTCATCATTTTTTTGTTAATTTTTAGTAACTTCATTTTAACATTGCCAATGTAAATCCTGCCCAGGTTTCCTCTTGCTCTGAAATACCTCCTCTCATACCCATCTACCTCCATTCCAATCATATCGTTGGCTTTTTCATTATTGTTCTTCAAGGTGTTAGGAATTTTAGTGCTTCTGAATCTGTGTATACAAATCTGTGTGAGTCTCTGATGTCACTAAAGTAATTCTAGTAACTCTGGAGTGAGCAAACACCTCTGCATGGAAAGTGGGTAACTCAAAAGAAAGTGTCCAGTGTAGGCGGAGTTTACCCACAAGGACACCAATATCAGATAGATATTTATTAAAATATAACCAACACTCACGGTACAGGTAACAGATTACAGTTGCACCTGAATAGGAACCGGAGTCTGCAGACGGACGGATGATGGGATCCTCCCTCCAGCAGCCAGGAACCAGGAAGAGAGCCCCCCAGCGTCCCAGCAGCCCCTTATCAATGGGTTTGGCCACACCCCCTCCAGGAGCCCGGGACCCTGGATAAGCTTCCTTGGACCCCATCAGCTGACACCTGAATCCCACAACAGTCCAGTGCTCATCTGACACTTGGACCATACTCCCAGGTTATTTGTTTAGGGGTAGGAGGAGGTTGGCAAATGGATGGTGGGATAAGTGGGATTGGAATGCATGATGTGAAATCCACAAAGAATTATAAAAATTTAAAAAACAAAAAAAGGAATTACTGATGGTGTCAAACCTTTCTATGATACAGGCTGGTGTATTGTATTCTCACAAATTTAAATTAAGCTTCCCTTGTACTTCATGTACACTGTCAGAGAATGGAGGAATTTACAATCTTCATCTGCATTCTGTTCTCAGTTACCTAGTACTACAGATGGAAGAGGGAAAGGGGGACGGAGGGAAGGAGAGAGGGAGGGAGGGAGGGAGGGAGGGAGGGAGGGAGGGAGGGAGGGAGGGAGGGAACTTTAGCTAACATATCTGGCTTCAATCCTAGAGATTACATCAGGTGATGGTCTCCTTGCTCTCAGAATCCATGGGTGGTACAGACCATTGCTCAGTAAGAGAAAGAGAGTGTGGCTGTATAGCCTAATGTCTTCTGATTGCTTCCTTTCATAGAGCCACCAGCATTCAGTCCTGAGGACTCTACACTTGTGAACTTGGCTAATCTTAGTCACTTTCCAAAGGCTTCATTCTAATCATCACTTCGGGATTAAGTTCATACTTTTTGATACTTCAAAACTGACACTAAATGTCAAAACAAATTTTTTTTATGGAAAAACCTAAAGAATAATGCAAGCACATTTGTTGTTGATTATTTAAAGTTGCCAAAGTTTCTAAGAACTTAAATGATCATATAATTTTAATTGGAAGAGAAAGCAAAAGAGAAAGGAAGCACTCAACTAACTAGGATGTTTCTCAATGTGAGATTCTTCTCGGGAAGGGTTCTGTGGTGATTTAGGCATTATTCAAAATGGACTTTGTAGTTTCATCATGATTGTTTGAATATGCCAAAATTTATGTACCATGTCCATTTGCTAAGTGAAAAGAATGTATAGACAGTATTAATTTTTATAAGATACTAGACTAGAAATTCTTCTACCATTTACAAAGAAAATATACAAATCCTGTCCCCACAGAACAATAAAAAGATAGTTACATGAAAACACAGTCAATAAAAAAAATTATACAAAGTATCATACAAGTTAACACCCAGAATGTGTGATGGAGATTGTTAGGATATGGTAATTCATTCATTGAAAGGTTGTGAAGCAAGCACTGTTAAACAGACAAAGAACTCCTGTCCATGTGTTGAGTTGGAAAATAAATAGAAAAATAACTAAAAATTGAAAGTAAGCTGAATCAGGTAACTAGAGTCCTACCTTAGGAGTTTGGATTCAAAATACTCTTGTGACTGGCAGATCTTTTGGGAAAAGAGAATTCCCTGAAGAGAAAACACCAAGGATCACCTGAATGAGATAAATCTAAAATGTCAGAAATACCCACCACCTTAGAATGTGTGGCAAAGTTCATTAGATGAAGATTAATTTTAACAGGTGATTATCTCCTAATTGAAGAACAATTGAGAGTTTGGAAGCAAGTGATGCATTAGGGAATAAGTGGGTACCACATGTGTGAACTTTTCAAGACCAGTCAGACTTGTGGTCACTTTAGACTAATAGCTTTCAATCAGAAAACATTTTAAGTTCCAAGGGATATTTTGCAATGTCTGGGCATATTTGTTTATGTCCCCTACTTGAAAGGACCATGCTACAGCTTCCAGTCATGGACTTAAAGTGTAGAACAACCTATACAGTGAGGCATAACCCCCAGAAAGAAGAATTATGTGACTCCCAAGTGTCCATGAAACTGGGGACGGGAAACTCTGCTTCCAACTGAGGAGGTGAGTTACACAGTTTTTGTTCAAGTCCAGTTGCAATTCAAAGCCTTTGGAAGTGATTAAGAAAAAGTTGATCCACTTCACATCTGGTCCTATAATATGCCTCTGTCAAATTTAGAAATGGATGGGCAAGTCCAAATGGAGAAGGCAGATAGCTTCAGCTCATCAAAGTTGGGAGAAAAAGGATGTTCAGTTGCCTCAAAGAATACCAAGAGATGAAGTAATAAGAGAGTTGAAACAAGTCAACTTTGATTTTGCCAAGAGCATTGTTTCAGAGTAACAGGAGAAAAGAAATCCAACTAAGAGTCGTTGAGAGAAAAAACTGGAAACCAGTTACTGGAGAAATTCACTATATCTGTCACTCTAATGAGGACAAACGAGACATGTCAGTTGGAGACATCAAATTCATTTTAGAAGAAAGTCATATTCCCATAATAAACTAAGTGATATAAACATAAAAAATAATTGTCCATGCAGAAAAGAGATAAAACAACCATATGTGAAGCTCCAGAGAAGACAATCAGGAGTAGGAATGAATGTCCTCTGGTGTGACAAATGAGGGTCGGATGAGACCACAGACTCTCAAGGCAGAAGAATACAAGCTTAGTTCATCACCACAAGACTCTTATTTCTAAAGAGGGCATTAGCACCTACCTGCATTTGACTCCCCCCCCCCATTTTTATATTAGTATGTTATTCTTGCTGTAATTCTTTATTTTTTTTATAACTCGTATTACAATGCTCTGCATGGGAAAGCAGTGAGTGTGTGTGTGTGTGTGTGTGTGTGTGTTGGTCATTTTTGTAAAGGTGTTCACAAGGAGATATTTTATGCATTTTCAAATAAAAATATATTCAATTGAAAACATTTGAGAAATAGGAATTTGGTAGACAGAAAGGCTTTCATAAACCTATTGAAAAAAGAATTTCTACTTTTTCTAGAAGACTAAATGTATTTAATTTTTGCCAAATAAATTTTCATTTAATTCTTTTTCTTAACGAATTTAAATTGTAAATTCTTTTCATTTGCAGGTTTGAGTTTGACTGATTTTGTTCAGAATATTGTTTTTCCAGATGTGTAAATTTTTTTAAATTTATTTTCTGTATGTTAATTCTATAGAGCAGTGAACGTGATCAAAACATCACACATGAATGAAAATTTTTCCACCTCAAATGGTCTGTCATACCCTAGCTGAAGCGAAGTAGCACCGATTTACTGCAGGTGAGGTGGAAGATTGCTAGAGGTTACAAGATTGATTCTGCTTTTATTGTTGTATTTGAGGTTGACTTTTATACCCCAGTAACTTTCCTGAATTTGTGTTTTTCAAGTGTCTGTGATGCTCAGTGTCAGGCAGAGCCTTGGATGACACTCTAGGATGAGGACATTTGCTGAACAGCTGGTCATAAAACAAATTTGAAAGAGCATTTTAGGACTTAGTCAAACTGAAATTTGTTTTCTTTATTGAAAAATGGCCAGATCAGCAATTAAAGATGTGTTTGTGTAAGTGCTGAAATGTAAAAGGAAGTATCTCCAGACAAAACAAAGTACCACAGGGAATACAAATGGCCCCTTCAGTAATAAGAAAATTTAACAACTCTGGCTAGCTAGATCACTGCTCATGACAAGACATGGCAAAGTTCATACCAAAACCCTTCAAAGCAAATTGTCACAAAATCCAGCATTTTAAAGTACAGACATCTGGTAATTTTTTATTGCCCTCCTTCTGCACCTAACTGAAGAATGTAAGGTCATCAATCTATGGATGTCCATTTTCCCTTCACCAAATACAACTTGTAGCAGGTGAATAAATGAAGCAACACAAGAAATATTTCAGCATGAGAAACTAGTAGAATACTAACTTCCGCAAACTGTGTATGCACAGAGAGAATATGAAATAAGGTTTGCTGATTTTTGCAAGGGACTGCTTATTTAGTTCTGTGAATGTAAGGAAACAATAAAGTTGTATGGTGATAAATGAAAACAATGACACCCACCCCAATCCAACCAGGTTAGCAGCCTTAACAATAATAAGAATAAGTAAGAGTAAGTTATGACTCCAGAAGGATGTTATATGTTGCATTAACAATAACTCAGGTACCAGAATGCCCACAGCACAGAGCTCTTGGCATAGGAGGTAGATACATGCTAATGGGGTTGCAGATGGTGGTCCACAAGGCCATATTACCCTGTATAGACATAAGTTTTTGAGAGAAAATATCTAAGTAGACAGTGCATCTCTTGTTGATAAATTCTCCTCAATACACCTGTATCATTTAAAAATAGAACAATCTATTTTTTTAAAGAGAGAGAGGTGAAAAGAAAGAAGGGGAAACAAAAGCAAATAAACACTTAATAAAATGTCCTTGGAATTGTATCTGATGGTCTCTGGACATGAATTTTAGCATTAAGCCATAATTTAAGCCGTAAGTCCAAATGGCTTCCAGTATGTGAAACAAGTTATAGAATAAACCACTAAAAGCCCACGGTTATATCATGTTGAGGGCTTCTTGAGTCACCCCATAAATATTTAGCTGTGGTTTGCAGTTGGAAGATAAATTCAAAATGGAATCCTAGAGGGCAGGCTTTAAAGTTGCATATAAATGCTCCCAATCTCAGTTAAGAAAATGATCCAGTAGAGACAAATCAGGAAACTTCCTGTAGAGACTTTCCACAGAAATATCCCATAGACAATAAGCATATATATGGTGTCTGTCTTTCCAGATGACAGGAAACTCCCAGAAAAATTGACAGCAAAACAAGAAAAGAAAAGCATGAAAGCATTTCATTTTTATATTTACAGAGTTAAGTGGCCTTGATGCAAAAATCAATGTAGAACACAGCACAGAAATGATATGAAGAATAATTCAATTAAAATTAGGTTAAGTTAACTAATATCATGTGCTAAAATGGAAAAAAATCATCATGAAGAAGGTGAAATGCCATCCTAATTAATTCGCTTAATACTGGAGTTCTAACTAGTGTGGTGAAAGAATGGAAAAGAAAAGAGAAATATTCAAGATATAGTTCATTTTATTCTGCATTTCAGAGGGCAGGAGAGATTTACAGAGGAACTAAGGAAAGACATTAGCCATTAAAGTGGAGAGAACACAATATATGGGCGTAAGGAATCATATCAATTTTCATCTACAGCTAGTTAGAAAATAGAATGCTGTAGTAGTGGGTTCTCTCGGGTCCCGGACGCCAGAGGTCCCGAGACCCACATACCTGCCGGGACCGCTTAGCCGCCCACCGCCGCCCGGGTCCCCAGAAACGACTCAGACGCTTCTATTAACTTCATGCTGTTTGGCCTATGGCTCAGGCACATTGCTAGCTAGCTCTTACATCTTAAATCAACCCATTTCTATTAATCTGTTGGCCACGTGGCTCGTGGCTCACCCGTGTCTCCTTACATGTTGTTCCTTTGGCGGCTTCAGCTCGGTCTGCCTGACTCCACCCTGCTTCTCCCACCTAAGCTCTGATTTCTCCTCCTACCTATTCTATGGTACCTGCCATGGCCCAAAACAGCTCCTTTATTTAAAGATTGAGATTCACAGCATAAAGAAGGGCATTCCCACATCACTTCCCCTTTCTCTCTAATCAAAAAGGAAGGTTTCAATTTTAACATAGCAAAATTACATATAACAAACAAAATAGCTATCAAGCAAGAATTACAGTTATAATATCTAGTCTATTTGTATTTAGCAAAATTAAAGAAAATATTCTATCATCTACTTTATCTTTATGAATATAAAGTTTCATATCTAATATACTTTTTAAATGACTAAGAAAAACTGTACATATAACTATCTAATCTTCAACTACATCAAAGACCACAAAAGGATATAATATTTACCCAAGTAAGCCAGAAGTGCAAGCGACTTCTAAAATCTAGAAAGGACAGAGATGACACCTATCTGCCTGGACAGTCACCCAAAGTTCCTTTATAAAGTTGGGGCATCCATCTTCAGCCTATAGGCCTGGAGTCTCTTTTCATTTCAGTGAAGCAGGAAATCTGCTCTGCCCATTCTGGCACAGTTCATCCGTTGCTTCTCCTTGAGTCCTGAAGAATGTCTGACAGTTTTCTCTGTAAAGCAGGAACCTGAATGATGATCTTGGCTTGTTCTGCCAAAGTTCAGAGGTCATCTTCTTATGGAACCTGCATGTCCAGTTTAAACAGCATACTGTCAAGCAGTCAATATAAAAACAGGTTCTTCTCTAGTGGCTAACCATTACCACAAATAGAGTAGACTCTATATGGAGTTTTTTCGAAGCCCATTTTTTTCTTGAAGATTGGTGCTGCCAGGAACAAATCTGTCTCACTGTCCAGAAAAGTCTAAGCTCTTAAAACATTTTAAATGCCATATTCTGTAGGTCTTAGAAGTATTTGAAGATTATCTATCTAATTGAAATATATCTTTGTATACCTAAAAATCTTAACTAACCTAACTATAAGTTTGATTATCAAAAGTGACTATTAACCTTCATTTCTTAATTATACACTACAATTTTAAAACAGTTACATGAACATCATACCTTAAAGAAGAATAGAAAAACACATACAGCATAACAAAATTGACCTTAAATTTGTATCAATAAACCAAAATCTATACTAATGTAAAGCATTTTGAGATTAACAGCTGATTTCCTGATCTAAGTAAATTCAATAATCTAATTTTTAAAAAAGCATTTATATACCATATCCCCCTTTTCTTCTTAGAAAGAGATTGAGTATGACCATTAACCATTTATAATGAAAACAAACATTTAGGAACAATATTTGGGGAATTTGGGCGTTGTTTTCCATTACTACTTCCTGCTGATTAAGGGGCGTTGAAAATCTCACGGTTGTTGAGACTGGGTCATAATCTGCAGCTGTGAAGCTTATCTGGCCATCTCTTCTCATCAGAGGTTTTTTCAGGGGGTCTTGGTTGATGAAACCATATTTGTTTGGAAGCAATCCACAGGCTCTCATCTTCTGTGGAGACAAAAGCAGAACTCTTCCGAAGCAGTAAATCCTTAGACACAAATTTTGAAATCAAAATACCTTTAAAATATACATTCTTGTTTAACTTAGTAGCCTTTGCAATCCATTGTCTTTTTGCAGTTAGCTCATTAACAGTTAAAAAATTAAAAGAAAACACAATAACAACCAAAATCCAGATTTTGTGTCTATTTTCCATCTTTACGTGGCTTATTATATTTTTATTATTCTATTTTTCGCTTTAAAAACTTTTTCTAACCTCTTTCTTTTCTCTCTGAAGCCTATGTACCTTTTACAAACATTGTAACCCGTTTACAGGTTTTCTTTTTATCTGAATCTGTGTTATTGTGAATCCTTAATCATCTTTCAACCTTAAGAGCTTTTAAAATATATTCTCTAAAAAGAAGCACAGTTTTTGCAAATTAGGCTGAATCACTAAGTTTTCTTAAACGGACCGTAAACAGAGCACACCCAAGAAAATGCTGCTACGAAGAAAATTTGTTTCTTTTTTGTTCAAAATAAACAGAAATCTAAAACCAATCACATGTAGCTTACACTGCCTGCCGCCAGCCCGCCGCCGGCGCCATTTTGAATGTGACCCGGACCATGCTTTTTTTGTACAAAGACCCGATTCACATACACAATTTGGAAGCTGCCTTTGCTCAGTTTCTGCTAAAACCCTTTATAAACTTTCTCAGGCATTAAGTGGATAATCGACCCACGTTGGATGCGCCATCTGTAGTAGTGGGTTCTCTCGGGTCCCGGACGCCAGAGGTTCCGAGACCCACAGACCTGCCGGGACCGCTTAGCCGCCCACCGCCGCCCGGGTCCCCAGAAACGACTCAGACACTTCTATTAACTTCATGCTGTTTGGCCTATGGCTCAGGCACATTGCTAGCTAGCTCTTACATCTTAAATCAACCCATTTCTATTAATCTGTTGGCCACGTGGCTCGTGGCTCACCCGTGTCTCCTTACATGTTGTTCCTTTGGCGGCTTCAGCTCGGTCTGCCTGACTCCACCCTGCTTCTCCCACCTAAGCTCTGATTTCTCCTCCTACCTATTCTACGGTACCCGCCATGGCCCAAAACAGCTCCTTTATTTAAAGATTGAGATTCACAGCATAAAGAAGGGCATTCCCACATCAGAATGCTAACATATTTTTGTGAGAAGCATAATATATAGATCTATGATTTTGTTGGATATATATGAAAGTAGCTTGAACAAGTAAATGTGTACTATATAGACATACATGTATTATATAAATATAAGCATATATATTTCAAATTTGTGAGTAATTACATAAAACAGGCAAAACATTCTATTCCCAGTAGCTTTTGATGTTAAATAATGGAATTCTTCAAATTGGGTATTAAAGAAAAACTACAAGAACTAACAAGAAAATTTTTACAAATGGCACTAGAGAAAATGAGCCCTTAATGAAAACAATTAGACATAATTCACTTAAAGGACAAAGTTCTCAGATCGATTAAAGTATTAAATACAGAAACAAAACATTGATTAACGAAATAAATTATAAATTAAAACATGAAGTTAAATTAATTTCTATCTCTTATCATTAAATAATTTTTGTAACAGAAAAAAATTTCAATACAAGAATACTTTAATTATAATAATAAGAAATAGTTTAAATTATTTATAAAACAGGAACTGTATTTTCATGAAAGTAAAGCATTTTAATCTATAGTCTTTGATCATAGCTAAAAATAATAATAAAATAAGTAAATATGGATGAACAATAGCTGATTAAAATCTTTTCAGATGAAACCAAACTTGGAATACTTCCAAGAAGTCAGTGGATAAAATTAGAAATCAAAGCAACAAATGAAAGATCACTCAGAAATCATTCGCAACTGACCATCATCCATTAGAGATGAAAAGTGCTTAGAAAATGTCATGATCAAGGTTAGAAAGAGAACAATAGAAATAATTTTAGGAGGACAATTAAAAGTCAAAACATTTGAAAAGGGAAAATCAGTGAATCGTGTTCAAATAAGGGAGTTCTATTTTGTTTATATAATTTCTAGTGGTGGAGAGAAACAAAAAAAGACTATAGCTCTTACTGTATATTCAAATATTATGAAGTAAAAAAAATGTCAAATTGAAGATTTAAACAGAGTTATGTTCATTTCAGGCATGAATGGGGGAAACGAAATACAATAGTATTAAAAGATTGAACATTTCAAATGCCAAAGCTTGGGGAAAATTTACCACTGGACCCTGTAGCAGTGGGGTTTCTTGGACCCGGATGGCCAGAGGACCAGACCCACGGACCTGCCGCTCCTCCTACTTCTTCTATGATGCTTGTCATGGCCCCAAACAGCTCCTTTATTTAAAGATTGATATTCACAGCATACAAAAAGGCATTCCCACATCAGGACCCCAACATTTTTACAATAATTTTTTGTCTTTTTTTTTTAATCTGGAGCTTAGAAAATATGTTGGAGGCTCAATACATCTTAAAAGACCAAAACAGTGAAATATTAAATCTGCAATTGTTAGAAAAACTTAAAAACAGAATTTAGTCTCACATATGGGCAGCAATAACACACACACACAAGTTTAAAGCATGAAAATTGTATGTGATAAAATATCATCACCCTTAATGTCTCCAAATATTGTCCTATTAAAAATGACTGGAAAGATTTTACTGAGTAAATGCTTCCCCAGGCAAAGCTCTTTCATATTAATCAAGCTGCTGTTTAGTCACGTGCTCTACTATCAGCTGATCAATGTTATTGTTCTTTGCTAATTTTTTTTATCAATTTGTTGGTTTTCAATTTGTTACTTCCCTGCTTCTTTAAACTCCCTTATTTCCTAAGTTAATCTTAAAAAAGAGTTGGTATCTTAAAATTTAATTATAATTTGAATTATACTATGATAAATGCATATTTTTATATAAAGGCTTAACATTCAGTGTTGTTCTAAAATGTTTCCTCCTGTAAAAGTAACACAAAGTCAGCACAATATAGTGTTTAAAATATGAACTAGTAGACTGGCAAAATGGCTCAAGGGCTAAGGGTCCTTGCCACCAAGCCTGAGGACCTAAATTTGATCCAGGAAATTCCTTTGAGAAGAGAGTCACCTCCTTCAAGTTGTCCCCTACCCTCCAAATGTGTATCATGGCAAGTATGCATGCCTCTAAGCTACTCAATTGCAATAAAATAAATTTGTATTTACGTTAGTATATGATAGGCATAGAAACTTTACTTAAAACTATACACTTAGTGTTAGTCTATTTGAGAGAGAATAGGAAAGAAGAAGAGAGATGAAATTCATTGGCAACAAGAAAAGTTTTTGTTAAATTCATGGTCCGAAAATCATGATATAAAGTAATTTAAACTATATTGTGTCTCATTTTCTCAATGTTTATCCATACAAAGTCAGTGCCATAAAGAAAGAAATGTCTGACTGGTGGTTTAATACAACATGATTTTTTTTTTAATTTCAGGAATGTATGCCTTAAAATGTCATAAAATTCATCAAATAAACACATAAAAATACTTGATAAGTTAGAAGAAGAAAGATTAATAATAGCTTTAAGACAGTAAAAGTAAGACACTATTTACTATTAGGCAAAGGTTCTAATAACACTTAAAGGAACAGCAAAACTAAATTATTTTCCCCATTCTCATATATATATATATATATATATATATATATATATAACACAAAAATCAGTATTGGAACCTAAACATTTGTAAATATGATCTTGATGTTTGGTAAGTATAACTAAGGAGCTAATAGGAATGCCTTACAGATATGAAACACTCTACAAGGCTGATTGGCTGATTAGCACTTCTGTGGTTGTAGAGAATGGGAATGTTATAGGTTGCAATTACACTCAGCTATCCATCATCACATGCAAACATTTATGGTAACTTTTTAACCTAATATCCTTGAGACTATCAGGTAAATCTATTCAGGATGTATAAACAGAACCTTAGCTTTGCTGTAACCCACCTACCTGATATTTTCACCAGTGTTTCTGAAAACTGCTTTGATTTATGACTTTTATTGTTCAGTGACCATAAAAGTGTCATATAACTATTACCATAATGTAGCATGGTATGTGAGGTAGTCTGAATCAGTGTTTCTGGGCTGGCATACATATATGATGCCATATAAAGATTTGAGGCAAATGCTGTGTGATGTGTCTGTTAGAATAATGAACAAATACTGGCTGTCTAACCAAAAAAAATGAAAATACTACAAACAAATATGCAGAAAATGAAGCAGGGCAAGTTACCCAATTTTGTTAGTAGAGCATAGAAATGAAAACTGAAAAATTCTACTTCCTTAGAAATTGCATCAGTTTTTATTAAGTAAGAATGCTTTGCTGGAAAAGAAAACAGGTATCGAGACTCTAGAAAGAAATAAAAAGAAAAAGTCCTGTCAAAATATCAATTAATTTAATCCTTTTCCTCATCTTGCTTCCCTCTGATTGAAATGTTCTAAAAGAATTTGGTGTTGTGTTGGAAAACAATGTGGTGTGCTTGTAAATATTTGCTTTCTCATAATATAGGCACAAGGGTTGTAGACAGAATTTTAGTTTGTGGCATGAACAAATATCATCTATCTGAACATGATTTTTTGAATTATTTTAAAATGTCATCTCTTAACTGACATAGCAAGTCATCTCTAAGTAATAAAATTTAATATGAGATTTGATTTTTATTCACATTTTGTGTGTTCAAGGTTTTCATTTCAGAAAGGATAATATTGCTCTGCAGAAGTTAAACCTTCTTACTTTCAATTCAATTGCTTTGATGTGCCTATTTCTTTGAACAAAACTCTCTTTTTTAAATGCTCTTTTGATATATAAGCTCTTGGTTGCCTTGAAGTTACTCTTGAAAGCAAATCGCTGATGAAGGCTTCTAGACTTTGCAAAAAAAGTACTTATTTTGATACATTTGTTGATGTTTTCTTGATAGGCAATAGGCTAGAATTTTAATTTACTTTTAAAATGTTCATTTCTTTGAATATTAAATACTAAACAGCAGGGAATGAACAGTATATAGAGCAGGAGAAAGGAGTGTTTGGAGGGCAGCCTCCTCTGTGTCTTCTGTGAGGCCCTCTCTTGGGTACACTGCTCAGGCAATGCAGATGAAGACAGAAAGGGTCAGACAAAGCTTTTTAGGGAAGAAGTCTACAGCAAGACTCGAGAGAAAAAATACTCTTTAAAAACATTTGACCAAATCCATAGAGATTTGCTTAGATTGCACTGAAATGGAAAATAAAACACAATGGACATTGTATGAGTCTCTGGCCCGGACTTTCTGGGATAGCCTCATGGCCTAGTCTCAAGGTTTGTACTGGTAGACCTGCGTACCCACCATCCAACATGGACACACAGATGCTTACATTAATATTAGGCTGATTGGCCTAAGGCCAAGGCATATAACTTGCTAGCTCTTTACCCTTGAACTAACCCATGATTCTTATCCTGTTCAGCCATGGGGCTCAGTACCTTTTCTCAGAGCAGCAAAGAGGTCCTCTGCTTCTTCTGGCTTGTATGGAAACTTTGGAGTCTCTATGGCATTTCTTTTCTGTTCTTCCTGTTCCCAGAGTTTTCTTAGTCTGGTAGCCCCACCCACACTTCCTGTCTGCCTTTGTCCAATTAGTGCTTTTTATTAAACTTGTAGGCAGGACAGTTATTTACAATGTACCATCATAAATCTACTACAAATAGAGAAGAATGAGTGCTGTAAAATAAAATAAAAATATTGACATAAGGTCAATCAGCATGGTAGTAGCTCAGTTTATGTTGTTTAGCTCCCAATGTTCTATCGCAGCAACCTTTCTCTGGTCCCACACCAACAATCAGCCCTGCTCTTGGGACCAGGGGATAGGCTAGAGCACTATTACCATATTGCTCCTACTCTGCCTTTTCATCCTGAGATTAAGTCTTTTATCAGTTTCTCCTTTGATGACCTCCTTATATTAAATCATTGTGTTTATCAATTTTCTTCTTTCTGTGACAAAGTAGCTGACAATATCGTCTCATGGAAAACAGGGCTGATTTCAGCTCCCAGTTTGAGTACAGGAAGCATGGCCAGGGTATGATGAGACAGCTGATCATATAACAGGTGGGCACCCCTAATTTTAGCACCCCAGACACCCCAAGAGCACGGCTAATGACCACTGTTAACTTTAAAGAAAAAGAGAGTTTAATGAATATGACTGATATACCGGTACACACATGTGAGGGCTCGAAGCACTGTGGAAGCCAAGAGCCCTGAATGCTTTCAGTAGTAGGGGAGGGTTACATCTGGCTCGTGTGATAGTGTGATAGAAGTTGTAACAGTTCTCATGGTAGGGCTTTCCTGGGTGGCCCAACCCAGGTTGTTATATCAGGAATGTGGTCCCAGGGCCTTATCTTGGGTGGTCCCGCTTGAGTGAAGTCCAGAAGGTCAAGCTGCTGACCAGGTGGGTCCCAAGAACTCAGGAAGTATATCCTGAGCAGTTGAGCAAGCTGCCATAAATCCTGAAAGCAAAGCTTTTCTGAGTATCTGAGCCCTGAGCAAACTGCCATCTAATTTAGTGATACAATGGAGCTGAAACTCTGTTCTGAACAAGCTGCCATTTAACAATGGAACCGAAACTCTGTCAACTTTGGCTAGTTTCAGGGACCTCAGGAAGGCAGTCAAGGGGAAAGAATCAAACAGGACTTTGCTATCTTCACACTCGCATTACATCTGCAGTGAGGAAGTTGAAAGTAACACATGCTGGTATTCAGCTAATAGCTCCTTTGTATTCCATTCAAGACCGGAGCCTATGAAATGGTCCACTTGCATGTAGAGTGGGTCTTTTTATCTAAGTGAATAGAGTTTAAAAGTTCCCTTACATATATGTCCTGTGAGATTTGTGATCACTATTAAACATATTTATTTATGTGTGTTGTGTGTGTGTATTACATATGTGTGTACATATCTATAATTTTCTTTTTTGTTTTGTTGGTCTGAAAATTTGATACCTGTTTCCTTCCTTACTTTACTCCTTTGCTTTTTCTCCTCATTTTTTTGAAAAGGTACTTCTATGTCGAACAAGCTAGATATGAAACTCTCTATCAATCTGCCTCAGCCCCACAGTCTAAGTCCTGAGATTCCTGCTATGTTTCACATTCTTTAACCAAGAGCATATTTGAGAAGTGCATTGGGAGCACTGTATTTTAAATTAATAATTTTTTTTTTTTACCTTGAGCATCCTTATTTAAAGATATGTATACCTTGGAGCCAGTATCCTTATGGCATCCCTCATTCTCAGGAAGCCCTTAACATCACAGGGTTTGATTTTGTTTTTGTTTTTTTGTTTTTTTGTTTTTTTTTTCAGATTGCTTCCCAGTCTCCTGTCTAAAGTCTACTGGTGATTATTCCATACTGGGCTAGGGTGTAGGGGCAATAGAACAGGGTACATTTCCAAGTGTATGCAGAGAGCCCCATCACTCCTTATTTGATGAATGCAGCCTGTTTTTCTTACACATTGTGTGTGCATAAATATAATGATCATGTTGTGAAATACACACACATTTATATATTTAACCAGTGACATACTATAGAGTTGATATGTGTTTTACAAAGAATTTGATTCATAAAGTATAATTGAGCTAGTGATTGAACTGAAAAATTGAAACTTTCTGTACCTAGTATAGAATGTCAGAATATTTAAAACAACCATGAAGTTAAGGCTTTTAATGCTTAGGATAAAAGTGAGTCCTGATGTCCCTAGATCTAAACCTTAACTTCCATTGACTTTAAGTAGACTTAGAAGAGACACACAGAGAGTACTGGAGAAGATTGAATTAATTGGTACAAACTGAAGGGATGAGAGAACACAATGGCCAGATGCCAGTTCTATTTCTTATTTCAACCAAGTTTTATATAATTTTTACTGTTTGTGGCCAGAGGGAGCTTGTACCATATAAGTGATTGACAAGCCATATGGACTGACTCTTAGAGAAGGGTGTAATGTAGTATCTTTGTTCTGTATAACAAAGCCTCCTGCTATATACCAATCTGAGAAGATTCAGAGTTCCTGAAGTCATGTTTAGAAAGTTATTGTTTAATAACTTCTGGGACCTTCTGGGCAGTAAAGAATGTCATGTTCCCTCTTAGGTCCAGAACAGGACTCAAGTTCTATTCTTCTGCTAGGTAAATAAAGTCTCTTGCTCCTGTTCTCAGAGTTTCACAGGCTATTGACTATAAGGGATAGATATAGCTCCCATGAACTCCAAGCCTGCCAGTATTTAATGAACTGCCTAACACATATTATTCTGACATTATGTATAGTTTTGAATATATTCTTATTTCTATAATGTTTTAAAGTATAAAATAAAAACATAAATACATGTATTTTAACTTCATTAAATTGTACATATAAAAATTTAAACTTTAATTATTATGAGTTTAAAAGCTCATTCAAAAATTCCCTACTTTTCATATTTTTGAAGTATTTGAGGAAAATGAGAGAGCGTCCCAAATAACTGAACATAGCTGGAAAAGTGCTATTTCCAGTTGCATTCTCTTTGTTCAAGCCTGTGATATAGACTCATTCACATCCTTATCCAAAGCTCTATTCTTGGAGACACTTTTTTTTTTCTGCACATACCTAAGGTAATGCTACTTTTCTAAACTGACAAATAAAGATGTAGCTTTTGGCTGTATCTGAATATTGGTTGATGGGGAGGAAAGGATTTTTGTACCATGGAAACCCAGGAACATTCTAGAATCAACATGCCAAGGAGAAACTTAGCAGTGTTCCCATTGAAGAAGGAATGAAACAAGGGCTAGGAGTGTATGTTGGTGACAGGAACATTTTCCGAATGGGTACCAGAGCAGAGAAGCCTTTCACAATACAGAGAATCCCGAGGTGGTGCTGTGATTGATACAAGAATCTCCTTGTCCAACTTGGGAGTTGTTAGATAGTTGGACTCACTCTGATATGGTCCTGATGGGGAGTACTCAGTAGGTCTCAGGGAGTGAAGTCTGGGTCTGCTAAGAGGGTATCAGAATGAAGTCAAAACAAGTGGAGGCCACCTCATAGGGGTTTCATGCACTGATGAATGGATTATGTAAGAGCTTGGCTCAGTGACAGCAGTAATAAACTCTTGGTTTGGGAGGCAAAGAACCTTCCTGGCTCTGAATATAAGTGCTTTGGGATCATATCCTAAGCGTTCCGGGTGTTAGGTTTAAAGACTCTGTATGTTAAAGTTGGTAATGTGTTCTTTTAAACAGACATTCACTGTATTTAGATGAGCCTTGTAGATTCTAAGCTAATCGTATGGGTTAAATATACAACAACAACTGAACTCTTCAGAGCCTGTGAGATGCTATTTTCATCTGCTGAATTTGCCTAGTGCCAATATGCCTTTATTGATCTCTGCTGAGCTGATACCATTTATGGAAAGAGAAAGTGCTGCCCTAGGCTCTGAGCTGTTGGCTGGGCCGTAGGAGAATACATTACCTAGCCTGCTGTCATATATAGGCTCTTGCTTAATTTCTGCCTATGCGTCCAGGCTTCTTTTCCTATGATTAGAAGTTTTTGTTGTTTATTGTAGATAAGAGAGAGAGACAGAGAGAGAAGAAGAGGGAGTAAGGAGTGAATAGTGAGAATATCTGGGTTCTAAGAAGGATGAGTAGCTGGGGAAGAGAAGCGCATGAGCTGGAGGGAGTTAAGGGCATAGGAGGGGATGAAAGGGACAGAGTGCTAGAGGGGCCCTGAAATGTGTAACAGGTACCTTTGATACTGAGGAAGCCAGGAGGCCAGCATGGGCTTTGATATGTGAGGGTGGGCATGTTACCTATTAATCCAAACATATCATAAACATACCATTTAGAATTGCTTTCAGATTTTTAAATTATTAAATCCTGTTCGTTTTTTGGTTGTTTGGTTTGAGTTTTGTGTTTTGTTTGTTTGTTGTTTCTTTTTTTTTGTTTTTTTGTTCTTTGTTTCCTTAGCTAAAACATTGTCATCATGGTATTTTCTTTGGGAAACACTCAGATGTTCTCTCCTCTAACCACTTCTCTTCTATACATGTATGTACGCACACTTTGGGGTGTCCTGTACATCTCATTTTTCTGGTCTTGTTCCAAGACAAATACCAATGTGCCTGGCATTTTAAAATGACAGGATGCAGTGATGCTGTGACAGCCTCTGTGACTTCTTTCATGCTTGCATGATTACCTCACTGCCATGGACCAGTGCCTTCACTCTACCCCCAATGAATTCTAGGGAAGGACAATGACTCACTCCCAATGTTATCGTCATTACTTAACAGAGTGCTTCTTGAGTAATCCATTACAAAGGGCAGAACATCATAGCCCAAGTGTATAAAGAGATCAAGTATGTTGTGTAGGTAATGAGCAGGAGTTTGTGTCTGAGCTGTTTTTTCGTAGAGGAGAGGGCAGTTTCTAGGATGTAGAAGTTTCAGGGCATTTCAGTGATAACAAGTGGTTTCGTGGAGACAGGAAAATGAGAGCTATATAGCCTGTTCTTTTCTGCCTAAAACAAAACTGAGCAAGTTCCTAGGTCCCTGTGGACAACATCCATCTGCGCCTTCAAATCCAAGCTGAGTCTGCTTCTGAAGCCCTAAGAAATTGGTGTTTTGCAGCTCCCTAGAGTCTACCTGGCATTGCCTCGCCTGGTTTGCTACTGTTCTCTTTCCCATGTGTAGGAATGAGGAATGAGTATCAATAAATCTGAATGTCAAAACTCCAATTCAAATGTCAAGACCATTCCACATCACTGGCTGTTTTGAATTCTGAGCCCAGATTCTACAACCAACAAGGCTAACAAAAAATTTGAGCATGTCACCATTTTCTTGTCAAAGAACATTCTTAGAACACCAAGCCTAGACTAAAGGAGCACACTCCTCTGCAAGTGTCACACACCCACAAGTAACCTAGCAGGTTATCTCAGAGTGTAAAATTCCTTTAATGACTTTTAAAGAATACTTCCTATGAAAGATATTTCACAGAGTTGTCCAACCAAATGTGACGGTGCTTTCACTATTGTGTTGTTTTGTTTGCATTTTTGTTGAAATTGAAAAATCTGGCACTGTTCCTCTGTTTACTTTATGGAGAAGAAGAAATATTCCAAATATTTTTGTGAGAGCAGAAGTTTTTGCTTGTTTTACAATCTGTGTGAGAAAACAGAATTATAGAATAGGATCAAATTCCCAGTGTTTCATTGATGTTGGGACATTGTAAAAGAACAACATACTCCTTTGACTTCAGAGAGAAGAAAATATGTGAAGGACCTCATGTGAAGCAGCAAGTTAAACAGTATAAATATTATTTAACTAAAAGGATGTGATGTGTCATTTAACAAAATCTATACAAGAAACAAGCATGGGTGCCTAGATACAGCATTACTCAACGTTGGTATTTTATTCCTTCAGAGGAACTTGAAGACCTCAGACGTGGAGGCTGTGTGAAACACTTTCCCCACTCTGCCATAACTTTCTAATTTTCTTCTTTTGTAGCTCACTGTTGTGGCTTGGGGTTATATTACATAATTCCATCTAGTATCAGATATAGAATGGCATCCTTCAATATTTGAGGGGACTCTACAGATCCATGACTAAATTCCACTTTCTCCCATCATCTATTATCCCTGAAGATCAGTGTTCTTTTTCATAATACATACTGAGAAGCCCTTGAGTCTTGTGACATGGAGTCTTAATATTTTCTGATGCATTAATATAATTGATCGGGTGGAATTTGCATGTAATCAAAATGCAGTTTTTGGCCTGAAACATTTTCTCATTAGTAACTTTCAACTGGTGCTTACTCAGCTGAGCCATGCAATTTTTGGTCTAATAAAAGCACAATCTGTTCATTTGTTTACTATGTTTACTCCCTAAAGGCTGAAGCTTTTGTGACTGAACACAAAGTATGAGAAGCAAAGGAGGGAATATTAACTGTAGGCATTGCTTCGGTGGCATGTTCTTCAGAGTTGGCGTTGGCTGCTATCCAAATGACTACTGGGCAGAATCAACCAAGCTTCCTTCATACTTAGATTTCCAAGGGTCACAAAATAGATCTTGAGCCCACATAAACACAGTACAAAATCACATCATAATTTTTGGGAATGGAGCAGTAGAACTCAGCCAGCATCAGTTCTCTTTCCTAATCCATCAGCCTTCAGGTCCTCTGTGTGCCTTCCCCTTAAGCTATGAACTTTATGCATAAAATGGCCATTCATCCCAAAGTATCATTGGTGCAATGAAAGAGGAAGCAGCCTCTAACCTCCTTCCCTATGGGGAATCCATATTTCTGTAGCAAACTATCATATAGATTTTAATCACTGCTTCACTGATGGCACCCAGAATGGGACAGCAGGACAGGCTAAAAAGTCCAGGAAGGGAGGAACAGCAGCATTAGCATAGGAAATGTGGATTTTTAAAAATTAATTCTCATTGTTTTACAAAAATGACAGAAGAGGGAGCCCCAGTGCCAAGTACTAGAGCTACTGAGCCCGTTCTCCTACCATTATTAAATGTAAAAAGTTCAAAAAGAATAGAAAATATGGGAGAAGAGTGAAAAGAAGGGAGGGACTGAAAGGGAAGGAAATGTGTATCTGTTCACTTCCTATGCACCTTTATTGGAAAAGAGAATAAAAGCTGAATCAGTCAGGCAATGAAAATGTACTGTAGTGTTGATGTGGTGGAGGTGACTGTCTTCCCATGCTATCACCCATTCAGGCTAAAGCTGCCAAAGTGTAATCCCATCTTCATGGCATTATTCAATCAAATGATTAGTCATGCTGGGTCTGGTGTTGCAGGTTTGTAACCTCAGCTACATTGGGGGCAGGGGGAGGCTAAGGAGGAAAGACACTAGTCTTAGGTCAGAATATATACTTCAGACCAACCCTGACTCCAAATAAAAGTAGAAACTGAGCTTGGGACATACCTCAGTGGTAGAATACTTACCTGCCATGTACAAGGCTACAGGTTCAATCCCTAGGGTTTGAACAAATCCAAAAACATACAGAACAAAGACATTGCTTGCCCAAAGTTTCCAAAGACTTTCCCAAATCCTTTATGGTCTTTATCTTCCTTCCCACAGTCACTATGTTAACTCCACCTGCAGCTAAAATGACCGCGTTGCTGTGACTCCTCTGAGGTCCCTGTGGTTACCTATAGGCAATGCTGTACACTTCATCTCACTGAGATGAGTGTTAGCAACAAGAGTTATTTTTCTTTACTGGATCAGATGTTCTTCTGGGCAGAGTGTTCTTCCCCTAGTTATTTCTTCTACACATAAAAATAATGAACAAATTTTTCAACAGAAAGTAATAACTAGTAAAATAATAACAAATATATTCAAATGTCTCACAGTGTCTCCCAAAATTGTTCCAAGTGTCATATTTTATAAATGTATTGCTATTTGTTGTCCTCTTATAACTTATATATGGATAAGGCAATGTCTTTGAGAACCTGTGTGGAAAGGTATGTAATATTTTCTTGTTTCTATAGAGTATCTATAGCTTTATACTGTAACTTCATAGCTCAGTATTGACCAATATCCAGCTTTGGATGCAGACTTGGATGAAGAAAACAGTCTCACACAACAACCAAACCCAATCTCAATGCAGGAGGGAGAAGAGGAGAAGGGGAGAGGATATGAAGGGAAGGAGGAAGGGAAAAATGGAGTTTTCAAGAAGCAATCTCAGTGATATAAATAAAGTAACTTATAAGAAAACTACAAGCTCTGGGTAGAATTTCACACAAATACAATAGACTCCTCTGTGATTTCATTTTTCATAGTTTGAGTTGCACACAGTCAACCAATATTCAATAAAATTTTCAGAAACTATGAAGTGGAAAATTCCAGAAATAAATAATTTATAACTTAAAAACTGTGCATTATTTTCAATTTTGTGATGAAAACCCATGCTGCTCTAATCCCCTTAGCCAGGATGGCACTCCATTATTTCTGGCATCACCTGTAGACTTGTCCTATGTCTATGAGTGATTGTTTTCAGGAACCCATTCCCATCTCAAAATCATAGTATACATAATTCCTCAACTTTAAAGTATGTAATACATACAGATAATGTACAAATCCTCCTACACTATCTGAATCACCTCTAGATATTTTCTATGCATACTAGTGTAGATGCAATGCAAATAGTCATTAACCATGGTATTCTTTTTTTAAAAAGGGCCAAAAATCTACGTATTGATTATTTGAAAACATAGTTCCTTCTGTGTGTGTCTGAAGCCATGTATGCAGAATCCTAAAGTAAGGAGGGGTAATTGTATATGAGACAGCTCCCGTGTCAGGAAGAACACAGTCATAACACATTTTATTAAAAAAATCTCTAATTGCCTTGTTTGATAACTAGTTGTTTTTAATCTCTTAATGTGCCAACTTTGTAAAGTAAATTTTATTGTAAGTATGTAGGTATGAGAAAAAATATAGTATAATGAGAGTATATTTTTCCAGTTCAGGTCCTTGGATAATGTTTGTGTGTCCTCCCTATGGATAAGAAACACTCATTGAAAAAAGAGATGGCAATTTCTCTTCTTGGTAAACCAGAGGATGTATTGTGTCTGTTGTAAACTCAGAGATAGCACTGAGGTAATTGTGCTTTTACAATTCCAGGGGTAGGAAGGATCAAAAATTTGCATTTTAAAATTTGAAGAACTGCCCTTTGGTAGTTTCAAGGGAAACATCATAACAAAAGAGAAGAAGTTATTTTCTTAAAACCTTAAAGTTTAGTTAAGATTGGTTGAAACAACAAAAAAACAGACTCATTTTACTAATCAGAATCAGAATTGCAAAATGCTTTCAGAACATTTACATGCCACTATTGAGAAGCATGGATCCACACAGTTGACGTGAGGCTGTTAAATTATATAAACTTGGTTCACTTTTTGTCATGTTTCCAATCCTGTGTCTTAACCATAAGCATCTCAGACATGGAGCATGGAGCAGAGCTATATGATCTAGAGTCCACTAGAATCTAGACAGCTGCTGGTGATTTGAGGGAAGATACTTCCTAGGCTTTTGTATTTTCAGATTCGGTGCCTATTTGTAGTGCCTTTTCTAGAGATTGAGTCTTGGAGCAAATATGTAACTATAGGCTTGCTTTGAAAGTTTAAAGACTTGAACTATTCTTATTCACCCCCTTTTTTCTCAAAAAACAAAACAAAACAACAACAAAAAAAACCCTTGTAGTTAAATATGTGAGCTACGTGCTGCTCCAGCGATAAAATCGACCTCTCCTCCCTGATACAATAAATTCTTATAGCTCTGAAATAGTAAACTCAAACTCTAAGTTGCCTTGATCAAGGTGTTTGATCACAACAACAGAAAAGTAAATAATGCAAGGTGTGGTGGAATATTATTTTAAGGTGTGTTACTTTTGCTTATGCTCTGGAACATTTGTTTAATGATGCAAAGGTATATTTGATTAAATGAAATTAACCTGTAGTTAGGAGGCTGAGTTAACAACCAGCTGACAGGATGTGGTCGGGAGGAACCAGGTGGAGAAGGGTTTTTAAGTGAGGGTTGGGGAAGGATGGACAGCTTTTTGGGAGACAAGAACAAGAAGAAGAGGCTCTCTAAGGAGCAGAATCCCACCTCAACCTTTCAATCTTGACTTCTTTAGCGGGACAGAGGTTTAGATAAATTCCCTTCTAGCTTTGAAAGAATCCAGTACCTAAGAATCACTTCAGAGTGTGGCTCTTACAGTTGGACTGCTGATGCAGACGTGGAATTGCAGTGGCTGATTAGGACAGTCATTGCTTAAAAGGCTTCAACAGACAATAGTAAGGTCATACAAATGACAAGAGATATACAAGGTTGTGAGTCATCACCCTGAGTGTAGAGTGAAGTGATGTAAAAGAGGGTCATATAGACAACATGGACATGGGGAATCTGTGAGATGTCAGCAAGTAGGTAAACCAGAGAGCCTCAATACCAGCATGCTAAAAGAGAGAGAGAGAGAGAGAGAGAGAGAGAGAGAGAGAGAGAGAGAGAGAGAGAGAGAGAGCGAGCTTATCAATGCACTGTTCCCAATGTTTTGAAATTTGAGTATGAGATTTGAGCATAACTTAAATAAAATCATTTTAAAAACTAGATTGTCACCGTGCACATGGTCTTCTGAGCAACCCTAGAGAAAACTGGACAACACTAATCAATAATTCGGATGAGAGGATTCATCTGACTGAGAAATGGGTTGTAGGGTCCCTAAGATTCTTGAGAACCAAGAAGTAAAGTGAAATATGGCAGCATATAGTGTCTGAATGCCAGACTCTGGTTACAATGACAGAGAAGGGAACAGAAAAATTATGAGCTATTTCCATCTGATCCTTTAGACTCACTTCCTCCATTGGAAATCTTCCCATTCTCCAGCTTGGAGACAACTCGAAAAGTTAGATCCTCTCATCCTGCTTCCTGACTGACAGCCTAGCTCCATCGAAGATTCAGAGCCCAAGAATAGAAACACAGACCCTGTGAGGGCTCACACTTGAATTTCATGGTCCTATCTAGGTTAGATTCTTGGCTTCAAAGTCTTCCTTGATGATTTTAATCTTTGATTCTCTTTGCTTCTCTTTTGGCACCCTGATATAGATCTTTTACCATCTTTGGCTTGGATCTCAAGTATGTGTCTGCTGTACCTATCACTTCCTTTTATGTGTATTTTAGCTCTTTACTGACTGATAAGGGGGTATATCTTCTGGTTACTCAAGAATCATTGTTAGTCATACTCTGGGCTGCTATGATTTTACATTCTTGTGTGGGTATGTAGCTTGCATCTTCTTAAGATTTTTAATGATAAATAATGAAAGCACAAGCTCTAGATTGATTACCGTGCCTTAATTATTTTTGTCTATGCATAGAAAAACAAACTTGACCTCTAATAGTAACATGCATTGATTTTTGCTTCTAATAACGAGTACCATTAGTTCATGTAATAATGGCTCTTAGAATAAGTCACTGTGTAGGAGTTTATCTGGAATGAGAGAATAGATATTATGCATGGTGGAGGCATCTATAGCTTAATAAATACTCAGTGAATGATCTTTCCTTGTTGAGGTTCATAAAATGACAACAGTGAAATACAAACCACAGTTTGCTTTCTGTATAATAATATTTTGAAGGTAGATAATGTTAGCAACCAGACTAAAACATGCCAAGTAAGGAACCTCAATAATAAGAGATAAAGTAATATCCAAATATCAATAGGGATATTTTTAAATTTCATGAGGAATCACATAGTTTGAGTTTTCAATTCACAGAAGGATGATTTGTCTAAATCCTAGGACTTCAGTGAGTAGGTGTGCAGTTGGTATACAGGGAGATTAACAACAAGGTACATTTGGACTGAAAGGGTTGTCATTTGGAAAGACCAAAACTAAAGGGAAACTTGAACCAAAACTTGAACTAAAGGGAAGAGATCTGGGGAAGCAACAAAGAGGAAAAACCTCTACTGACTGTGCTACTTTCCTTCATCTTTCTAAAGGATTCAGAAAAATGATATCAGGGAAATAGTCATTTTGTTCAAAGGAAGAAAGATAAAGCAAGAGCTAGAGGACATTCTAAGAGTCTGGGTCCTGAGGTACAGGTATGTTCTGGAAGACACCAGTTGTGCAAAAACTAGTAAACTCTACTAGAGAACAATGTTTGTTTTCAAATCTGTGTCTGTTTTTTATCTTAAACCACTTAAGTGGGGATGTTCAACCACCATGTTTTAGTTGTGGGAGCTGGAATGATTATCCATGGCTCTGAATCAGAACATATTAGGGACCTGAGCAAAGGACTGAGATATAAAATATGTAACCGAGGAGGGAACTCATCTATTTTCTTTACTCCTTGGCTTGATAGTGTTAGAAAACTCTCTTCATTTCTTTTATTTTCAAAGAATGAGCTGACACATTCAAGGCCATTAGCAGATGGCTAAGGCGGCCAACAATGAATTACAGGTGTCAAGCTGTGGAATCACATAAGTGACGGTTAGTCATTATGTCACTGATGTCCTGAGGATTCATAATTTCAGGCTTTGTACAAATGGGAAATTGTAAACATCAGCTGGCTTTTGCTAGGTTATGAGTGACAGGGGCACTGCTGACAAAATACCTGTTAACCTGGAGCACATGGTGCCCATCTTTTAAGGCACTGTTTGAGGGATACATGAGATTTATTAGGAAAGGAATATTCTGAAAGATGGATATGCTCACAGGACTCTGTGGCATTTGTTTTCACCATGTAATGTCAGTATGATGTGATGGTAAGTTCAGATTATCTGTTCCAGGCGATGTGAGCCATTTAGCACTCCATATGATGCACTGCTGTGTCATGCTTTGTGTTCTCTGGGTTCCTTTAAATTACCAAAAATCTCTAGTAGGCAAGATGCTCTCACTACTATTCATATTTGAAGGCATCCTGTACATAAAAAATAGAAAGATATTACCATGACATTGGGATTAAATTTGCTTGACACAGAATACTAGTACTTTTTGAGTTCTAAGGTGAGCTAAAATCACTACAAGTACTTACTATGATTTTTTTTTGTATGTATGCATGTGTGTTATGCATATATTTGCACTCATGTGTATTATATCCATGGGTATATTTGTGTGTTTATGTGTACATGTGTGTATGTGTGTATGCATGCATGTATGTTTTATAGGTTTTTATACGTAAGTGTAAATGTGCATAAGCATGTAGATCCCAAAGGTTAAGACTGAGTATTATGAAGTTTGAGTGTATTTGGCACTCATAATCTCATAGGGAATGGCACTATTAGGAGGTATAACTTTGTTGGAATGGGTAATGTCTTATTAGAGGAAGTATGTCACTGTAGAGGTGGGCTTTGAGGTTTCTTTTGCTCAAGATACCCTCAATGAGTCAGTTCATTTTCTGTTGCCTGCAAGAAGTAGAAGTCTCAGATCCAGCACTGTGTCTTCCTGCATGCCTCCGTGCTCCCACCATGACAATAACTGACTGAACCTGTGAAACTGTAAGCAAACCCCCTCATGTAAATGTTTTATTTATAAGAGCTGTCCTGGTCATGGTGTCTCTTCATAGCAATAAACACCTAACTAAGAGAAATCTATTCCTCTATGTCACCCTATTATTTTCCTGAGACATGGTGTTTTCTTGAGCTTGTCATTCACAGGCTAGGAGAGAATAGTTTGGCCAATGAGCTCAAAAAATTGCCCTGTCTCTGCTTCTCTATTACTAGGATTCTAGGTGTGTACCACTACGCCTTCCCTGTTTCATAGGTGTCTTGGACCTAAACTCAGGTTCTTGCCCTGGGTTCTTTACAAATGATCTACCTTCCAAACTGCTTACTGTAATTTTTATGGAGATGCAATGCTTTTTCTTTAGTATCTTATTAGATTTTGCACCTAGAAAACAAACTTGAATATTAAGAAAGTTAGTGAGATGAAAATTACTCAAGATAGTGAGAGAGGCATATGTTCTGCCACAAATGAGTAGCTTCTCAAAAGTAAATATTTAAAAGTAAGAAGACGGTGTTCCTTGACACGAAATGCAACTGAAGTTTTCTCATCTGATAAAATAGCATGAGGCAAGGCTACATGATTTAACTGCTATGAAAACATACATTGTTCAAGGTGATTAAACTCAGATTTAATGGACTAAGCCAAAAAAAATTGTAGAGATGATAAACACACAAGCTGCTACATATCTTTGTTGATTCTAGGCCCAGAACATTCCAGTACCACCTATGAGACAATCCATGGTTAGTGAAGAGGAAAGGCATCATCCAAAGGAGAGTTTGGTCTACCTTCCCTCTTCATTTGTGATCCTTTTTTAAATCCTTATGGCAGCCCTCTCAGCTAATGCGAAGTCTTTTTTACAGTAGAGAAATGATGGTTTAAAGAGTATTATAAAAAGGTTGATGGCAACATGAATTTTTGTAGTGATTAAAGGCTGAAACTATCTCAACCATGAGAACTTATAGGACCTGTACTTGTGAAGAACAAGTGGAATTGTGGCTGTGAGCTTTCTTTGTGGGATGAACTAGAAAGCAAGAATGTGGATTGATAGTTTCTTTCAGTGGTTTATGTTAGAAGCGCACAGTCAATAGCCTCATAGAAATTATCCTTATTGCTCTATGCGTGGAATAATAACTGAAAGCATAGCTGGGGACATATGATTATTAACCATCTCCTGATATATCAGTGAAGAAAACTAAATCAATAGAAATTTACTTTTTTATCTTTGCTGAAGGGCACATATAAAAACATAAATGTTAGTTCAATAATCCCATTTGTAAATCTTAGAAATTTTGTTAATGATTATTCATCTTAACTGGTTTCTGTCTTGTCTTTTTCTTTTATTGAATGATCCTAGGGAATCAGAATCTCAGATACTGTCTTGAGAAAGTGACAGATGCACATAGGAATGGGTTCAGTGTCATCTCAAGACAGTGTCATTCTTGGGTTGAAGAAAGACTTGGACTTTTGTATGAGACATAGCTTTGTGTTTCTTACCCATGTTCTATAAACGAGACTGATAAATTGTCTATTCCTCAGCTTCTTAACTAATAAAAAGGATTAATAGTGCTTACTCAGAGGGTTGGGATGAAAACCGAATGCAAAGCATAAAAGATAGTGCTTCATGATTGGAACTTCCTGAATGCTCAGTAAACACTAGCTACAAAATCACCACATGAATTCTTGCTGTAATCTCACATATGGAAACCATTGATCATCTTGAAGCCCCCATTTCCAATCTTTTAAAGTGATAGCCATGCAGCAAAGCAGACATGTGAAGCCTTTGACATAACCCAGAGCCCTGTGAGACTGACTTTACCCTCTTTCCTCATGTAGTCACCTTTGCTACCAAGCAGCTGTTCACATCTCACCTTGGAAATTCAGATAGTCAAAACTGAGGCAACAGTCAGAGCTCTAGCAGGTCACTATGCTTTATGTGCTTTACCACACTTATGGGAAGAAATAGCATCTTTATATTTTCCTTCTCTGACAAAAGGAGGCACCACATGTGGAAAGTTCAACCCTGGATTAGTTAACTCAGTATCAGTTAACTTCCACTAATCTGAAATGGGCCAATTAACTTCCATAATGAGGTTAAAGTAGCCTATATGTTAACACAATCATGCCACTTCTGTGAGCTTCTCTTGAAACTTATTTTCATTTCCTTGGTTCTGTTCAAGGAGAAATCTGAACACAGAGCCTCTGGTGATCTTACAAGTGTGAAGCTTCTGTTTCAAACTTTAGAGTACAGGTCAGAAGTTCTGCATTTTAAGGTTGTGGAGTGTGGTGATATTCTTCATCCCACACATTCAATGGTTGGAATCTGAGGCCTCACACTTTGGAAAGACAATGAGCTCATAACCTGTAACCTTGACTAGAAGGCTTCATTGACACTCCTTCCAAGATGCACAGATGACTCCTAGCTCTGTGGTCTTGATCTCTTCAAAAAGGTGAGTGAGAATATAGCTGAAGTTAAACAGACACAGAAACAAAACAAACACAAACCACTGTTCCTCACAGAAGTAATTGCCCTGGATGTAGAAAGATGTCTCAGCAGTTAAGAGTACTTACTGTCCTTATAGATGAGCCCAGGTCAGTTGCCGGCATCCACATGGGTGGCTTACAATTACCTTTAAGTCCAGTTCCAAGTCATTATCCACCCTCTTCTTGCCTCCAGGGGTAACCTAACACACATGCAGCATACATGCATGCAAACAGACAACACATACATAAATATAAAATCGAAATTTGAAAGAAGTTATTTCTGATTATTCTTTTTCCATCTTGTTTTATGCTTTAAGTTTTTTTTATTGTTTTTTCTGCTCAGTTTTGCGAGAGACTACTTATCCTTCTAAATGTGACTCAAGCTTCATCTTCATACTCCTTAACTGATGCCCATCACCCATGACACATTCCTTTCTTCATGGTACTTGTCCCAGCTCAACAGCCACTCTTTGATATGTCTTTCTTGAATTTGCATCACCAATAAGGAGAGATCCAAACAGAACTGTTGGGACTCAGTTCTCAATATCCTATGCTACTTTTATCCAGACAGTCAACTAAGAACACTGTAGCTGGAGGCTCTGAAATGAATGTGAATTCTCCTCCCTCCAAGTCATGATCAATCTGAAATCAAACTGGTGGCTGCTCCGGCCAAACAACATGGACTAAGGAAGGAGCAGACAAATAAAGAGACAAGAAACACAAAGAATGAGAGCAAGACAGTGTTCAGATCAAGCTCTGAAACTTTATTCTTCTCAGCAGAACATATAGTTATATAGTGGGAAGGGTAAGCAAGATCAAGCAAAGGAGGAATTAACACAGCTGCAGGCTATTCTGCCAACAGGCCATCTTGTCATGGAGACCTATCTAATCTTAGCTATTGTTCAACCCCAGGAAGGTTACCTAATTCCTGGGAGGAGAGTCATCTAACAGCAGGCTACCAGCAGGGCGGGGGAGGGGGAGCATCTGACTTCTGGAAAGGGACTCTTCTAGGGAAATGGAAGCTTCATATGCTTGTCCCAAAATTGTCATTGCCACTGCTAAGTTTTTTTTGGCTCCCGGCAGGTAGCTTTGCTCCACTGACCTTCATTAATTCCCTTACAACTTTGGAGTATTTTTCCTCACTCTATAAGGCTGCCTTGGGTATTTAATATCACTTATATTACCTATAGTAACAATACATGCTACTAAGATGTTTTAAAGGAATAATTATTGTTGGGGACTAACTGGGATGAGTGGAAGGAGGAGAAACTGAGGCCAGTTTGTAAAATAAATCGATGAATGAATAAATAAATAAATACATAAATACATAAATAAATAAATACCAACAAAATTATTATTGTTGTTGTTGTTATTTATTATTGAATTGTGAGAATTATGTTAATTAAAGTTAAAAATATATTAAAATGTGATCTTTCACATTGGAAGGAATGAATTCATGTTGTATTTCCTTTATTATAGGAATTATAAGAAATATTATCTACATATAAAGCTACATCAATGCTTTTCACCTTTGAAGAATGTTTTTGAACTACAGCCTTATATAAAACAGTCCTTTGTTCAATACTTCACCCATTTAGTGGAGCTGACTTCAGACAGTGGTTTGCATTCCCATGGTCATCTGTTTATTGTTATCCTTCATTTGCAAATCAGGACACTTGTTTTGCTGTGACTGGTATTTCCTTTCACTGATGGTATTACTCCCTGCCCCCAAATACTATCTGATTCATTCAAAAAAAAAAAAAAAGAAGAAAGAAAGGAAGAAAGAAAGAAAGAAATATTTCCTCCATCCGCATGTCTTTCTCATTGTAGTTGAAATAAAAGAATAAAAATAAGAACTCTCTATAGCAGAGCCAGTGGGGAGAATCGCCACTTCCCATAGAGTTGCCTCATTGACTACAATTTGAATGCATGATGAATCCTTTTCCAGGAGTTTAGAAAGAGAAATCATTTTGTAAAACACCCAGGAAGACTTTAAAGGAAACTAATTAATATCATTATTAGCTTAAGCACAATGAAGATTGTTTAAAAAAAAACCCAAACTTTCCTGTCACTCAAAATACTTGAGAAAATAAAGTGTGGTTTAATGGATGAAGCTTTATTGGGCTTTAATGAAGCTTCTATTGATTTCCTGCAGTTAACATCTGAAAGGTTTCAGGCTTTATGCTGGAGAACTCATCCAGCAGTTGAAAAGGGGAAGGAATTACACCCTACTATGAAATGTCAGTCCTCATAAGAAGCTAATCTTGCAATTAGGAGAGGAAATAGCAGAATCAGATGTGATACTGCCCCTCTCCTTTATTCCTCTTCCTCCTCTTTTCTTCTTCCTCATTTATTGAGTCTGATCTGCTTCTCCTTTATTCTTTCTTTCCCTGGGATCCTGCCACTGTGGCCAGGCATGTATGTGCAAGGCAGTAAGAAAGCTCCATTGTTGTTAATACAAATACCTGCAACCTGCACTACAGTTTATTTAACAGGAAGGATTGTGATGCAGACACCTGTGAAAATGTGGGGGAAGAGAAGGAGAGAGAGAAAAAGGCAGAGTCTTGGCTTAAAAATGTTCCTGTAGCTCTTGGAGTTTACATTGTCACTCCTGGTCATGCATATGAAGGAAGGAGCATGCCCCTGCCACAGGTGTCTGGTGCCATGTTGGAATACTGCATCTACCAGCACATTTACCAAATCTGGGTTAATTACAGAAATTCCAACACCCATTTGTTCCCCTGCCTTTCCTCATTGTTCCCCACCTCTAAGTGATGGAGATAGGGAGATTGTTGAGTTGTGCCCATTGTGACCATTGCTCCAGGAAATGTATATCCCCAGGTGGTCCCCTGCTTGCTGGTCCCCTGCTTGCCCAAGACTCTATTGTTTCACAGGAAATATGCCTGCCTGTCAGCATTCCTAAACTCTGTCCTAAGCTGACCTTTGGCCCCACCCTGTTGTAACTTTCCTAGTGCTCCAGGACTCCTGTTGAGTCCAGACGTATCCCCTCCCCTACTCAGAGTGAGCCCGGATGTACCCCCTCCCCTACTCAGAGTGCAGAGTATTCTACTCTGAAAGCATTCGGTGCTCTTGGCTTCCACAGTCCCTCAAGCCTGCACATATGTGTGTACCAGTATATCATTCATTAAACACTCTTTTTCTTTAAAGTTAATAGTGGTCATTAGCCATGGTCTTGGGGTGTCTAGAGCCACTAAAGTTAGGGGCGCCTGCCCGTTACAGTATTTTTAACATTATTATCTTATTGTTTTAATGTATAAAAGTCTGAGTTAATTTTTAGACTAAGATAGGAAAAATATACCTTGCACATTAAGGTTTCTGTTTGCAATTAGGACAGTAAAGGTTAAGTTCCTGTTTGTCCTCTGCATGGAAAGGAACTAAACCCTCAGAATGTAGACGACAATCAAACACTGTGGACAGTTTGTGGAGCCTCTTGCAGTAGAACCAGAGTTTGTTCCTGGTACATGAACTGGCACCTTGGAGCCCATTCCCTACAGAGGACCATCTTACTCAGCCTTGACGCTGGGGGAGGGACTTGGACCTACCTCAACTGGATCTGCCAAACCAAACTGACTCACTTTGGGATTCCTTTGCCCTCCCTGGAGAATGGATGGGGTGGGGGTGAGGCTCAGGGAGGACTAGGAGGAGGGGAGGGAGGGGGAACAGTGGTGGATATAAAAAAAACTTTAAAAAAAGATAAAAAATAAATGTTTCTGTTTGTCTTGTTTTTCCTTCCTTCCTTCCCTCTTTCTCTCTCTTTCTCTTTTCTTTTCCTTCTATCTTTCTTTTTTGTCATCATCTTTTTTTATTTAAAAGATTTTTTTCATTTTACATACTAGCCACACACAGTTCACCTTCCTCCCTTCCTCCCACTCACCCTCCACTATAGGGGGATTGTGTTGCTTCATTGTAAATAATTGTCCCACCCACTGGTTTAATAAAAAGCACTGATTGGCCAAAGGCAGCCAGGAAGTGTGGGCGGGGCTACCAGACTAAGAAAACTCTTGAGAAGGAGAAGCACAGAGCAGAATGCTGGAGAGAAGCCAGAAGAAGCAGAGGACAACTATGCTGCTCTAAGAAAAGGTACCCAGCCGTATGGCTGAACAGGATAAGAATCATGGGTTAGATGAAGGGTAGAGAGCTAGCAAGTGATATGCCTGGGCCTGAGGCTGATCAGCTAAAAACTAATGAAAGTATCTGTGTGTCTCTGGGGGACTGCGCATCTGGGGGTCTGCGGGTCTAAACCTTGAGGCAAGGCCCAAAAGTCCAGACCAGAAACCTCATACTACACTCCACCTTCCCTCCACCCCCCCCCACCCCACCCTACAATCCTCTCTGCAGAAGAGAGAGTAAGGCCTCCCATGGGGAGTCAACAAGGCCTAGAATATCAAATTGCGCAGGACAAAGCCCCTCCCCTCTGCACTGAGTTTTCCCTCCATATGGAATGGGCTCCCAAAAGCCAGGTCATGCACTAATGATAAATCATGTTCCCACTGCCAGTGGTCACACAACCTGCCCAAAGCACACAACAGTCAGAGGACATATCCAGATTTACAGGATAAGGTTTCTGTTTGTGGTTAAAGAATAGATTCCTGTTGCTTAGCTCTGATGGTAACTGCAAAACATGTTTTCAATCTGCACTGAACTTGAGACCTAATTCACAAAATGATTTCATTTCTTACCCTTGGACTTCCCTTTTATTGTATTCTCCTAACAATGTGTAACAGCCAACACCTTGAGAATACTATTCCTCCTATAAAAATGACCATTGGGAAAAGGAGCAAGGTCCTTCAAAGGTAGGCAACTGCTGATTGGCATGAGTAGTATGTGGACTGCATTCCTGTGTGTGGGCTGGCACCTTGGAGCCTATTCCCTGAAGAGGAACACCTAACCCAGTCTTGATTTTGGATGAGGAAATCGGACTTGCCTGGAGTGGATGTTCCAGGCTGAGCTGACCTACCTTGGGACTTCTTCTGGAGGTGGGGATGGGAGGATGGGGAGGGGGGAACTAAAGGCTGACTGGGAGGGACTGGAAGGAGGGAAGGGAGGGAAAGCAGTGGGATACATGTATTTTAAAAAAGGCATTTTTCTTATTAAAAATAATAAAACGAACATACCAAAAAAAAAAAAAGAAGAAGAAGAAGAAGAAAGAAAAGTAAAAGAAAAATGACCTCAAGATGCCAACAGGGACCCAAAAATCTCCATTTAGGGAAAGGTGCATCCAAACATACAGCTTGCTTCAAATGGACAATCGTGAGTTCAGTTTTTTTCTTTGCAGTTCTCAGGATTAACACTTATATTTTGGTGTATATAATATATATATATATATATATATATATATATATATTCTCAGAAGTGTAATGTAGTTTATTTTAAAGGAGGCATTGTTTATAGTGCATTTCCATTTTTTTTTTTAATTTCACCAGCTCCATTTTTATTTACCTGGTCTTAAAAAGAAGGTTTCACTAGATCCAGAAACTCACATAAGTAAAATGAAGTTATGTAAAGGAGTTTTATTTTCTCTCTTTGTTGAGTTCAGGACCCATCTCTCTGCCTGTTTTTCTCTGACATCCTTTGCTGCTGCTAGTATTCTTGGCCATTGCAAATAATTATTCTTATTCTCTCATTTTAACATTTTCTTTGTTTCTCAGAAATGCTATAATGAATTTTAAATACAATCATTTGTGTCATAACTGGGATTCTTTGCTTTCTGTACCTGTGATTATTATTTTTTAACATTTCTGAAATTTCTCATTCATCATATTCTTACAGATCTATTTCATTCTTTTCTTCTCTTTCAGAAGTTTGGAAAGTATACTCACTTTTCTTTAGCCTCCAGTTCAGTTCAGCGTTAATATTTTTCACTCACTTGTATATGTCTGTGCATGTGTTTGTGTGTGTGCATGTATGTATGTGTGTTGTATAGGCATAAACCTTCTACCTCATGCATAGGGAAGTCAGAGAGCAATTTGCAAGAATTTATTCTCTACCATGTTTGCCCCCTACTTTAAACTAAGGCCATCAGTTTTGGTGGCAAGCCTTTTTATCAGCTGAGGCCTGTCTCTGGCTCTTAAGCACTTTTTTATTCCATTTTCATATTATTTTACCTCTATTACATTTTGTGTAAGTCCTATAATTTTTCCTATGTTACTGTATGTCCTCTGAGCTACTCACTTGTACAGTTATCTTGTTTTTCTTCCACAATAATTAGGACATATTTTGCATCCTGTGAGGCCTTTGGAAAGTTCTTTGTTTCCTTCAAACACAGTAATCCAGTCAGAATTGGTATCATAGGCTGATACTCCTCCCATCACCGATGATTCTAAATGCAGGACTGTGAGTTTGAGGCCAGGCTGGGCGACCTACAGTCTATATCTCAAGTAAAACAAAAGTTAAAAGCCATAGAAATTTGCATTAAAAACCCTGTTCTGCCCTCCAAAAAGGATGAATAATTTCTATGTGTACTGTTTTCTTTTCAGGAGATGGTTTTTCTTGTATATTTAATTTTTTTGTTACAAAATATATCCCAATTAGAGTTCCCCTCAACTTCTTCCCCCTGCCCCTCCTATCCAGACATATACCCTTTCTTTCCCTCATTAGAAACACATCTGGAATTCTAAAGAATAATAAAAAAAAATATAAGATAAAAGCAAATACATGGGAACATGACAAACCAATCAGGAGGAAAAGAGCCCAAGAAATGGCACAAGAAACAGATACAGACATAAAATACATTAGTCTTCACACTGGGCCATAATATATACACAAAGGACCTGGAGGTAGAAGGAAGGAGAGAACGTTAATAAAAAAGAAAAGGAAAGTAAATGTAGTATGAGGTTTCTGGCCCAGACTTTCGGGCCTAACCTCAAAGTTTAGGTCCGCAGACCCACAGACCCGCAGAGACACACAGATGCTTCCAATAGTTTTAGGCTGATCAGCCTTAGGCCCAGGCATATAGCTTGCTAACTCTCTACCCTTAAGCTATCCCATGTCTCTTGTTCAGCCATGCGGCTCGGTACCTTTCTTTAAAGCTGCATTGTTGTCCTCTGCATACTGCAGCTTCTCTCTGCTCTCTTCTGGCACTCTGCTCTCAGAGATTTTCTTAGTCTGGTAGCCCCACCCTCACTTCCTGCCTGCCTTTGGCCAATCAGCTCTTTTTATTAAACCAGTGGGTGGGACAATTATTTACCATGAAACAACACAATACTCCTACAAGTAAAGGTTTGGCATGACACGAGAGAAGGAATCTCCAAAGATACTGTTGAGTTCATTTTTCTGTTGGCATCTACTGCGGGCATTGCAGTCTGCCCTGAAGAATAGTATATTGCCTCATTGAAACTCCCTTGGGGAAGCTAAATTTTTCTTTGCAAGTGGTTATCAAGTGGATATAGCTTCTAGGTTAGGGATGGGAGCATGTATCTATGTCTTTCAGTTCTAGAAGCCCATCTGGTACAGACTTATGCAGGCCCAGTGCATGCTGCCATAGTCTCTGAGTTCACAGCTTCCTTAGTCCTGTAGTTTTAGGAAAGCGTTGTTCCTTTGGTGTTCTCCACTCCATCACCTCTGACTCTTACACATTATCTGCCTCCTCTTCTGAATATTCCAAGAACTGTCTCTCTTTCTTCATAATGTCTGGCAGTGGATCTCTATATTTGGTCTTATCAACTACAGGAGAAAGCTTCTCTGATGATGGCAGAGCAAGGCACTGATCTGAGTGGAGCTGAAAATCATTAGGACTCATTTTATTATTAAGTTTCTTTAATACAACAGTAGTACTTAATTTCCCTGGGTCCTTGGGTTATCTAGTCTCAAGTTCTTAGTTGCACAAGAATATTCAAGTATGAATTTCATTTTGTAGAGTGGACCTTCAGTCAAATTTGATATGGATCCCCAAGCTTTGTGCTATGTTGCTCTCTCATATCTCTTATATCTTACAGTCAGGACACTATTGTAGATCAAGGGTTTGTGGCTGTACTGGTGTTTATGTTTCTCTTTTGGTTGCATGCATAGTTTCTCTTCATACTAAAGTCTCTAGAACAGTGGTTTTCAGCCTTCCTAATGCTGTGACCCTATTATACAATTCTTCATGTTTTATGACCCAACATAAAAATTACTTTCATTACTACTCTATAACTGCAATATAACAATAACAATATTTTTATTGTTGTGAATCAGAACATAATTATCTGATTTGCAGCATATCAGATATTAAACCTCTGTGAAAGGGTTTTTTTTTTTTTTTATTCCCAAATGAGCCCTACAAGTTGAGAACCATTGCTCTAGAACATAAAGATGAAGGTTTGATGTAGGCAGTAGCTCAACTTCTCCAAGTTCAATGAGTTGTGTAGGTATTGACTTTAGCAATAAGGTCTTGCTGTTAATTTGTGGACAGCCACCAATGCTCCTGCCAATAGTCAAGGCTATTTGGGTTTTCAAATGAGACCCTTTAGGCCAACATCTCAATTAGATGTATCTCATCCATAGTACTGAAAGCTTAATTTGATGTCATTTGATATTCGTGTGTGAGCATGTGCATGTGCGTGTGTGCATGCATGTGTGTGTGTGTGTGTGTGTGTGTTTGTGAGAGAGAGAGAGAGAGAGAGAGAGAGAGAGAGAGAGAGAGAGAGAGAGAGAGAGAGAGAGAGATGGAAACTTCTACTGTATTAGGTTTTCTTATAACTGCTCAAATGACCTTTCATTTTAGCTGTCTTTCTCATATTCTCTCCCTAGGCCCCTAGACTTGATACTTCTGTTCCAGTGCCCATACTTTGTTCATCCATAATTATTTGTTCTGTTTATCCCTTCTAAGGAGGTCAGTGCAACTCCCCTAGTCCCTGACTCTAAACCTAACCTTATGGTTCTGTGGATTGTAGCTATTTATCATTGGCTTGACAGTCAATATCCATATGAGAGAGTACATACTAAATTTCTCCTTTTGAGTCTGAATTACCTCACTCAGGATGATTTTTTTTTCCTAGTGCAATCCATATGGTTGTGAATTTAATGATTTTATTTTCCTCCATAGCTAAGTAATATTCCATTATTTAAAAGTACCACATTTTCTTTATCCCCTTTTCTGTTGAGGGGCATCTAGCTTTTTTTCCAATACCAGTTTATTATAAACAGAGCAACAATGAACAATTTTGAACAAATGTCTTTTTAATAGAATGAAGCCTCCTTTGCATATATACCCCCAGAATGGTATAGTAGAGATATTGAGATAGACTGATTCTCATCTTTGTGAAGAACCCCCACACTGACTTTCATAATGGCTGTGTTACTACCTCATTGGCAATATAGACCTGTGACAGCAGATCGTAAAAGGATGACTAAAATTTCATGCAGTAGACTCTATACTGAGGGCTAAGCAAGGTCATATAAACAAGGTCATATGACAACTTGGAAGTGGATATATAAGGAGGTAATGGGTAATGTTAATTAAGTAAATGCACTCTTATTGACTATACCTGGGAGGGCCATGAAAACGTCTTCCAAAAACATCCCATGTTATGACAGAGCAGAGGTTACAGTATTCTGGTCTTATTTTCTTGAAGTTGGCAAGTTGAATTTTCCTCAAATAGCTTTATTCTTTATTTATTTTTCTTTTTAAAGACCTCTGTCATATTCATAAAGGCTATTTTAAGGTTCTTGTTTTGACCTTCATCTATGTTGCATTCCTCAGTGTCTACTGTTGCTCCTACTGTTGGGGAAACATATTGTGCTGGCTGTTTTTATTGTGTTTATGCTGGGTTATGGGCCTCTGGCTTTGGGATGATTGCAATTATAGGTGCTGAAATCACATCTGGTCTTGATTTTGCTGGGTGGGAGTTTTGTTTCTTGGTTTCTGTTGCTCTTTCTGGTTCTTAGGAAAATGTATTGGCTGGGTATTGCCTGATAGAGAACTCTCCTATGATTCTGTATGATGTGGCCACAGGGGTTCTGGGTACAATATGTCTAAATCTTGGTAGCAGACTGTTAAAAAATGGGGGTGGGCTATAAAACCAGGAGCTGAAGGGGACCAAAGAAAGGAAGAAAGCAGGCTGCTCTACAAGGATTTGCTTAAGTCCCGGGGAACAGAGGCAAAGAGAAAGGAGAAGCCATAATGGTTCGTCTACTGCTGAGGTGGGGTTGAGACTGTGGGATTTGGAGGAGGGCAGAGAGAGTGAAAGCTGAAGCTTGCTGGCTTCCGTGCTTCTCTGGCAGACTTGACTGGTAGATATCCAGAGAATGTCTGCTGCTTTCGGGCCCCGGACAATGAGATGAGTGCGTAGAAAGAAGGTTGAGGAGAAGATCGGTGTGAGCCATTGGAGATGGGAACAGTGGAAGAACTAGGAAAGGCCGAAGCATATGGTCGGCTACAGAGTTGTGGGTGAGACTTGGGGGGGGGGGGTGCTGGATTTGAAGGAGAGGCGGGAGAGGTGAAGATCTGCAGTTAGTTTACCTCGTTCCCTGGAATGTATGCATGATTTTAAGTTGTGAACTGATAATTTTCTTTGAAAGTTAGTTGTTTGACTTTTGAAGCCTTGAAAGAAAATTCTCTTTCTAGTGCCTGGGTTTTCTGAAAGACTGACTTGGGACTAAATACATGAATAAAGGTATATATAGAGGTAGATATTATGACTTTCCTCAATCAATATTGTGGAGACTTTCTCCCTCTTCCCTGCTGGTAGAGAAAGATCCTTTTTTCCCCTTTGGTTATCTGATAAATGCACAGCTCATTTAAGACATAATTTTTAGGAGGAAACTGAACTTAGTGTCTCCAAGGTAGTTGGCCCTGATTAGTTTTGCTGTGATGTCCTGGAAAAGCACAAAGGAGGTTTCATTATGGTTTGCCAGTTTATCTAATCAAATTTATGTATATAGACCTGACAATTCTGATACCATTCTGCAACATTCCAAAGAAATTAACTACTTTTTAACATTTTAATGAAAATATTTTTAAATTGAAAAGCTTTCAATATTTTCATATGATTAGCTTTCTGCCTTAAAGTCTATGATTGTTTATTTTTTTATAGGTGTATTATTTTTAGCTGCTTTTTCTTATTTTTAACAAATAGCTATTTTAATGATTAGGTGTTAACATTCCTCCATAAATGACTTCAAAAATTATGGTTTCAAACTGTAAGTTTTCAAACATTTATATCATCTTATTATGCTACTGTTTATTCCTTCTAGATAAGCATTTTGTTGTTTGCTCCTTGTTTGTTTTGCTGTATTGTTTGATATATTTTTGGGGAGGGTAGTTTTCTGGGGAGAATATGAACAGGGAATCATGTAGCCCCTTCTGGCCTTTAATTCCCACTTGGATTTTTTCTTATCACCCCACCTGGTTTTATGTAGTGCTGTGCTGAAACTCGGAGTTTCTTGTATGCTTTATAAGCAGTATGTAAACTCATCTACCTTCCCAGCTTCTCATCATCAATTATATTTTCTATTTGTCATCAATGTACTTGATGCAGAGCTTAGCTAGAATTTTCTTTTAAATAGGATTTATTTCATTTTTATTTAGTGTGTGTATCTAGGATCATAAGCACGTGTGTTTGGTTGCCTATGAAGCTAGACGATGGTGTCAAATACATTGGCACTGGAGTTATAAGCTTTTATGAATCACCTGATGTGAGTGCTGGGACCCCCAACTCTAGTCCTTAAGAAGCAAGAACATGTAACTTCTAATCTTGAAGGCTCTATATTTTGTTTTTCATTTAAAAATTTATTTCAAGATAAAAATCCTGACCTTACTCTCATAACATGCATACTGTATACCACAGTAGACAATAAACTAGATTTCTCCTTGGGGGCCTACAAGTGCTCTGGGAGAAGAAACTATAGGACCACCCCCTTAAACCCAATAGGTTAAGACCTCTCATGGTGCTTCTTTCTAGAAAACCATTATTTCTAATATAAGATCTACATTTCTGAAATGTTCTTTGGGTTTGGTATGTGTCATTAGCATAGACATCTAAAGAAGAGACAAGAAAATAATTAAGGAATGGCAATTTGTTGTTCAGCTATAAATGATGTAAAAGCAGTCTATGGGGTTCCAAAATCAGCTATTATTATTATTAATTATTATTAAATGTACATGGGTCCTGTGTTCCTCTTTAGTTGTGCTTGTATGTTCTGTGATAAGGCAAGCTGTTGGAAGCTGTAGTTCATCAGGTTGGTTCACTCAAAGTTTCAAGTCCTCAAGTTCCAACATCATATTCAATAATTTTTTGAGAGAAGGTGGAACATGTACTTTTTACAACTATCCTGTTCATTTTCTACAAAGACTTGGAAAACTCACACTCCTACTTTGCTTTAACTGTTTTAATTTGGTTGGAATAATTGTTCTCTAAAACACCACCCTTTGCCAAGTATCTAATCAGTCTCAGGACTAACAGGCCAACATGCAACCAAGTTGCCAATCTAGTAGACATTCTAGATTCTTTTCTTTCAAAGTATTTATGATGTCTTTTCAATATTTTCTCTCCCTCTAGTTTACGTCTGAGGCATCAAAGTATAGAGAAGGAATGCAATAAGAATGAGAGCTAATACTTTACTTACTTGAGTAGCATCTTGTACCTGTGAGTCACATTATAAGTGACCAAAAAGATTGTGCCTCCAATAACAGCAACTTTAGTAAATCAAGATTTAAACACTTATAAAATAAAACCAACAGTCATTGAATGTTGTTTTCAAGCCTGGAAATTTACCAACATTTATCTCATTACCTTTCACCAACACACTAAAAAAAGTATTACTAACCATACCTATCCAGACAACCTTCAGTGGTATCCTGGAGTATAACTTCTATGATCATATGTATTACATGAAATCACATGTTATTTTATAAACTATAGAAACGATTTCTAAGTATATTTCATGTACAATCAACATAAATAATATAATCAGCAGGCTGATTTATATACATGTGTACATATATATTTATTTATATACGTAAAATCCAAATATTAAGGGTTGGATTTGAACACAGATCTGTTTTATAGTATAAATTTTTCTTTTTTTTCAGAACTTAGTGTGATCCAAAGCTAGAAATATCAGCATCATCAGGGAGCTTATTAGAGAGTCAAAATACGGGTATCACCCTGGGCCAAGATATCATAACATTCATTTTAATAAGGTCCCATGATAAACTTTATGCACATTAAAAACTGAGAAATATTGATTTATACAACATGCCTCCAAAGAGCTTCTCACAACCCCACTATTTCTATTACTTATTTTTTTTCATATGATTCATGTAACTTTTATGCATTTGGAATATTTTAAATAAATTTATATTTCATAATACACACCCGACTTTTGTTAAAATGGCCAAAGGCTCCATAGTCCTTACCATTTCTTTCAATTAAAATAGAAAATATATATTTGTATGGGTATTTTGCCTGCATGTATGTCTGGGCAACATGTGTGAGCCTGGTAGACTAGAAAAGGGCCTCAGATTCTCTGAAACAGGAGTTACAGTAGGATGGCCATGAGCTGCCATATGGATGCTGAGAATCAAATGTTAGGTCCTCTGGAAGAGCAGCCATTATTCTTCACTACTGAGCTTTGTATTAACCAATCTTTACCAACTTCTTCATCATTTAGTCTCCTCTTGAAGGCAGTTCTTTTTTTCTTCATCTCAAGGCACATCTGGTGATTTTCTCTAGTAAATCAGTTGTGTCTTATTGTAATGTGCCACATGTATTATATTCTGAATATGTTGTAAAGAGGAAAAGTTTATGCCTAATTCAAAGGTTTTGAGTTCATTTGTGTTTTATTTGTCATACATCCTATAAGTTTGCTCACATATGCACATGAGCTTGATTATTTATACATATGTAATTTTAAAGTATTATGTTCAAATAATTACTGTAAATAAGCATCTAAGGCATTCTCTGTCCTATTTTAGTGATTTCTGTCTTATGAAACTCTATTTATATGCATTTGACACATTTAAATCTAAACAATGCAAAGATAAATTTAAATTTACTAAAGTGACAAGTATAGCGCCACTTGCCTATAATACCAGCAGCACTCAAGATTCTGAGGCAGGATTTAAGTTACAACCTCAAATTTTAGTAAAATAAATTTGTAGATTAATGTAAATTTAGTAAAGTCATTGGATTATTTGATTTTCCACTTCAAGTTATGTATTTATTTATAGCACATCCTGGCTTAGAAATCACCATGTACCCCAGGCTAGCTTCAAACTCACAGTCTCCATAGCTCAGCTTTCCTCACCCTGGGATTAGAAATGTGTGCCACTATGGCTGGCTTTCAAACACTCTAATGATTACCAGTGTATATAGATTATTTTACTGTTGATTACATATGTTTTTCTTTATGAATATAGACTCAGAAATGGAAAAGCTTTACCCTTAGGCTTCCAACTTTTCAGAAATTGTTTTCCTGCAACAAACATTGTTCATTGTTAGTAAAATTTCATGGTCTATAATTTTAAGTATTCATAATTTAAGCAATTATGATTGGCTCAAAATAATATTATCCAGTATATTTTACTTTTTTAGTTCTAAAAGTACTACAGATTGAATCCTGTGTCCCATGCATGCCATACAAGTAATCAACCTATATGTTACTACTTAACACTTGCATGTTTGAGCCTCATTATGGTTTGATATTTTATGATTATACCCATTTTTCGTTCTAGATAATAAAACAAATCAGGGTTGCTATACTGATGAAGTTAGTTATGGTTAAAACTATTTACAAATACAATGCTTACATGATGCCCAGGCTACTTCTCAGGTGATATTTGTCGCACTAATGAATGAGACTCAGGGATAGATCTCTGAAGAAGTTAGAGATATTAGAGGGAATAAACACCACAGTCAGATCTTACCCAGCTGTCTTCCAGCTTCCTCAGCCTAGCTTCCCTTGGAATGGCTTCCCTCTCTGTGTTTGTATCCTATCTTAAGTACCCTTTTGTAAACTAAGATGTGGCCACACCACTGCCTGCTTGGGAGCCTGGAAATCCTTCTATAATCTAAAGTGACCTTGACTCAGTTGGGATTAAGGGTGTAGGTCACCACTCCCAGGATACTCCCTGTGCTGGGATTAAAGGTTTGAATCACCACTCTCTGATTTTCCTAGACTGACTGTGGTTAGTTCTGGAACTTCTGGAGCTTTTACTAACCCCCACATAGACTGTGGATAGATTCCCTCTGATATCTCCAAAACTTCTGAAACTTTTATTGAATCCCCACAGATATTACTCCATTTACTCTACAACAAAGATGCTCTTTGGCTAGGGTCTATAGGTATGAGGGGGATGTGTAGACTTCTCATTTGAGACAGTGAAATGGCAAGTGATGCTTCATGACTGAGGGGCATTTAGGGGAATTCATGGTGGGGGAATAAGTTGTACATACGTGCTAAGGTCAAAACCATGTGGAGAACAGGAAGTAGCCCTGAGGAGCCAGCAAAGCTCCTTGGAACACTGAAAATGTGTCTAGAACTTGCCACATGCCATGTTAAAGAAACTTTGTGTTGCTATTATAAAATTCTCCAACCGTCAGTGTTATATTTATGGAGGGTAAAAATGGTGGATATCGTGGTATATGGCATAATGGGGAGGATACTGGATTTCAGCTCTGGATTCACTATTTCCAGTGCCTCATCTCCCTTTTCTTAAACATAAAATATATTATCTACATATAGAACACAAAGTATAGATGTATATAAAGAAAGATTTGTGTTCTCAACTACCCAGAATGAAGAATGAAAATATTATACATTAGATATGACAAATAAGAGAGCTTAAAATTACATTCACATTTTCAAAATATATTATTTTATAGTATAGAAATATAAATAATATAATATTGAACAAAATATATTTAATATATATTTTACTACCCAGGCACAGTGCTACACACAGAACTCAAAGGCAGAAGCAGGTATAGCTCTCTAAATCTGAAGTCAGCCTGGTCTATCTTATACAGCAAGTTCTGAGCCAGCCAGCAACACAGAGTAAGAGACTGTCAAAATAACAAATATGTCTTCATTTTTATAACTATTATTTTATTATTGTCTATCTTGGTAATATATAATAATAAACACTATAATAAATACTATAATATAATAACAATATTTATTTTATTAAATACAATTATATATAATATGGATATTATTTATATTTAATATATTTTATATTTAATGTCATATTTACTAGAGTTTGTTGATTTTTACTACAGGACAGTTTTATCTTTATGAGCTAAATACCTTCAGATCATTACACTTGTTAAGTCTCAAACTCTGAGACCAATGGCTAAGGTGTCTATTTAATATATCAAATAGGACCTGGCTGAAAGTTTCTCCCAGAATCCTTAGTCTCTATGTGTGTGTGTGTGTATATGTGTGTGTGTACATGTGTATGTGTGTGTTTGTTCACCAGATGAGAGAACAAAATAACATACATGTTATTTGGGGTCAAACTAATGGGTTGTACATTTCAGCTTTGATAATCTAATTACTTAGATGAGCTTTACTTTTTCATATAATTTATTGATTTTTATATTACTAAAGACAAGTACTCCAGTTAAAAACTTACTGCTATTATTGTTATTGTCATTATTTTGAGACAGGGACTCTTTATTTTGTGCTGGCTGTCCTGAAACTCATTTTGTGTAACAGGCTGTTCTCAAACTCACAAAGCTCTACTTTCCCCTTCCTCCTGAATACTGATATTAGAGGCATGCACCAATACACCTAGAAGCTACTGTATATAACTGCTTAGTTTTGGTGTGTTACACTTTTATGTATTTGCAAGTTTTTTAAGTATAATGAAGTTTATATAATTTTGTAAGAATTACTGAAATAATATAAACACAGAGTGCTGTTTGAAAGAAAATAAAAGGAACGAGATACATAAGGTAGTTAGGAGCTACTGACCAGAAAGCCTGGTATCTACTTTTCATGGCTATGTAATAACATTTTTGTCTAATTTTTTATGCATTTTCCAAAGTGTCCTTCTTTGTCCTGATTTGTGATGCTCTATTCCAATTGCTTCAAGGCCTCCCTGTTTCCCCAGTCATTGCTGAAATGCCTTTTTGTCAATTGACACCTCCATTAAATATACTTTTTTATTATTTTTCTCATGAGTATATAGGCACAGATGTGCCTGGAAGTGAGTATCCAACCCCTTAGCTATGACTTATATTGCTGTACATTACTTATAACAATATTTACATGACTTCTCTAGCTTCCATAATTTTCAACAGATTGTAAGGTCTTTGAGGGCAAAAAAATTATGCACTTTTCCACTGAAATGTAACTAGAACTTGTACTAGCCTTAACTAAATATATCAGCTAAACAAATGGACAAGACATTGTATGTGAGAATTTTTGGACACTGAAGCAGTTTCTACTTTTTCTACAATAGTGTCATTCTTATATGATTCTGGAGAGATGACAATGAGCCCTCGGATCTTGTCAGACCTCTGTGCGTCCTACGGAACAATTGAAGACTGATGATGGCAATTGATGGGAAGTATTGTGAATCCTTAGTGTGGTCCACAGGCACATTGTTAAGCCCATTCATCATCCTTATGCCACACTGACAGTGAAAGACATGACCTCTAAATTAATTTCATCCTAAAAGAAAGAATCGACAGTGAACAGAAACAGACTTACATCTCAGTACCTCGCTTGAGTAAGAAGATTGCTTCCTGTTTAGTCTCCTCCCCTGCAGAGGTATTACATTCTCCAAAAATCCTTAATTGGGTTCACTTTGACACCCTCAAACTTAGACTTCATTGTCTATCTTAACAAGCCCTTCTGAGGCTTTATGGCTAGTTGAATAAATACAATAGAATACCCACTTTATTGGATCCCACTATGTAACTAAACCCTAGATTGAAAAGCATGTCTTCTCTATTCCATACCACTTCAGAGAAAAAAACAAGGAAAATTTTCCTGGCTTCTGCCTTATCTCATCTGGCTAAAAAGACCCTCCTTAGCTTTACTGGGTAAGTTCTTTCAAAAGTTAATATAGATACACCCACCACCCGCATTGCATTTCCTACAAAAGATTACAACCCCTCTTCTTTGCCTAGGCAAAGACTTCATTTTGCATCAGCTTGTTGGAGCTTCTGACACTCCCAGGCTAGGCAATAGCTCTTGGACAACTAAACAGGAACCTCTAATATAAGTACTAAGATTTATCAACCTAAATTTGGAGATAAACACTTTATTCCATTGTTCTCCATCCTAAACACAAATTACTAGAAGCTAAAGAGCACTGTTACTAGAAATCAGATGAAATTACCTACTTAAAAATAAGTATGTACATTTTTTAATAAAACAAAATGTTTTTTTTTCTTTTAAAACCCAATGAGATGAAAAAGAAATTGATGGTGTTTCTGTCAAAAAGATATATTTACAGAAAATGTAACTAACATAAAACTAAGATTTTTATTGCAAATTGAAAAATAAATCTACTCTGATTTTTTAAAAAATCAAATTGGTAAGGAAAAAAGAATTTTAGAACATAGGATGCAGAAGCAACCAGTCATCAAAAGATGAAGAAGTAGCAGCTGACCTCTAAATGGGACAAAACAAAGATACTAGACAAGGTAGACAAAGATACACAGATACACAGACAAGGAGGACAGTCGACCCAATGGCAGCTCAGCTTTTATTTTCTGGCTTCAGACTGTAAATTTTGTTCCTCTCCCAGGCCACCAACAAGTGATGTGATACTCTCTTGTGCTGTTGGGCTTCTGCAACCAGCAAGGTGTTGTGATCTGATGTGATACCAGTTCTACCAGGTTGACTGGTGGCTGGATGGCTATAGATAGAGACCTATGTACATGGGTAAGGAGGAAGGCGGTGGCAGGCGGTGACACAGCATGGCAGGACACTTAGGCAGTTCTATATAGAGAGACTTTATTATTATAAAGAAATATAGAGAAAGGGAAAGAGAGAGAGAAGGAAAGAGAGAAGAGAGAAGGAAGGGAGGGAGAAGGGGCAAGAGAGAGTGAGGCTGTGGGAATTCTTAAGTGGAGCTTGACCTCAGAACTCAGGGCAGGGCTTGGCTTCAGAGGCTAGGACAGAATCCTAACAGAGTCCCCACTAACCACTCAAAAACAAAGGGGGGTAACTGACTCCCAGCACTGTACTGTGTAGCTATAGGCTGTGAAATTGGGTAGAGTAATGAATTGTATGTATTTTCAGGTTGAGATATTCTTTTAACTTATAAGCTTAATGAATTTGATCTCTCCCTAAGTTGAGGAACACCTGTATTGGAAAGAGGAAACTGAGTAAGAATAAACAGATATCATGTTGCAAAAGAAACTCTTCCACAGCTGTTAGGATTCTTCAGGGCAAGATTCTTCCCAAGTTTTTCAGGAAAAAACAGCAAGTAAGCATTCGCTGATAAGTTTTTAAACCTGAAAACAAAAATAAGTACTATACTGCCGAGTACAAAAATGATTTCCTTTCGAAGATGAATAATTTCATGCTAGATTAAATGTCTCCTCTGTGGTAGTCAAAAAACAGAAAGCAATTTAAACAAAATCCTCCAGAAAACTGCTAGATAAAAGAGCAAACCAAAAACTTACATTTTGTCATTCCGTTTTAAAATATAATCTCAACAGAAAGGCATTTCAGTTCTACAAGGACTCAGTAAACTTAGCAGCCAGTACTGAAAAGTAAAGCTTGTCTTCATGGTGGCCCAAGGCCAATCCCTACGGAGGCTAATAAAAATACAAAGTGTATTATTCATCACACTGCTTTATAGGTCCCAGTGTATGTTATTATTAGATATGTTCACTTTCCTCTGTACCACAGTAATTTTGTGGGCAATGGCCATCCCTTTTCCCCCTTCCTTCTCTTTCTTCCTTTTTTTAAAATTTTGTATATACTTTTACAATTTTATTTATATTATATTTATATCATTTGTGGACGTGTGTGTGTGTGTGTGTGTGTGTGTGTGTGTGTGTGTGTGTGTGTGTGTGTCTGTGTGTGTTACTAGGGCTGGAATCTAGGCCTTTATTAACACTAGATAAACATGATGTTATTGAGTTATGTCTCTGGCTGTTTGCACTATCTGGGATATGTTCTGAAAGTATTTATTACTTTCTTTTGATGAAATTGTCTCTCTGATATTACTCCAAAGTTTGGGAAAAAAAAATGCCTAAAGAGACCATTAACAAATCTATTTTTAAAAGTTTTTAGAAAAGTGATCTTTTTCAAATTTAATTGAAGAATCATAGAAAAGCCTCCATTTTTTGAGCAAAATTTCTGAACCCCAGTTTGTAACAGGTCTATCTGATAGCAGCTAATTAATAATGGAATGTCCCAGTGTTGGAGATAGTCTAGGGCCATTTAATAGCTATGGAATGTCCCAATCCAGGTTATAGTCTTGTCAGGAAGGTTTGACAAATAGCCAGCTAAGATAACATGACCAAGTAGTACTGCCTTAAAATTTAATGTTATAAACAGGTCTTTCATTTGCTAGTATTCATGTTTACCAAAGGGTTAACTTAAATAAGTGTACTCTCTTGTAGACTATGCTGGAGTCTAATTATTCTACAGAACAGAGTACAAAAATGGTCATAAATGTGTAGTAAATAATAGATCTAAAAATGTTTAGTGACTTGTCTATAATGTATTATATAAATAATACTTACTGCTGTCATTACTGGTAAAATAGCAATAGACAATTTGAAACCAAGATCTTTCCTAAGCATAGCTGTGAAGAGCAGGGCAAGGAAGCCACATTGGTGATAAGAAATTTATGATGCTCTGTTAAATATTTTGTAGGCTCTAACCTTCCTTTAATGCCTCTCAAGGAGGTAGGTGTAAGCTACTTCAAACATAAGAATATACCTCATCTTATAACATATAAAGGCTTTACTACCTGAATTTTAGGACCCCAATTTTAGGGATTTCTATTTTTCCCAACTTCCAATTCATAAAACCAATATGTACACATACTAATCTCTGTCTATTCGCTTGTAATTGACCAAGAACATTGTTTGATGTGTATCATCTTACTTCATTCTCAGTATTAACCTCATTTAGGTCATATGGAACATTTGCTAACACCATTTTTGATGGCATGATGAGTACTTGACATGTGTTTTTTTTTTTCATCTTTGCAATTGGATGGTGATGTGGGAATGTCTTTCTGAATGCTGTGAATATCAATCTTTAAATAAAAGAGTTGTTTTGATCCTTGGTGAAGACTATAGCTAGAAACAGGAGCATAGGTAGGAGGAGGGCAGAGTCACAGACAAATCAAGCCAGATGCGCAAAGGAGCAACATGTAAGGAACACAGGTGAACCACGGGCCATGTGGCAGGACAGATTAATGAAAATGGGTTGAGTTAAGATTAAGGAGCTAGCTAGCAATGTGCCTAGGCCATAGGCCAAATAGCATGAAGTTAGTATAAGTGTCTGTATGATTCACTGGGACTTTGGAATCGTTGGTACAGATAAGCAGCATTGGGCAGGACCGAACCTTGGAGCTAGCTGGGCCAGAAACCTCACTGTAACAGATGGTGTGGGTCCAATGTATATCCATTTACAGAGCATGGAAGTTTTGCTCAGAGGGACCCATATCTGTTGGAAATCACAAAACTACTAGGTCTTATGGTAAAAAACAAAGTTGACCATGTTAATTTGCTATTAAGGACAAAAGACTCATCAATGTTGGCATGTGTTTGCTCATCATTAACATCTTGAAAAATATATGAGACTAGCTATCGGCCTGTGCCACACTGTCCCTGAAAGTTCTGTGCATCCTGAAGGATATTCATCGCAACATCACCATGCTTTCTCTTAAATGTCCACGTGTAGCTGATTTTTGCCATGTTTGTGCTTGGATTCTAAATCTCCCTTGCATTTTTACCTTTATGTCAGTTCTTTACCCTTTATTCAGATATGACACATGGCTACTCTTCATTGATTCCCTGCCATTTGCCAACAGAAATATCCGCAAATATCTGGGAAATTAAACAGTGTTTGCTTAATGGCTTGCTATAAGAACAAAAAGAAGGACATCTCTCAAAATAAGAAGAAACAACTTTTGTCAGTTTATATTTGTGTTAGCTACCCAATTTTAAACTAAAATTTCTTCACCCTAATCATTCCTTTGAAGTCTGCATCCATTTGTACGTGGCTGGAAAACTTTCCTTCCCTTTTATGATTGTGTGACTATCTACGCTCCATTCAATTTTGTCTTTAAAATCTCGATACTCTTATATTATGCACAGTTGTTTACCTTATTTGTTTCAATCCTGCGCTCCCCAGACAAGTCCTAAGCAACTTCCATGATATGACAGACTATTGCTAATTTGTTGTTTTCATGCTTCTGATTCTAAGGAAGGAGAAACATATGATGCTTTCCATTATTCCTCCGTCCATCTTACCTCATCAAGCACTAGCTCACAGGACATTTAGAAAACCATATTAATCTCAAAACTGAGTAAATTTGATTGTTTCTACAGTTTTATTTAAAATTGAACTTCTTAAACTGGTCCATTGTAAAACCACGTCATTTACTTTCAGTGTGTGTAGGGGGGGGGATTTGTTTCCAAGGATCTTTCAAATCCTAATTTATGATAATGCCTTTATAAAGTTTTAAAGTGCATAAATAAGAAATATTTTGTAATGGGAATCAAATTGCAACATTTTCAAATTAGCCTTCTTTGAAGTCATCATTCATTTTTTATGATCACTAATGGAGAATTTACTCATATTAAAGTAGGCTAGATACTGTTTTTTCTCTCTGACTCAGTTAATGAGTTTGAAGCTCACTGTGATGATGCGAGCCCTGATCACTGCAGGATGCTTTGCAATAGGCTCCTTTAAGGAAAATATCAACATGCATATGCTTTCACATAAATGGTGCTGAGTAAGGTAGAGAGAAGATTGGAGTTAGAAGTTATGGTTTGAATATTAGCTTATTCATTTACTCATTTATCAAGTATGTTGAGTTCAGACCCTATGAGATACCACTGCCTTGTACAGTATCTCAATGCACTAGTCTTATACTGACGATTCTGTCCTCTTACCTCTGCCCTTCCGTGGGGTAGCATGATAAACACTACCTACCTATTACCGAATACTAGAGCAGCTATAGTAGCATATGAGCTCAAATTCTTGTGAAGTGCTGTAAAAGATGAGATTATAAAAAAGTATTTTATTAATGAAAAAGTAATTTTATAATTTTTTGTTTATGATAATAAGGTCAAAGTTTTTACTCAAGTTAAGAACTAAGTTCTATAAAAGGAAGGGATAAATATTAACACATCTTTGGGGGCTGAGAGGGCTTCACCTTCAGTGCAATGGTGACTTTTAGAAAACACAAAACATGAGTAACTGAATTGAAATGGAGTCCTGAGACTTAACTCAAGTAATGTGCCATTCATATGAGTAATGAGTGAAATGCAACATCCAGAAATGAGGACCAGGGTGGCTATTTATAGGCAACAGAATCCAGATAAGACTTCAAAAGAGGAACACACCTGTCTATGCATTGACAGATGCCAAAACTCAACAGGCAGAGGGGAGGCAAACTCAAGAATAATCATGGCAGGAGTATAGTTAGAGGGTAGATTTTGAGAGTAAGAATGTAAGAGTAAGATCTGAGACAGGAGTTCTTGAGGAAGTAGGAAAGAACAGAGCAGTTCCTATTTAAAGACTTGATTTGGGGCCAGAGAGATGACTCAGCTAGAAAAGGCCTTTGTGGCCAAGCCTGCCAGCTGAGTTGGACACAGTGGGAAAACAGAACTGATTCCCATAATATGTTCTCTGACCTCTGTATAGATGCCCCTGTGTCATTTGCAGACACTACACACACTAACCCCACCTACCTATACACATTTGCATAAAATAAGTAAAGACAAAAATGACTTAAATAAGCAAAGAGCTGATGCCACTTACCAGGTGGATAACTTAAAGTCTTGATTTATGAATTATTCTTTTCTGATATCTTCTAAGGTCTAGCTTTCCCATCTGTGAGCCCCTTCATATGACTGCTTTGAGTGTCAAATGAAATCAACATATGTCCAGCTTTATCTAGACCCTTAATAAGAATGACCCAATTTTCTTCTTTCTCTGGCTTCAGATTTGCAGTTGACTTCAATTCATGACTTAAAGTATCTCTAGCCCTTACTATAACGTACACGTTGTTTATCCTTATATTATGTGCTTCCATGTCATTTCAGCCCTGGAATCACTGCCCTCAGAGCTTTTATAGCAAAGCACACAGATGATAAGTTTATATGTAGTTTAAGTGCAACCCATTAATTCTTTTCTCAATCAAAATTACTTCTTCCTTTACATTAGTGCTCTTTAAACTACCTGAATTACACATCAGCAGCACCCAAGAGAGGAGATGTGTGATTAGTCAAGGTTCCAAACCATCTCCTGGCTCCTGTGGACTGATTCTAAGAAATAAGTTATTTTTGAATGTTGACTGTTCCAGACCTGAACTCGTTTAACTAAGGAGTTCAGAGCATCAGCTATTTGCATACATTTTCTTCTGCTAAATCAAAGGTGACCTTTTTTTAATATTTTTGCGCAGTTTCTCATTAGAGACTAGATAAGATGATAAAATAAGGCCATCTGCTCTTGGGGCACTTCAGCTTGATGTTGTTGTTCTGTTCCAGTCCTTTGCAGCAACAAGATCAAAAACAATTTGTCGATGTTTAGTAAAAAGAATAGCAGTGAATGTAGGAGAACTTTCAAAGACTGTAACACCAAAGGGGATACAAAAGGTTCAAACTCTACTTCCTTGTCTAAGCAACACACTTATTCTTCCTTCTGAGCTGTCCAATGACCTCTGTTTATTTCAGGTACTATCCCAATCAGAAGAGTGAAGGGGACCCAGGTATGTGATGAAAAACAAGTCAGTACCCTTCCCTCTTCTCGCTTGCCATCCATCCCTCAGCTCTGTGGAGCCATATCCTTGCTTTGTCCAGGGTATGGACATTCCCTCCATGTTGCAGGCAGAAATATCCTTGATTGGGTCCTCGCTGTGTGGTTGATTTTCTTAATCTTCTATTCTTCTTCCGTCTTCTGGTATTCTCCTGTCTCTGCTTTCAAAATTTAGAATTAATTCCTAATTTAAGAAGATGGTTTTTTTTTGGAAGGCAAAAAGTGGCTGCATTGTGTGGATAAACTAAGCATCACCTATATTCACGTGAAAACTAAAAGCCGAAGTTCCCTAGCCTGTCCATAAAACTTGCTGAGTCATCTCTTGAAGAAATAGATTGTGGGAGCAGGGGAGGGGATCTAAAACCTTGGGATGAATAACAGGTAAGATTCTAGGTAAGTCTGTTCAGACAGTGTGTCCTACTGTGTGCACAGAATGACATAGTAAACGTTATAAAAAATTGATACTGAGAATTGTAATATGTCTTCTCATACCTATAAAGAGCTGGGCTGTATTTGACTTTGTATTCTCAGTGAGAAATGTGGACATCTTACATCCACCATTGTTTGAACAGAAAATGTGACAAAATGCATACAAAAACTGATACTAAAAAGATGGAATCCTTGCTGATTCCCTGGGTGATGTGTTTGCTCTTCTGAAATGTGTTAAACATTCTAAGTATAAATTTCATTCCCTTAGCCACAAAATGGAACCCTAAATTTCAGAAAAATAAAAACTTGTCTCTTGGTTTTCATGAATGTGAAGGACTTAATTGGAGGCTTGGAAGATCAAAAAATAGAAGTTTCTATTTTCATAAAACAGTGGTAGTGGTTAGGACAGATAAGTGTGGACTTCAATGTCAATTCACTAAGACAGGCCAAGAAGCAGGTGCAATATGAATACCTGCTCCAGCAGTAACGGACTAAGTAGGACTCCATATGTGGTTTCAGCACTACTCTTCAGAGTGCTGAACTTGGTCAAACCCTGTCCAGGTTGCTGGGAAGAGCATGTGTACATCACATTTGATGTGATGACTTCCTAGATGAGGAATTGAGAGTATTTGCACTGATAGTGAATCAAATCAGCCTTTGCTCTCAGCAACACTATGAGCTGCTGCACATCTAGGCTAGAGGCAAGGACCAGTGAGTCTCTGTATGGGATCTGGAAGTGTAGCCTACCCCCCATGATACCCTGGCCTCATTGGAGAATACAAGGGGTCAGAACTTGCCAATCCAGCCTTTTTTTTTTTTTTAAAGGATAGTTACAGATGAAATTTCTAGAGGTATCAATGGCACATTGAGGTATACTTTTGGCTATTTGGTTCAGAAATAATAGACCTATTCTGAATATCATTAAGTATGATGTGAAGTGCACCACACTGCATGGTAGATAGGTAAGCCTTCTCAGGATAATTCTTCCAAGCCTAGTCAAGGTTCATACAAATTAGTTTCAGCCTTCCCTTTGTACTCACTGTGACAAGAGAGGAAATAGTCTAAAGAGAAACACTTGGGCTTTCTCCTTTGACCATCAGATTATGGATACAATGGATATCTAGGAATTGAGATTTTCTAAGAGATTTTGTGGTTGGAGAAAGAAAGGGCTAGTACCAGGCAGAGGAGGAACTTGCCACTCAGGAAGAAACATCAGACAGTTTAGACTACTAAGATGAACATGTTTGTGTTCTCTGGCTTTTGTGTTACCTATATTTTATCACAGCTACAGAAAAGGCCAGAGAGGAAACAGAAATCTTTCTCACCTGGGTTGGGAAAAACTATAAATAAATACATTTTCCTTTCTAATTTCTGTAAGAAATGGTAGACTTTTATTGATTTTGGGTCCTCCAAGACTTACCTAACCCAAGGTCTGGATGACTCACGTAGAGCTCTGGGCACAAACACCCCTAAAAAAATGAGAATTTAGTCAAGGTCTTTTCTGGAAGTCTGTTTTACTCTAGCCTTAGTAACACCAAAGTATCCCTCTAAAAGTCCTTGGGCTTAATACTAGTGATGTAAGACTGAATATACTATTTAATCCCCCAGCCTTAACATATGTGTACTATGCAGTTAGGATCCCACAAATGCCTCCATACCTGATGTACATGTTAGTTTGATTATTATTTTCTCTGTTTTTCTCCTTTCTTCTGCTACAGAGAACCTCTGAGTAGTCCCTTTATTTTTTTTCACATATATTTACCTAACCAACTGCCAGTCTTGTATATTTTTCTCCTCTGAAAGCCAAGAATGGCTCTCATCCCAGCTCTGGACAGATGATCTTTCTCCAATTGTCAAAGGATGGGTGAGTGGTTTGAGAATGTAGAATCACTGGAATAAAAATAAAAACAAAACAGACAATAGCAACAAACTGAGCCTCCCGAGACTTCGTGTGTTTAAAATAAGCTATAGCCTCTCCTGCTTATAGAAACTCAGATCAGAGAGAGGAAAGACTAGAGCACGGGATTGATCAAAAAACAAATAAACATCATTCACTCCTGAAACACTTTTTTCCAGAGACTGGTCATTGGCTTGAAAGTGTCAGAAAGGATCTTGGGCTTCCAGAGCTGAGGAAGTGGGGAGGGGAAATGATACATGTTGCTTGCATATGTCTTTCCATCAAGCCCTCTTCTTGATGGTTAACTAAAGTGCTCATGCTATCCAACATCTGCTGAAGGCTGACTATGGACAGCTGAGAGTTCACAGTGGATTCTTTCTCTCTGAATCTGCATGGTTGAGGACAGGTAAAAAGGGGTGGGCCAGCATCCAAAGATAGTAGATACAGAGTGACAGCTGGTCTTGTCTTAGAGTGTTACTGTTCTCAGAGTAGCCGTGGAGCTGGCTTGAGGTCTCGAATGAAAGTGTATTATAATTTAATCCCTTTTCCATTTACTGTCATTGTATTTTCTTCTCCTTGTCACTCTTCCTACCCCTTCCTGAAAACCTTTTGTCTCTCAAATTTTTTTCACTTTGCAGTAAGACCCTGAGATTGTTCATAGTAAAATTGTTTGTCTATATAGGATGAATCACGGTGATCCCTATGTACACTGATGCCACATGCATACATACACTGATGTCTAATTCACACATTACAAAATGTATCCCCAAGTCTAAGTGTTAATGACTTTTAAGTGAAGTCACAAAGCTGAACGGATGTCTCTACTATCTAATTGTACATTTTGATCAACCTCTGTGGGGAGCTTCAAAAATTGTGAAATTGTTCTGCAGTATAGCTATACAGTAGATTTATGACATTTTGATTTATATGCAGCCACATCAATGCTTCTTTTTTATCTCTTTGAGTCTCGTTCACCTGGTGGGCCTAAAGTGCTACCCTATTCAGTTCTTCTTGTCATTTCCCTAAAGATAGTGATTATGACAAGCCACCTGAGGCTGAAGTGAGAGGCTTTTTGTGTAGAACAATAAAAAAATTACTCTTATTTATAAGTATTTTTTTAACCTTTTGCAAATGCCTTTTCTATTTCTTTGCCATCAGTACACACTACATCTATGGAGAAATGTCTAGTTAACTTTTTGCCCAAATTTCAATTGGGTTCATTCTTGCATTGTAAAAGCTCTTTTTGGATAATGTAAAAATTATCAAAAATACAATGTAAAATTGATCCCCTCACATAATATATTTCTCACTATAAGTCATGCATGATGATCTCTTACATATCTTCTTTCATTTAATTTTTTTTAAATGTACTTGGGATAATAGAAGCCAGGATCTTCCACATGCCAGGCAAGCTCTCCTTCACAGACCTATATTTCAGCCTGACTTTTTGTTTGTTTATTTGTTTGTCTGTTGGAGATAGGGTCTCACTATGTAGCCATTGTTGGCCTGGAACTTGCCGTGTTGACCAGAATGGCCTTGAACTCACAGAGATCTGCCTACCCCTACCTCATGGGTGCTAGCATTAAAAGCATATACCACCACATCCAATATCATTCTTATCTTTCAAACATAAATATTTTAAATTGTGTTTATTTGAAATGTTTTTATTGTTTATACATATAATACTCAGGAAGAGTTACATCTAATCACAGGTCACAAATGTTTACTCTTTTTTTTTCTCTAAAAAATTATAGTTTTATCTCATGCATAAATGTCTATGACCTATTTTGAAATAATTACTTCTGCCCAGTCCTGATTGTTGCAGTGTGGGTAGCCCTCACTCCCAAGTGCAGACTTTAATGAGTTTTCTAGATTAAAACTCTTAGATACAGAAACCTGACAGATGTGGAGAACTCATGGGATGACAAGAGCACTTCATGGAGACTAGGGATATGCTTGAAACTCTGTGTGAGCCCTGGTGTCCTAGCGAGGTCATGTGTGCTGCATCTCTCCAAGAGAGACTGCCCCATAGAAACTCCTTGTGGGTTTGAAAAGCCTAAAATATACTTTACTGGGCTTTGGTTTTTCTCTAGAAATTTTATTACTTTATATAAGAAATTTTTTTCAGGCATAGAGGTCAAATATAGACAATATGTGTTTCAATATGATTATTATAAATTCTTGGATAGATATTCTTGTCCTTAAGTAATATGAGAATGAGATCCCTACACAAGAAATATATACAGTTATGTGAGATCAAGAGGACACAACTCTGAGTGCCTGTATATTGTATGCTAATGTACATGGTGGAGCTGATTTCTGCTTATTTATTTAAAATGAAATTCAGTCACTACATTTAGCTCCTAATGCTTGCTGCTTGATTGTCACTTTGGAGCCATTGTGTTGAATCACAGATTAAACTGTATACTGAGGACTTCTGAAGGAAAAGAAGACAGTTTGTTCAATGGTTTACTGGAATTGAGTGTTTTTGCATCTATATATTTAAATTAGATTTTATTAGGTGTTTGAAGCTTTGTTTAAGCATTAGGAACTCATAATCACAGACAGTTTGACGTAAAGGATGTTGTAATTGGGAAGACTATAACCTCATTTAATGTGAAAAAGAAACTGCATCTCAAAGGGATAGGGAGTTATTGCCTCAGATTGTGAATAAATTAACAAGAAGGCCTCATCTAGGCTCTGCTCTTGACCACATTCAACACCAGGACTTTCTTCTTGGAATAATTTGTGCTATTAAGTTAGCATATATGTGAATTTTGTTAAGATACTTGCATGGAGACAGGAGAAATTGGTTTACTCCCTTCTATCAAGGATGACAATACCTAAGAAGGAGGGAACAAAACAAAGAGATGGATGTGTCTTGCATTTGGCTCACTTGTAGTACTTCATGAATCCCATAAGCTTAGACATCTTTTCCTACTCAATGAGGACAACCAAGAACAGAACCCAGGAAGGGCTAAACAATAAATAGTTAGAGGATGCTCCCTAGGCCATCTGAGGTCCTTCTGTACTTTGGCTACTTTTATAGACTTAATAAATAAATAAATTTAAATAAATAAATAGAAGCATACAGAGAAGTCCAGTGGGTTCTACAGAAACCTCAGAAATGTAAGGAAGGCCTTGCTACACTGCAGAAAACAGAATTTTAATTTCAGTAGTGACTCATTACTCAGACTGGTGATAATTCTGCTGTAGTCTTTTTCTGATATTTTGAAAGATTTAAACACAAACTCTTAAGATAACTATCATAAATCAATTTGACCTTGCCTCCAAACCAAAGCAATATTATTTCATTTGAAGCAAATAGAATAAGTTTAAATAGCAAATGTATCCTAGAGTCTATGTAAACATGAGAAATCAAGAAATAAAGTGGTTCATAGTTCATATTAAAAATACATTTTGGGGCAGATCTTTGTTTCACTGAATTTAAGTAGGTCATTATAAACCCAAATTATGTTGAATATCATGTCACTATAGCGACAACCACTTTTAATGTGTGGTGATTTCCATATGCTCTTGTTCATTCTTGATGGGATGATTTTTAAGAGAGAATTTGGTTCTGTTACTACACTCGTTGGAGAACACCACTAACCCAGTACCATTTCCAAGGGACATTCCCTGGGAATCATTTATCCTTGGAAAGGAAGACTCACTGTCTTCTGCATGTACCATTCCTAGACAACCATAGCTGTCCGAGGGGACTGGTATATCAGGAAATCAGTCATAACATTAGCCATAGAAAGTATTGCATTAAAAAAGGCTTTTATGAAAAGTACTTGTTTATAGAAAAACAAATAGGCAAACAAACAAACAAAAGACAAAGGCGAGATGCCTTGATAAGAAAACATTGAATTAACTGATAGTCCAAGAGGAGATTCTCATTTTTGTTTTTTGACATTGATCCTAATTGTGCCTGATGAAAAGATGGGAAAAGGTTATGGTGGATACACATTCTAAGGACAGTGAACAAACCAGCGCAGTGGCCAGGCTCTCCCTCCCTTCCTGTATGCTGCTTTTCTTGTCTTCAGAGAGAACACAGAACTTTGTCTCACTTTGCATCCAGGACACAAAGTATACTTGATGGCAGTGCAATTTTCTACAGTTGTAAGAAAGGAACAATTCTGAGTGAATTACATACATTTGTATAGTAAGAAGTTTCTGATCTGTCTATTCTGGTCTAGCCCTGAGGTTTGGACCCACAGCCCTGCTTTGACTTAGCCCCAAATAATCACACAAAGGCTTATATTAATTATAAACTGTTTGACTTATGATTTAGGCTCATTATCAGCTAGCCATTACAACTTAACCCATTCTTATCAGTCTATGTCTTGTCACATGGCTAGAGGCTTTACTGTGTTTCATTACATCTTGCTCTCACGGGTGGGAGCTTGCAGCATCTCCGAGTGACTCTGTCCTCCTTCTACTTTTACTGTGCTTTGCTTTCCCACATTACTATAAGCTGGCTTGCAATAGGCCAAAGCAATTTCTTTATTATACAATGATAATTCCCAGCATACAGAAAGGCATCCTACATCACATTTGTTTAAATTTTCTTATTACTCACTATTTAAAATCACAGATAGGGTTTTTCATCTGACAGAAATTTACATGTTACAAGCCATAAAAGGATCTTTGAAGTTACAAAACAAGATAGTGAGCAGCTAGCTATGGGAAAATAATTACAAGAAATTTAACTGGCAAATGAATGATATTAAATAGAATACCAACATCTTCTAGATTTCTCCTTGTCTGTTCAGATGACAGACCAACAGCTGCAATGCTGAGCATTTGATGGGAAGTAAAAAGGCTTATCACTGCAAAATACCAATAAGTACATCTAATAAACAGTTTTCTTTGTGAATGAAAATCCACCCCGAGGTATACTTAGTTCTTTGGCGAAAGCGAGGTAGGTTTTTATAAAGGAAATTTTTTTTTTGTAAGTTTCTTCTTTTTTTTTTTAAGTTTGAGAATTTGTGCTGCAGCAGCTCTAGATTTTATGTGTCTGTTCATTATATCCCAGCTAATGGGATTTCAGAATCAATTTTTGCCCTGCCTTTTATATGCAGTTCTTCAATGGCATGTATTGGATTGAAAGTGTATGTGTCTTTTCACTGACTACAACTCTACTGACATTTAAAAAGACAGGCCTAATTGAATCCCTGGCAGAGGCAAGGAGAGGGATTTGGGGTGTCTGCACTCCAGGAATTCTTCCTTGCTACTGCTATTTGTCAGGTCTGTTAACTTGAAAAGGATATTGAACCCTAGTGAGCCATCATTTGCTTTTCTATAGCAGGGCAGTTAAATTTGAGATTTGTATAATCAAAGGGAAGGCAATGAACACCAGGTTGTGTATAAAGCATATAGTCAAAGCCCTAAAGATGCTTAGCAATGAGACTAGGTATTTTGACAAACAGTAGGGTACAATGCTTATCAGATAAAAGGGACTTAAATTAAGATGAATCTAAAGCCAGCTGGCAATGTCCAGATTCGATGCAACAAATATGTAGGGGAGACTAGTTTTTAGAAGAACTTGGTTTGAGAAGAGCAGCTATAGCTGTTAAGAGACAGCTCTGTCAGAGGGGAAAGAGTCCCAGCATGGCTTGAATTTGTAGTCTGTGGAGGAAGGTAGAGCTCAGTACATCAAGTTGTAACTTGGGATTTTGTTTGTCATCACAGCTAACATCGACTGCCATTAATAATGTTGACAGAATAGACTCTTTCAAAGTTAGTTATTCTAATCTCAAAGTTAATCAAAAACTTCATGTTGGTTTGTGTTCAAGGTTGTACAAAGGTTACTGATAATAAGTGTTGACCATACCCCAAGCAGTAAGAGATTTTCTTCTGTGTTTAGAATGGAGGCAGGTTGCATACTCCATAAATGGTTGATAGTTTGTTTCAGGAACTAAGTTTCACATGTTCTCATTGTGACTTCTAAACAGGATTGGTATTAATGTTAAAATCATGTTTTCCATGTTGTGTCCTTTGCTGTTTTTGATTTTTTAATGAGTCAGAAATGAGACACACTCTTCTTTGAAAAGCTACAAATTATATTGAAATATGAGAAAATTAAAATATTACTGGCCTGTTTAATTCTGTGTCCACCTCAGATATCTTAAACTATCTTTTCTGCTAATTCTTTTCCATTGCAGTAGATCTGTTCAAGTAGTGTAGAAAAAGTTGACATATTAATTTCAACAAATAGTGTAATTTTTTCCCATTCTATTATTGCATCTCAATATTTAACTTCAGAAAAGATCAAGCATTAAATCTGTGTTCATTTGGGAGTTATACTTTCACACACAGCCCAGCACAGCAGGACTATTGAAAAGAAGCGGAAACTTGAAATTAGAAGTTCTGGATGTTGTGTCCAGAGTCCAGACCCCACAAAAGACTAAAAGACCAGGTTCGATGCAACAGCAAAGAGTCTTTTTATTGACAAGCTAGCTTGGGACACTTTGTCTAATGCAGTGGCGAAGTAGGAAGAGACCCTGAGCAACAATGAGCGTTTTTATTGGGGGGAGGGCTCTAGGGCTTCAGAGCTTTGGAGTTAGAGTCCTGAAATTGGGCTAAGGGTATCTGTTATGAATTCGTTGGCTCCTTTGTATTCTAGGGATGTTTCAACATTTAGCAATGATCTTTAAGGTTTACCTATATCAACAGATCAGCACCTGTGTACCTGGAGACTATCTGTATTATTGTTAATGTTTTTTCCCAGGAAAGGAATGTTCAGATAATCAGGTTTCCCCCTTAGGTGCTGGCTCCTCCCTGGATGGTGTCTGCTCGTGAACCTTTCCTGGAGCCATCAGGTGCCAGCAAGAGTCAATTGTCTGTCTTGCTTTCATTAAGCCTGTCATGGAAGTTGTGTGGTCAATCTGCTCTAGGACACACACTGGAGATCACATATTAAGTGCTTTTTCCTCTATAAATACAATACTATTCACCAGCATTGTCTGTACATGAGACTCAGTAAAGCCTGTGTATACAAGATCCATTTATAATTGCCTAGCCTCACTAGAGACTGAATTCTGTATGGCACAATGCTTTTGGCAGTGTTTTCTGTTTTGCAAAATTTTAGAAATTTTCTTCATGAAATATACCAGAATAAAAAAACATGACTATGTTAAAGATTTTACAAAATTAAATGACTTGTTAGAACTTTTTGATTGTAGAGACCTGGAATGTTGTAAATGTGGAAGCCAATTATTTTGGGCTATACTAAGTCCTTAGGTATACATTCCCCTCATTGTCTTATAATGTCAGATGAAATACTTGGAATAGATTGTTACTAGACAAGTATCTTGGAACTGCTGCTGACATATATAGCAGAATGTTTTCAGTGGTAGTGACACACCTGAGTTTTCCACTAATGTATTTAGAAAATGCCTCTACTTTTTGTGTTCTATTGTTTTATGGTGGTAAATGTTCATGCAAATTTTCCTTGTTAGAACCGTGGTATTTGTGACACACTTCCTCTAACAAAGCCACACCTCTTAATCCTTTCTAACAGTCTGCAGTTCCAAACCAAGCATTCAAATACATGAGCCTACAGGGGCCAATCTCATTCCAACCAACACACAAGCCTTAATTTCTCATATTTGCCTCAAAAGAGACCCTGTTTTGTTCCCTTGAGGATAAGAGAGATGTTGTATGTTAATACTGCATTTGTGAACAGATTGGAAGGTGCCTACTTAGGCAAAATTTCTTAAACATATTGGATTACTGAAGCTGTGGATTGCTTTAGATTAGGGGAAATGGAAGAAGGGACAAAAGACTATCAGGTACACACTCTCATTTGTGATACAATCTCTGGCAAGAGTTATGGGTGGTCCTATGCTGATGTGTCTGTTTGACTGTAAGTGGATTGGAATAACAAAATCTAAATGCCTTTGCAAACCATGGTACCCACTGCCAGGTGTTCTGTACATATATCTACATATGTTTTTTACATTTCTGTTGTGATAGATAAAATACCATGACTGAAAGAACAGAAGAATGGTTTTACTTCAGTGTAAATTCCAACCGAAGAGTCCATAATAGCGAGGTGGGGGAGGGTAGCAACAGACAAGTATGGTCACAAGACTGAAAAGCTGAGGGTTCACATCTCAACCACGCACAGGAAGCCTTACAAGCCACCTGGAAGTGGGGCTAAGCTATTAACTCTCAATGCCATCTCTAAGGACACACATCCTTCATCAAGTATTCATCTTTTAAAAGTTCTGTAGCCTAGTCAAGCCTACTGAGTAACTGGTACTTACTAACTGAAGATCAAGTATTCAAATGCCTGCGCCTGTGTGGGATATTCCTCATTCAAACCACAGCGTCAATCACTTCCATCACTGCTAAATTCTGCTGCCTTCCATCTTGCTCAGAACTCACATATTTGTTATTGCCTGATAATGGGAGCCTTGAAAGGTTTCTATTTTCTTCTAGGTTTATCCAATTTTTTGATATTTTGACATTGCATTGCCACCTAAAGTGAAGTTTCACGATCTCATGATTTTTGTAAAGTTACATTTTGTGTTGGGCTGCATTCATGGCTATTTTTGGCTCTGTACAAACCTTAGTTCATACACTAGGCAAGCTTTTAAGCATTGTCCCTAATAAAACTTGGTCATTAAGATGATATGGTACTTATCATGGTCAGTGGAGCACTGAAGAGACTAGACATGTGTTGTATGAAGTTTCTTGCCCTGACATTCTGGTCTAGCCTCCTGGCCCAGACTTTCTGGTCTAGCCTGGTGGTCCAGATTTTTAGACCCAAAGTCCCGTAGTCTCACTGAAACACACTGGCGCTTGTATTAATTGTACACTGATTGACCTGGGGCCTGGGCATATAACATGCTAGCTCTTGTTCTTAAACTAACCCATAACTTTTATCTTGTTTAGCCATGAGGCTCGGTACCTTTTCTCAGAGCAGCAGTTCAACTTCTTTCCTCTGCATCTGCTGGCATATCTTTGTTGTGTCTCCGTGGCTTCTCTGTGGCATTTCTGCTCTGTTATTCCTGTTCCCAGAATTTTCTTAGTCTGGTAGCCCCCTTCACACTTCCTTTCTGCCTTCAGCCAATCAACGTTTTTATTAAACTAGTAGGCAGGACAATTATTTACAATGTAACAACACATAATCCCACTAAAGACATGTACAGTATTTGCCTTTATTCACATTTCCCTAAACATCCCCATTCTAAAGCATTCAACATGAAAGGAAGAATATCTGTTTACCTGGTGAGAGATTTGCTTACCCACAACCTATAGGGAAACAGTGAAAAAGAACCAGCTCTTTTCTGAAATAAGTGAATTATCCACATATTATTTACTTAAAATTGAATTATTATAACAAGAAAAAAGTCTGCATTTAACAGAAAAGTAGTACCTCCCCCCCCCCCCCCCGAGGCCATAAATAGAGAATAAGCTGTGACTATAGTCAGACAAGCTTTGTCTAGCTTTTGAAATGCTGACCGTCCAGGGATGACATCACTAATGACACAGTTTTATTCAGAAGACTGCATGAGTTTGCAAAGTGCTTCTGTCAATGCTCTGTCACTGCTCATAGTTGTTTTACAAGGTCATTCATCTGTATTAGTTACTTTCTTTGTGATAAAATACCATAATCAAAAGCATCTTATAGAAGAAAGACAAAGACAGACCTGTCTTGTCTGAGTGGCCTGGAGTCCATTCACAGCGGAGCTGCTACACAGTTGTTTCATGAGGAATGTCCTGTTGGAAATGTGTCAATCAGAGTTACAGTGACCATGGGAAAAAATTAAATTCTGCAAAAAAAAAAAAAAATACTGTCTTTCTAAAATTCACATGTCCTTTACCTTTTAAACTCATGCCCCAGCTCTATGGGGAAAATGTAGATTGTGCAAACACACTTTCCCCCCCTCAAATCCTTAAGCAGTATGTTGGACCAAGGTATCAAACTCATAAGTGAAATCATTTCATCCTAAGTGTCCAACATCTCACTGTTAAACAGCATACGCATCCCGCTAGGCATTCCATTCTTGTGGTGGATACACATGTTGGCCCAACTTTCTGGGAAAGAAAAAGGCAAAACATAATAATATTAATTTATGGCAATATTAAAAAGTCCATCTTCATGATTCAGGAACCTCCATGTGGGGAAATGGAAATGTAGTCAAAGATTTATATTCAAGATATAATAATACCACAAGACTATTTATTAGAGTAGGCCTTGAAAAATACACAATGAGAGGGGATTGCTTATATAAATAACCTTGCTGCTTCTCAGTAGGGAGTTATTCTGTCACAAAATAATTCATATGAAAAATATGTTTCAGCACGGAAGAAAGTACTTAAGATATATTAAGATAAGATAGGAACATTCAAAGGAAGGCTGGGAATTTAACTTGGTAGTTAGAAGAAGCTAATATAACAGAATACTGAGCAAATAACTACATATTTTAAAAGAGTATCAAGTGTGCACCTTTAGAAACTCTTGGTTCTCGGGGTTTTCTACAAACCATACCCTGCAAAATGTGCACACGCCCTTAACCTTCCCTGAAACTAGTAGGAAGAACTTATACCAGTGAGGTCTTTACTTATTCGATTAATATTGAGTCCTCTGTACTCATGGTTGGCCTTTTAATTCTCTGGCTTCAATCCCCAGGGTTGCTCCCAAGAAGACAATTGCTGCTCCCGAAGTCACCACTCTCAGCAAATGTCATAAGTGGAGTCACAGTGAATTGCAAATAAAGACAGCTAAGAATCATTTGGCATTTGAAGAAGGCATAGCATAAAACAGGGTCATTGAATTTAATAAATTAGAAAATGTTAAGAGAGCAAAAGAAATGTGTCAGAGGGCTGAGTCTTCTGGATAGGGAAGCTCTTCATTCCTCAATATCACAAGCTCCTAAGATTCATCTTTTCTCCTTGGTTGAGAGACCCTGCTTATTATTCTGTTTAAAAGGTAGTGCACCTGCTGTGCTTTAGCAATCTAAGGAGGTCTTTAGAAAGTACTGACCATGCAGTTACTCTTGGCTGATCATCTGATCTTCCCTCTATATTCCCATGACTGGATTGGAGATTTTTTTTTTTCTTATACCACACTTACCTCGGACTTTGTACATTGAAAAACTACCTGAGCCATCACACATACATGATACTCTGTCTGTAGTCTCATGCTTAGTATAATTTTCCTTGGTTTCCAGAGATATTTATAAAAGTAAAGGTGTGTGTATGTGTGTTGTAGATTTGTGTGTGTGTGTGTGTGTGTGTGTGTGTGTGTGTGTGTGTGTGTGAGAGAGAGAGAGAGAGAGAGAGAGAGAGAGAGAGAGAGAGAGAGAGAGAACTGTGTTTTGTCCTAAGAAAAATTTGCAAAAGCATAATGAGGAATAAGGCTGCCACTCTTTGGGAGCAGGCATTTTATTGGAAACTTGTAATTTAGTTTTAATGCTGGTATCAACTTTGTTTAGTCTCTGAAAGCTGTCTTTGGAAGTCGCTGTGCACCAACATTTCCCACTTTTACTTGTTTATATCAAGTATAATCTTGATAGACAATTGTGTGGAGATATTCAGCAAAATGTCTCCTGAATTTGAAAATCTTCATGCTTCATAATGGCCACTCATAGGCAGCTAGAAGCAGTGGGTTTTAAAGATGAGCTACTCTTGGAACAGACCTAACTCACCTGAGTTATAAAGCATTACACTTATGTAAATGAGGCTCCATTTTCATTTCTTTCAAACTATTATATTAAGAATCAAGTTTTATATTAGAAATAGAAACATAGAGAACAGAGGATGACACAAAAACTCTTTAACAAACATTACAGAATAAGAGAATGTGGAAAGACAGGTGCAAAGCATCACATATCCATATAGATTGTGCATCTTTTGTCTCCCCTTTGATTTTTTTTTTTAACAAAGCCAGCATGTGGTAGTGACTGAATGGATCTTATGAGATTTCACATTTGTCTCTGCTCTGATCTGTTAGGAGGTTACTTTATTGTAATATGGCTGCTATTAGCTTTGCAAGACAATAATGATGATGATGACGATGATCCTTCAAATGTCTTTCTGAGTTTACCAAGGACCTGGTTTATCTAGACCTTTGTCTGAATCATTATTGAGGCTAAACCACCTTTTATTGAAATTTAATTTTACATATTGAGAGGGTATCCAATTATAGGAAAGGAGTTGTGGGATTATATTCATATATTATATATGCTGTAAATATTTGTCCCTCTTACTGGTTTATTAAAATGCTGATTGGCCAGAAGGCAGACAAGAAGTGTGGCTGGGGCTATCAGACTAAGAAAACTCTGGGAAGAGGAAGAGTCTATAGAGACACTACAGACGCAAAGGAAAGAAGTTGAATTGCTCCGAAAAAAGGTACTAAGCCACTTGGATAATCTTGGATTAGTTTAAAAATTGATAGCAAGTTATATGACTGAGCCTTTGGCCAATCACTATGAAATTAATATAAGCCTTTGGGTGATTATTTGAAGCCAAGTAGTAGCAGGGTTGTGAGTGGGTATAGTGAGTAACTTCAGGGCTAGACTGGAAAGACTAGACTAGAAAATTCATATTACAAGAAGAAATGGACTGAGCTTTTTTGGGAGAAAAGAAAGCCTAGCACAAAGGATCAGCAAGCTTCCATGTATGAACAGGCTACTTCCAACCTGCCTGATCTTTGTGGTTTAGAAAGAAGCTAATGGTGGTGTTTAGTTTTTCAAATGAAAGGACCAGAAGAGGAATTGTTTTAGACCGAAGAAAGCTTTCTGTCATCCGGATGTCATTGTCTATATATAAAGTGAGTTTTTCTTGTTTGTTTATATTTTAATATAGTTTATACAATGGCTGTAGCTGTCAGTGGAGTTAAACAGCCACAATGTTTAAAGTTGAATATTCCCTCAAAGCATAAAGTATTTATTTTCTTCTTTTCATAAAGAATGCTTGGTGATCATTGGTTTAGTGTATTCAACATTAGCAATCTCCACTGTATAAGAAAAAACAATAATTAATGATCACAGTAAGATTGTCCTTAAATTACGTGTACACAATAACATCATGAAGTAAACTCATATACAGAATGATGAGCAAAGGCAGATATACACACAACACAAATAATCGTCTACATGTGAATTTTAACAAATAAGATGTTGTTTACAGTAACAAAATGATAATTAAGGGTAAAAATTCAAATGACTTGTATAATAATACTTTCAGCTTCTGCTGTAGCTATTTTCTTAGATTATGTTGTATTTGTGCTGGTTTTGAGAATTTCTTTTCAGATGGATGCTTAACCTCATTGTAAATACAAAGGCAAGAGAGTTTCTGATGCTGAGGTCCAGGGACTATAATTACAAATAAAACTGCAGCTGATGAACAAGTGCAGGCAGTATAATGAATGCTACCTGGTAAATGTTTGGCATTCATCTTGATTTTGAGGGACAACAGACAGAATATATGAATAAACAGTGTTACCGGACATTGTTATCCACTGTCTCAGCATCTGTACATTTCATAGGAAATTAAGCAACAGAACTTGGTAAAAGAAAATAGACTGATAAAATGTTTAGTCAAACTGACATTAGCAAGACTCATTTATTTATTTTTTCCTAGAGAAATAAGTGCAAGGAAATAAGCACAGCAACTGTGGGGACAAAGTCTCTCACTGTGTCTAAGTTTCTCCCTTGGCGTCAGGGAGGGCATTGGATCATCCCTTGTCCTTGACCCTCTGACTCCTGAGAAATCCCAGCTCTTTTGGTCTGTTGTTGCATAGTCCCTGTTTCAAGAGGAAACGTTCCAAACTTCCCAGTCAATGTAGAGAAAAACAATTGACAGTGTGCCAAGAGTGTTAATAGCAGTGCAAATGCTAATGTGAGGTTAGTGTTAATTGACAAAAATAATAGGAGCCTCAGTATGAAAGGCTGTCAATGAAACACTTACTGTGGAGATGAGGGAAACAGAATCCTGGAGAGCAACAGAGACTTTCTCAAGTCATGTGAGCACTAGTTAGGAGGCTAGAGACCCAGAATACTATGGGCTATTGATATCACCCAGGCTGGTGGTTTCGATACCTTCTATCTCAGAAACTTGAAGAATGAATTTTAAAGACAATGGAGCCAGTGAGTTTTTAGATATGCCGTTATTGTATGTTTACAGTTAAGAGCTTAAGGATAAGCCAGCAGAGCTCCTGTACCCCAAAAGCCAATAGATCCCAAGGATAGGCTGCCACTGGCATGCTAATATGGAGATTTTTGTGTTTGTTTTTGTATTGTTTTATTTTTTATAGATGGAATATGGTTCATATCAGAATATGAACTCCTCCACCCAGAAAATATCCATGTATCTCTCTATTCAAAATGTCTTCCCCGGACTTTTAATACACATTCACTGAAGCTTCCGGGCAATTGAGTAAAATGAGGAGGAAGAGGCAAAAAACCAAATCACAAATCACTGTTCCTAAAACTTTTGGACACTTTTGGTTTCTGGCAGAGACCAAATAATAGAAGCATGGATCTCTGCAGCTTCCAATGAAGAGAGAGAGAATCAAGATTAATTTCAGTATTTGCCAGAATGGAAGTCACTTCTATCACCTGTTCTCATCTGTGTTTTCTCTAATGAGAGACTCCTTCCAGTTCTGCTCCACCTTCTCTTCCATCCACAGCTACCCCCTTCTGTCTCTCCATAGAAAACTAGCGGACAGCTAAGGCATAAAAAGTAAAATAATAAAATAAAATAAAACAAATCTTAGTAAGACAGAGCAAACAGAAAGAAACACAAGCCCTGAAAAGGCACAAGAAAGATATAGACACAGAGACCAACTCATTCATGCACTCAGGAATCCCACAAAACCTCAAAACCATAATACATAATACATATGGGAAAGGACCAGCGGGGGATAAAAGAAATAATAATAAATGAAAATGATTAAAAATTGAAAATAAGCAGAAAGCTAAACTCTGGCATGATATTATGAGACAAGAAACCTCCAGATACGTCATTGAGTCCTTTTTTTAAAAATTAAATTGGACATCTGCTTCTGGGCATGCAGTTTGCCCTTAAGAGTTGTGTGTTTCCCCAGTGAAACTCACTTAGAGAAAATTACATTTTAATTCCCAGTAGTTATGACCTGGAGATATCTCCTGTGTTAGGGATGGGGGTCCACCTCTCCTTTAAGCTCTAGGTGTGGACACACGCAGGCCCTGCATATGCTACCTCAGTCTCAGTGAGTTCAAATGTGCTTTGTCTTGTGTTTAGAAGATCTTGTTTCCTTGTCCCCATCCCTTATAACTCCTATATTCTTTCCACCTCCTTTTCTCCAGGGTTCCCTGACCCCTGAGGGGAAGCTTTGACAGAGATAACCCTTTTGCAACTAAGTTTTCCAGGTCTCTTTCTCTCTGTGTGTTGTCTGGCTGTGTGCCTGTATTTGTTCCCATCTTCTGCAGGAGGAAGCTTCTCTGTTGGTGACTGAGAAAAGTGAGCTATGTGTAAAGCAGCGTGTCATTAGAATTATTATGTTGCTATATTCCTTTAGCAGAACAGAAGTATATGACCTATTTAGTCTCAGGCTCTTGGACCCTTGAATAGTGCCAGTCCTGGGTTCCATCTCACAGAGTGGACCTTACATCCAAACAGAGAGTGACTGATAACTCCCACAACTTTTGTGCCGCTACTCCAACAGTGCATCCTGTAGATAAGATCCATTGTCAATCTAAGTGTTTTACCCATGTTGGTGTTTACATTTCTCCATTGATAGCATGCAGATTTCCTTCCTGTACCAAATGCACAGGGATGAATGTTCTATGCGGCACCAACTCCTTTCTTTCCTCTTCAGTAAGATGTTTAGGTACTGTTTTCAGGATCGGGTCTTAATGTCAGTTTGTAAACTGTACTCTATAGCCTCTGCATCAGATGTTTCTATTTTTAGGATCCTGTGGGTCCTCATTATCCAACAATTGAATTAGATGTATTCCATTCTCAGTACCAGAAGCTTCACTTGGTGACAAGAGACATCCATTTGGGGTTCTGTCTTCCTGTTCTTTCAAGATTTCACTTAGATCACCTTCATATATATGCTTCTAGTATATTAGGTTTTTATATTATCATTCTAATGGCATTTAATTTGTGTTGTCTCCTCCTGTAGTGCCTCCATTGTTCCAACTTTCCTCCCCTCTGACATTCCTGTTTTTGTCATCACTCACCATTCATAAATAGCCCTCTATTCTATTTCCCCCTCCTAAGGAAATCTATCCATCTACCCTAGTCCTGACTTTATATCTAACCTGTGCAGTTCTACAGATTATACCTTGCTTATCATTGGCTTAACAGCAATATTCACATAAATCAGTACATAACAGAATTGTCTTTCTTGGTTTGGGTTACTACAATCAGGATGATTTTATTGTATTTCCATCAATTTTCAGCTAATTTAATAGTTTCATTTTTAATGGCCAGGTAATATTGCACTGTATAAACTTAATATATTCCTCTACTCATTCATATTTTGACAGCCATATGACAAAAATATTCTGAATATTATGAGTAGAGCAGCACTGAAAAATGCTGAACAAGTATTTCTACGAGAGGACAGAGTGTCCTTTGGGTATATACAGATCTGCCTTCATGTATTATTTTGTCTTTTTCCCTTGTGGCTTTGAATATTCTTTTCTCATTTTGTACTTCTGTTGCTTTGATTACTATATGCTAAAGGGCCTTTCCTGGCCGAATCTGTCTTGTGCTCTGTATGCTTCTTGGACTTTGATAAGCTTCTCCTTCTTTATGTGAGAAAAGTTTTCTTCTGTGATTGTGAAGAGAATATTTTCTGTGCTTTCACCCTTGGCTCTCTTTCTTCCTCTATTCCTGTTACTCATCGCTTCGGTGTTTTCATAGGGTCCCAGATTCCTGGGAGTTTTGGCCAGAGCGTTTTTTGTTTTGTTTTAGTTTACCGTTTTCTTTGACCAAGATACATATATATATTTATCTTGTCTCAAGTGACTAAGATGCTCTCTTCCATCTTCTGTATTCTGTTGGTGAAGCTTAACTCTGTGGTTCCTGTTCCAATATCTAAGATTTTCACTTTCCAGTTTGAAATTTCTTTATTGATCCTATTTTTACCTTCAGTTCTGGAACTCTTCTACCATTTCCTCCCACTGCTTGTAGTGTTATCAAATATTTCTTTGATGAATTTTTTACTCCCTTTATGGGAACCTCTATTGTATTCATAGAGGTGATTTTAAGATCCTCATTTCATCTTTCAGCTGGGTTGCCTCTCTAAGTGGCTGTTTGTGTTGGGTTATTGAAGACATATTGTCTTGGCTGTAATTGATTGTGTGTTTATTTTGGGGTCTGGCCTCTGGTTTTGGGATGAGTCTAATTCTAAATGCTGATACCTGGTCTTGTCTTTGTTGATTGGGTGTTTTGTTCCTTGGTCTTTGTTGCCCTCTCTGATTCTTAGAAGAGTGTGCTAGCTATGTTATGCCTGGTGGGGAATTCTTTTAGGATCCTTCCAGGTACAACCACAGAAGATCCTGGGTACAATGTGTTTTTAGATATTGGAGCCGATGCTTAGAAATGCGGATGAGCCCAATGGAAGGTGAGGAACTAAAGGGCTCCACAGGAAGGTCAAAAGCATGGTTTAAGGCAGGAAAGCATGGTTTCCCACCAGGATCTTCTCAGTCTCCTGTGAGCTGAGGCAGAGCATGAGGAGAGGCCACAGAAGGAATTATGAACAGTGATGAGGATGAGAGCAGGGAATTGGATTTGGTGGAGAAACAGGGGAGTTAAGATTTGAAGCTAGCCTACCTGCTTCACTGTCCTACTTGCTTCTTTGGCCAGCTTGACTGCTGGGTTTCTGGGGATGGCCAACTGGACTGAAACGGGATAATGGGATGAGTGAGAAGATTGATGTGGGGGAGAAGGTCTGCGATATCCACTGGAAATGGGGCCAGAGAAGAGCAGGCCATAGCAAGTAGTCTGTTCCAGAGCTGAGGCTGGTGGTCTGAGGTTTTTCAGAGAGGAAGAAGAGATGAAAATCAGCCGTTCTGTTTTATCTCATTCTTTTAAACCTCTCATTGGTGTTGGTGCAGAAAGTGTTAGAGTGAATTTTCAGTTCAGGAACACCATAAATCTTAGGACGCTGCAGAAAACAGCTCAGATGTCATTAGCAAACATGTTCATCTCTATCCACAGACTTCTAGGGTATAGGCAAATGTACTTACTTTAAAATATAAGACAGACACAATAACATCTTTATCAGGACCTGTGAGACAGTTGGAAGACTAGGAACATTCACTCATGCTATTTCCCCATGCTAATTTGCTTAGCACTAAGCTTAAAATCCTCTTTGTAATGATGGTCTTTCCAATAAAAGAACTGAAAACAGGATTTTAGAAATGAATGCATTTGTAATTGAATGGGATTTTGCTTGTCTATATAGTTCAGAGAGAAATGAGTCAGAGGGACTGATATACAGATTATAAATTAACTCAGAAGCCATTCAGACAGCATGGTAAGAAGCAGAGTGTAGAAAAGATTACTGGCCTATGCAGACATGCCCATATGTAGTGATATACCTACAGAGACAGGAGGAAAGAATGCACATCATACATGATGGTGTGCAAAAACCTCAATTCAAACATCTTCCAATATGGAGATGACAGATGCCCATCTAACTCTTTCACTTTTCCACACAGAAAACCTTGTCTTTAAGTAACTGTGGGGAAGCTGTCATTTATTTCATAATGACTGATTGATTCTCAGAAAGCTTTTAAAAGTTACTGAAAAGTAGACATATGAAATATAAAAATAAATCATCTTTCTCTGATCTTTGTCATTATGATTTATGCATATGTAAAGAGGGAATTAAAGTCTGTAGATAAATATTCATAGATATTTGCTTTGTTAGGATCCAGTGTAATGCTGGAGGGATGGCTCAGTTGTTGAAAGCATGTATTGTTCTTACAGAGTATTTGAGTTGGGTTCTCAGTAGGCAATTTGAGCATCTTACAGTTGTTAGTAACTCCAGCACTGTTGCCTTCCTGTGGATTCTGGGAGCACCTGAAATCACATGTGCACATAAATACACACACATACACACACACACACACACACACACACACACACACACTCACACACACATACAGATACCTACACACACTTAAATAAAGTAAAGTAAACCATACATTGAAAAAAAAAGTCTAAGTACATTGACTTATTTAAATATACGCAGGTGTATATTTTCCTTCAGTATTTTAGAGCTCATTTCATTCAGAGTGAGAAAAATGAAGATTTGACTAACAAATAGCTGAGATTCATGTTATCATTAGTCTAGTCTTACAGTTTCTAAGAAAATTACCTTTATATAAGACCAGAAAAAGCAAGCATTTTTATGTTCAGCTAGTAACAAGAGTTTATTGGGTTATGAAAATTGAGTTTTAAATAAACTGACCTTGCTTTAAAGCTTGGCAACATATTTTAAAATTTCTACCAAAATTAAGTCATAAGTTAAATGTAGATGAAAACCTTTTAACAGCATTTCCTGCTTTACAATTTGTCCTGATTTGTGTTTATTATATTAGATTCAAAAAAATAACTATGAAAGAGTGTCAACAATCCCTTTATAGAGATAAATAACAAGCCAATATTTTTCTGATGTGTGGGTATTAAAGTATAGATATTGTTGTCATAATCATTGACTTTTCCAATAACCCTATCGTCACTTTATTATTTCTATCTGTAAGTATATGTCTTAGTCACTTTTTAGTTCTGGTGACAAAATATCATATACAGGAAAACTCCCAGATTGGAGGGTTAGAACCCATGACCTTCATGCCAGGGAGCATGGCACTGGGGCATAAGCTGAGATCTTACATCTTACCAGTTGATGGGGGGAAAGAAAGGGGTGAGGGAGGGAGAGAAGGGAGAGGGAGAAGGAGCTATCTGGGAGTAACTGGGAATGGCATGGGCTTTTAAACCTCAAAGTCCATGCCTAGTGACAGCTTCTCCATCAAGGCTACACTTCTTAACACTTCCTAAACTGTTCGACTAACGGTTGCAAACACTCAAATACTTAAGCCTATGGAAGCCATTCTCATTTAAAGTGCCGCATTTTAAATGTTTCTTTATTGTTTTTATAACAAGTCATATTTTTGTTAAAATTTTAGTCATATATGCATGGGTGTAATGATAAACAAATGTACATAGATATTTTTGTTCTTTTAAAACATTTTAACTGATTCTTTGTGGATTTTACATCATGTATCATGATCCCACTCACCTCTGCTCTCTGCCTTTGCACCTCCCCGCAAACAAAATTTAAAAGCAAACAAAACCAAAATCGAACAACTAAAACAACAATAACAACAAAAATCTCAGTGTGGAAATTGTAGTGTGACACAGCGAGTGTCCTTTTGGCTCATACATCTTTACTAGCAAGCGTCCATCGCAATGAATTATTAATCTTCATGTTTCTGGCTTCTGCTAGACTGTTGATACTGGGCTCTCACTGGAACTCTCTTGAGTATCATATTGCTGTCTTATGTTCTGAAGTTCCTGCAGGTCTGGCCCCTTCACATGCTCCAGCAGTTCAGTGATGAAGTCAATTATGGGACCTGGGTGGTAGCTGGGTTGGTCAGCCTGCTTGCTTTCCTTCACCATCACCTTCCCAGCCAGTTCACCCAACTTAGCAGACATCAATGAGCTCTACTGGCCTGGTTCTCACACCCTCTGGTCCAGTTCATGGGCACTTATATCACCAAGGCCAGTTCTACTGCTTTGCACAAGGGACATGCAGGGCCTGCTCTCTAGGTTGCTGTACTTGGTGAGGGGCAGAGCCACATCTTTATATTCTCTTGTCCCCAAGGTCGCTTCCTGGAGCTATGTCTGGATTTGTGGCCCTGCTGCAATGGACTCTGGGTTGACATCCATGGCTCCTATTGCCAGTGAGAGATGTGCAGAGGCCCACAGTCTGGGTAGACACCTGAGGCCATTTTTGTCTTAGAGAGCCCAGATACTGTGGACCGCGGTGGTGGTCTATGCTGCCACTCATGGCCATGCTGTCATTTGGTTCCAAACTGTGGCCTTGGGCCATGTCTGGATCAGTGGCCCTACCACAGCTAGGATTTGTATCATTGTTTGTGGCTTCTGTTAACATTGAAGGCTGAACAAATGCCAGGGGTATGAGCTGTTACCTGGGGACTAGTTGGTATTTTGGGGTCATGTTTATTTATCTGGTCTGGGTGATATGCATTGTCAACAAAGGCCACAATGACATTCAAGCCCAGGTTGTTGCCAAGGACTATAGTCTGTGCTGATGTCTACAACCTTTGATGCCTACACAAAAGGCCACAGTGATGCCTAGGATCTAGGTGTCTACCTGTGGCCTTCCTTCTTGGTATCCAAGGTCTGTGTTGCTGCAAGATACATATAGAACTGAGTAATATGTGCTGCCACTTCCTCATGCCAGGACATTGTATGAGCCATACTATGTAGGGTCCTATCTAGATCTGTGATCTTGACATAGCCAGAGTCTGAGCTGATATGCAAGGCTCCAATTGACACTGAAGGCCATGCAGATGCATGGGATCTGGGCCTACACCTGGAAGCACATATGAGTTTAAGGGCCATGCTGCTGTCTGATCTAAGTGACTAGCACTACTAACTGGGGTGATATCTGACCCAGGCTGCAGTCAATAATCATGTCTAGGTCCATGGTCCAATCACAGTTGGGTCTGCATTAATGTCCATGGCCCATAGTACCATTAAGGACCACAGGGGTGTCAGGAGACTAGACCTCTATTTAGGGCCAGGTTAGTGTCTGTTGTAGTTTAAATGTAATTGACTCTTAAAAGTTCAAAGAGGTGTAGCTTTATTGAAGTAGATGTGGCATATTGGAGGAAATGTGTCAAGGTGTGAGCAGGCTTTGAGATCTCTTTTGCTCAAGCTTCCCTCAGAGTGACTCTCAGTCCATTCCTATTACCCGCAAGATATAAGACTCTCAGTTACTTCATCAGCCCCATGTCTGCCTGCATATCACCATGCTCCCATCATAATAAATGACTGAGCCTCTGAACTGTAAGCCACCCCCAATGAAATGTTTTCCTTTGTAAGAGTTGCCATGGTCATGGTGTCCATTCATAGCAATAAAAACTCTAACTAAAACAATGTCCAAGGACTGAGCCTCTGCTGGGGACATGCAGACTGAGCAGCCTGTATTATCACCTGGGGTCATGGTGCCATTCTGACCTGGGCTTCTGTCAAGGCCCATGTGTGCATCAGTGGACTTGCTGCAGCAAAGGTCTGTGGCTCCCGTTACCAATGAGAGCAGTCAGGATAGGGCTGTACAAAGGTGGGCCTACCCTCACTGGTGTCTACTTATGTATATATATATATGTGTGTGTGTGTGTTTATATGTAAAAAGATAAACCATCACTCTACATCTTGTAAACAAGTACTATATTTTTAAAAATCATGAATATCCATCAAGTACAACTCTCCTTACTTAAAGCTATCACCCTACATACAATCTTAAGTGCTATTTATACTAATAGCTCCAGTTCTGATCCAAAATCCTGGGACTTAACTCTAATCCTCTGTTTTAGTCATTTATAAGGACTTTGTCTCATAGTCGGAGACATAAATTTTATTTTCTATAAAATATTCATTTGCTCAAACTTCATATGCACATAAAAATTCAACAAATATTAACCCACCTATGAGATATGACCTTATGAACTAGAATTATAATATATAATTATATAATTATAATTTTTTTGTAGAATCATGCTGGAAAATAAGTGTTGGAAGTTGACAACATGGGACACAGACAGGTTTATATCCCTGAGCTGTCTAAAGACCTCAGTGTTTCTTCTTAAAGGCCTAACTCTGTTGCTACCTCTTCACCATACCTGTATCAATAGAAATATCCTAAACTCGACTCAGAATGGACCATCCTGGATGCCTCTTACCCTCTCTTCATTTGAAAAAAAAAGCACCTTATATTCAATATATGTGTTTGCACACACATTCTTGAATATGTTTTTTAACATGTCTAGGATCCAAATATTCCTTACATTCTATAACATAATAAACCAGAAAATTATAATAGTTCTTTAAGTCAACACTGTTTCAGATTTAATTATATATTGAACATATGTTGTTTCTGTTGCCTAATTAAGATGTAAAAGTCACAAAGAATGAGTTATTAAAGAGAGTATAGTGATTTTATATAAGAAAATTCTTCAGACTGTACAAGTGCTTAGCAATATATTTTGATCTTTCAGAGAAATCAAGTTTTGTTCTAAGCACCCATGTCAAGGTTCCTAATTGTCTCTAACTCCAGATGCCTTGCATCTCATGCTCTCTTTTGCTCTCTGGATTCCAGATAAGCACTCACACAGACACTTACATATAAACATAAACAAATAGGAATTTTAAAACAAACGGGAACAAAAGCAGAAGAAAATGTGCAAACTCATCCCCATGCTATTGAAAAAACAAGGTTCAGTGGCAACTGAAAGAGAAAAATGAAGGGATGATGAAGAGAAACTCAAATGCTGTTTTTGAATTAGAAAATCAAGTTAAAAAGTGGTTTTACTTAGAGGCAGATACAAAGTAAGGTTAATGGGGTGTGTTGAGCTATAAAGGGACATTAAGCAACAAATAAAAGAGGAATTTAGTAAGGTGATAAGCAGCCATTAGCCAATATGGACGAATCTCCATAGTAACTAAATACATCAAGCTAAATATGATGATCTAGAGGCAGATATAATTATAATGAGACGTCTGGTGTATGTATAAGCACATTTATTTGACACAGACAGTGTCTATGACTATTCGCGTTATAAATAACAAAATATTTAGGTGAAAATTGTATATATTAATGAAATGAAATAAATCATAGACATTCACAGAGATTATAAATATTATCTAGCTAATATGTACTAATGAATTATTCTCTTTTATATGTCTCATTTGTTTATTTAAAACATGTTTCCTTAAGTGTCTGCTTTTAATTAAATTGCCTTACACATTATGAGAACACTTCTCATAAGCTGCTAGTGAGACACGATTTCCACATTTGGTATACTTCTAGATTCAGTCATATTACGGGGAAGTGTTTTAGTTGATAGCAGATCACAACGATGACTCATAAGTATAATGTATGACTATGACATCTTAGCCATAACAATGTATGGCAAAATGCATTGTTCAAAGACCTATGATGAAGCTGGTATAAAAAAGTTGTGCATAGAGTTTTATAAAGATATAATACTTGATAGCTCATGACTATGTTACTTGACATATATCACTAGCACTGTTCTTACTATTGCTGTCTTAGATTATACTCCTACTTTTAAAAAATTTAGTCTGAAGTAGGTCTTTTCAGACAGTTAAAAAAAAGCCAATGATATCATAGAAGAGGAAAAACACATTCTGATACCTCAAGAAGTATCCTCCTGTGGGATATGTGTGGACATAGAAGATTAATATTAAAGATCTTGATCCTGTGTAGGCTTAGGCTAGTGATGTCTTGATCTTTAATGAAAAGAAATTATAATAATTGTAATAAATAAAAAGAATTTTATTGAAGACTATACTTCTCTACGAGCTGAATCATTGCAATTCAATACATATGCACATATATTATAGTTAAATAATGTACTCTGCATTTACAGTTCTTTAAATGTTCATCATTTTTATAATTTGAGATTTTTATACTCTGGTCATTTTGCAGTATGTAATACATTAACTTATCAAACACTTATTCTAAAACAATGAGAAAGAAAAATGTCAGAATGTGGTAGCTTGTGCCTGGGCTATAGAGTGAGCTTCTATCTCAAACAAGCAAACAAAACCAAAACTAATAAATAAGAAAAATAAAAATAATAAAAATTGTGCTGTGTATGGTGGAATATGCTTTGTATCTCTGAGTGTATGCCTCTCATCCCCACTCATATACCTTAAACCCAGCACTTGGAAGACAAAGGCAGGCAAATCTCTGTGAATTCAAGGCCAGCCTCATCTGCATAGTGATTTCCAGGACATCCAGGTCTATATTTTAAGGCCCTATCCCCAAACAATAACAATAATAACAGACAAATAAATACAGCTAAGGGCTAGAAGCAGCTTGTCCATGTCAGCTCTGCTTCTCACTACTCTCTGCTCCCCCTCTGTCTCCCTGTTCTTCTGCCTCTAGTCTCACTATTTAATTCTATTTTGTTTTATGTATTTTTAAAAAAATATTTTGTTTTTTGAGATTATAATATAATAATTGCATTTCCCCCTTTCCTTTCCTCCCTTTATAACTTTCCATATACCCTTCTTTTCTATGATTTAAAGTCGTGGCCTCTATTTCATTATATACATATATTTATGTATACATGTTTATGTATATATGTTCCTAAATACATAAATATAACCTGTTCATTATGTATATTGTTTCTCATATGCATTTCTTCAAGTCTGACCATTTGGTATTGGGCAACTAGTGTAGTCTTTCCTGTAGAAGACTTTCTTGTGCTCTCAGCATTCCTTAATTGACTGTAGTCAATGTGTGGAGCTATCCATAGGTCATATTGGCTAGATCTAATGGGGACTAAGCTTGTAAAATCAGGAGTCGTAGTTTGTAGCTATAGAAACTGTTGCAGAGGGACAAGTGTGACGCTTCTGAGGCTATTTCTGTAGCAGTTTCTGTCCCAAGGCCAGGAAAGAGAATTCCCCAACCTGTCCCAGTGAGAGCAAGTGGTGACTCATGCTTTGGCCACTGAAGCCTCATTCCCAGCACTAGGCAAGTCTTTGGAATCTTTATCAATAGACGAGTACAGGTGAAGCTGGGACATTGCTTTAGTAGCTTTTGTCACAGACCTATGGCTAGGGAGGAGACCTACTCATAAGCCTAGATTCTGAAAATTATTTTTCCACATGGATGGTGTCAGAGAGGCAACTTGAGCTTTCCCCCACTCCGGATGGAAAATGAACACGGAGGAAGATTTTACAGCAATAACTACAGCCTCTCAGTTGTATCTTAGCAAGAGCTTTTCTAGTTTCCATGGATGTCTGTGGCTATTGGTCCTAAATCTACAAAATGCTAAAGAGTCTATTCCGCCTAGTGGTGCAAGGATTTGAAAGAGTCAGTCAGCTAAGGGAGCACCTGGCAGTATCTGGCTGTAGGAGCTTTGCTTTTGGATTGGAATATGCTCAAAGTGAGTTCTTTCTTTGACCAAAAGCAGCTACTGTCATACATTTCTTTCCCTTGAGTTGGATTTGAAATTTCTAAGAACAGTTCTGCTTATTCTTCCACAGGGAGTTCATGCTGCTCTCATCCGGATGACCCAGACTTTTCCACTTGCTTTGTTAGCACTTGCTTTCCTTCTAGGTTGTCATTCTTCAAGTCCATGCTAATTAGTCTTCCTTTGCTTCCTGGATAATGTCCAGAATTCTCCTTCCCCGTTCTCCTTTGCTCATTGTTTCCTTGAATTTACTCTGTGACAGAGTTGCATGGTAGGCACCTTGATTCAGCCATCTTTCTAGACTGGTTAAAAAAATATAGTATGAATGTAGTCATTAGGTTGTTGTGTCCCACCCAGCTGCTCCCACAGCCATTTATTTAGTCCCAAATAACCACTCAAAGGCTTTTATCAATTATACACCATTTGGCCTATGGCTTTGGCTTATGACTTGCTGACTCTTATACTTTAAGTTAACCCATATTTCTGTTTATGTTTAGCCACATACCTTTTTTTTTTCTCAATGCAGCATTCTTGTTCAGCTTCCTCTGCATCTCACTGTAGTCTTTTCCTGTGTTTGTCCACTTCTCAGAATTGTCCTAGTCTGGTTGTCCCATCTGCCTCTACTTCCTATCTAGCTACTTCACATATCAGTATTTTATTAAACCAATGTTTACAGTAACAAACATTTACAGTGTACTAGAGCATAGTTCTACAGCAGTATGAAACAGAACATTGTACAGAATAATGTTATAAAGGCAGAAAAGTTTTGTGTAGCTATACATATGTTTTAAATGATGTCACTATTAAAGGATCAAAAGTTTAAAAGTGCATAAAGCAAAGTAGTGGTGGCCAGCTTAATTTATGATTGTAAAATATGTTTTAAAATATATTTATTATAATATAGGATGAGTGATTATACAGTGTACCCAAAGTCACCAATGCTTCACAGAATTGTCTTTTGCTGTATTGTCTCAACACCTACCCGCTGACTCACCCAGAGCAACTTCCAGCCATCTCAGGTTGTGTATGTACATGTTTAGGTATTTAAACAGGGATGAAATCATATAATAATGTTTTACTCAAATAGTAAGTGTGACTATAGGAAGAAAACCCTTAGAAACAGAGTGCTGTGCTTAAGGATTTACCTGTGGCTGTAGAAGATCAGATTAGACTCTTTCCCTTACCATGGATAGTTCATACATCTTATAGATACAGAATACATACATGCATATTCTGGGTTCAAGTTTTGGGTGATTATTATGTTAGATAATCAACTTTGGCCATTTTCTTAGCCTTTATCATTGTTATCAGTGTCACAGACACTGACAAGATTTCTTTTAATTAATTACAGGCAAGTCTGATCCACTCATCCCAATGTCAAGGCTGGGCTAGGTGTTCCTCTGCAGAGAATATCCATTCCAAGAAGCCAGCCCATGCACAGGAATTCAGTATGATCCCACCCGTCAAGGCTACACACACTATTCATTTCAGTCGACAGTCACCTACCCTTGGAGGGCCCAGCTCCAGAGTCAGTGAGCCCCCCCCGCCCCCCCCAGTTCTAGCTCGCCATCACCACAGGAACTCTCCTCACAATCCCTATCCCTTTGCTCACACAGACACCCCTCCCTGCTCCCGATTGGACCAGAAACTCTGCCCAGCACTCAGCCATGGATCTCTGCTTCCACCTCTATTCCCTGTTGGATGTAGGTTCTGCAATGACACCCAGGGTGGTCACTCACCTGACCGTAGAGGAAATCCTGTTTAGGCACCTCTTCCACTATGGTCTGGAGACTTGGCCAGGGACATCCTGTGAGTTCTTGGAGGTTTCCCTAGCACCTGATCTCTTTGCAACCCCACATTGGCTTCCTCTGTCGAGATATCCATCTCTTTCTATCTCTTTCTTTGCTCCTCTCATTCAGCCTTCTCCTTCTTTCAAGATTTGTTCCAAACTCTTCTTGTTTGCAACTCGTTATAACCCCAATTTGCTAAGGCGATCTTCTCTATTCTCTCTTCCTAGGGGAATCTCTAGATGTCTCTCTTAAATTCCTTCTAATCCCAAGCTGTTCAGGGTTGTGGTTTGCAGCTTGGGTATTTGTTTTTTGCACTGTCAAGATTTCATTAGCTTCTCTATTGAATAAACACTCTCTTGAGAAAGTCAAATTATTTTCTTTCCCATATGTACATCATGGTTAAAAATGATCTACAAAGCAAACATATACTGGTAGGAAAATGTTAATGTATGTTTTTGTGTGTAAGTCACATAGGTAATTAAAAGCCTGCTTGGTCAGGCTGAACAGTGCACTTTGTTAAGAAATCTTAATAAATAATGACTAAAAACAGAAATTGAATAATATGAATAAGTTGATAGAAAAAAGTAAGAGAATATAAATAATTATTTGTTTTAGGCATTTCACCTATGCAAGAAAAATGGACAAATGTAAATGTAAATACTTTATTAAATGCGAAACAAAAAAGTATGAAATTTAAAAAAGTACAGCTCAGAGGAGCTTTGTTTAGAGCCATAGAACTAATAACTAAAAGCTAAACAAAAGAAATACTGAGAAGAAATAACAGGGTGGCCTTACTGTAAACTGGTGTAAACTCCTGCACTCATACACAATATATGGACACAGTAGAAAACTTAAATGCATAAGACTAATCCTGAGAATTTAATTAAAACTCCTTCTCAAAATGTTTCTCCTGCCCTCTGACTCAGATATAGAATCCTGATAGCCATGGTTAAAACAAACACACCCTTCCTTTCCAAGGATTTATCACTAGACACTGGAAAATTCAATCCTAGCATTTACCTTGTTTCTTGGGTAGGGTTAAAGATACAGAACAATTTAGAGACATGAACACCACTGCTGTGATCTGAACAAACATCCCAGCATTAGTCAATGATCCTGTCCCCAAAAGTCTGTAATTAAAATGTACTTTAGGGCCAACAACATATCTATGCATGTAAATGTCATTGTTACCAAGCCTGATAGCTTGAGTTCAATCCCTCAGACCCACATGGGAGAAAGGGAGAACAAACTTCCACAATTTTTTTTTCAACCTGTATGTGTATGTTGCACCATACACAGGTCACTCATAAATAAATACTATTATAAACAAACAAATGGCTTCTTAAGGTACATTTTCAAAAATGCAATTGTATGAAACAAATTCTCAACTCTTAGAAATTTCTGAATAAAGAGAATTCAAAAAAGAAGACTACTTACATCAATTCATGAAATACTAATAAAAATTTCAAGGTATACTATTTTGTTTGAAAGATCCAACCAGTAGAAAGAGAATAATGTCAAGATAACCTGTATCATTTACACATAATATGAGTATTAGAAAACAATGCATTGTACAAAGAACTGTGAGTAGTAGCATATAATAGATTTTAAATGCTGAGTTGCTAGGACATAAACCAATGACAGAAATCTAAGATGTTCATGGAGTGAGTTTGGTAGTAATTTCAGTGGGTTGTGATTTACAGAACCAAATAGAACACAGTAAACGTCTGTGATCAAGACTCCAGGCTTGGTCTTTCATTATGTAAGTATATATAAAGCTACAAGAATGAGAATACCTAATTAAGCAAATTGAGGGTTTTATTTTTGTGGCATGATGAGAAGTTCAGAACTTTAAGGAATCCCGTGATGTTACACCACTACAGTCCCTCACTGGAAGAGGCAGTTCCTGGAGCTTCTCAGCCTCCATAGTAGCTGTGATGTCCCATCCTCTCAGAAACTTCCTTCAGTAGTTTATAACTTCTCTCCAGCCTAAGACTGAGAGGAGGAAGAAGGCCCCTGTGTGTGTGTGTGTGTGTGTGTGTGTGTGTGTGTGTGTGTGTGTGTGTATGTGTGTGTGTGGGGGGGGCGGGGGGCAGTAGCATGGTCAACAGAATCCTCTGATGCTAAAGAGCTTTGCTGAAAAAGACTCTGGAAAATGATCATTTCCAGTCTCAGACACATCACAGCCCGGAGGCAAAAATAACCAGTGCAGGGCAGGCTACGAAATATGAAGTTTTCATCCATCACACTGAGACGTTGAAACAGTATGTTAGAAGAGAGAAGATATACCAAGTATACAAATAGCAGTGTCTCTAATTTAATATTTGTCTCACTTAAGCCTTTAATCATATGCATCTTATTTCTTAAACAGAGAATGACATTGAGACGTAGGAAGATTAAGTACCTTCCCTACAGGTACCCATGATAACTGAAAGATAATTCCTGACTAGAAATTAAAGCCCATAGAATTATGTGCTAACATATATTCATGTCATATGAGATTATTTGCAGGTACCACCAAGCTAAATGTTCCTTAGATGGGCAATTTTTGAAAATGTATAATTCAGTGTTAAGTAGTCTTTGACTTTTAATAAGGACAATTTCATTTCTCCATCTCAAACTAAAAATCTCTCTTAGGGCATAGACCATATTTTCAATACTTTTCAGTCCCTAGTGGTCAATCCAGGACTTTTTTCTTGGAGATTTTGCAATGCTAAGTGTGGTTTAAATGACAATGGCTCCCATAGGTTCCAATATTTAAATGCTTAGTGAGCTGAACTGTTTGGGAAGGATTAAGAGGTGTGGTCCTTGGGCATGGGTTTTGAGGATTTAAAACCTTATGCCAGGTCCAGTTTCTCTTTGTCTTCCTATTGTAGGTGAATGAAAATTTAACACTTAGCTACTTTCCAGCATCCTGGTTTTCACCATACTTCCAGCAGTGATAATAATGGACTAATCCCCTAAAACTGCGAACAAGCTCCCAATTAAGTGTTTTTTGTTTGTTTGTTTGTTTGTTTGTTTTGGATTATTTAATAAGAGTTGCCTTGGTTGCAGTTTCTCTGTAAGGCAATGAAACAGTAACTAATATACGATATACACAGGGATTTAGAGAACATAGCTTGAGCTAAAAATTGTGAGGTTTTGTCTTTTTTATCATAATATTCTCATAAGACTTACAAAGTATGTTATTAAACAAATAGTTGTTGCAGGTTTAAGTAAATAATTTTAAGAATACTTTCATGGATATACAATAGGACTGAGTGCAAAGAAAGAGAATGCCAATAAAGGACTAAGGATTATGCCATGTATTTGATATAATGGTGACTGTAGATGGAAATGAATTAATGGAAAACTGTAATAAGAGGTTTCTGGCCCAGACTTTTGAGCCTAGCCTCCAGGTTTAGACTCATAGAACCATAGACCTGCAGAAACACACAGACGCTTACATTAATTTTAGGCTGATCAGCCTAGGGCCCAGGCATATAACTTGCTAACTCTTTACACTTGAACTAAGCCATGATTCTTATCCTATTCAGCCATAGGGCTCGGTACCTTTTCTCAGAGCAGCATAGGCATCCTCTACTTCTTCTGGCTTATCTGGCAACTCTGGAGTCTCTGTGGCATTTCTGCTCTGTTCTTCCTGTTCCCAGAGTTTTCTTATTCTGGTAGCCCCTCCCACACTTCCTGTCTGCCTTTGGCCAATCGGCACTTTTTATTAAACTCATAGGTGGGACAATTATTTATAATGTAACATCATAAATCCACTACAGAAAACATGGCCCATTCACTGGGTTTTCCATTCATAATTTTCATTTCTTTATATGTATTTATTGGCTTCCTACTTCATATTATACATTTTCCAACTTGCCTTAAACAGAACACAAACACAACTCAAACTGATCCTACCATAATCTCTTTGTTTTCCTATATAAAGAAATCCTAATAAGAAGTATCTGTGAATACAATCTCATTTCTTCTTCAATGAGAGAAGTTAAAATGAGAATAAAGATAATATCTGATCCAAAGTGATAGATACATGTATCAAAATAAGAAATCACATATATAGAGAAAGCCACATTAAGAAGGCAATAGAATTCTAAGGAATATTTCCAATGAACAAGAAATACCAAAGATTGCCAGTCAGTGTCTGGTAGAAGAGATACAAGCAATCAACTCCTCTTTGCAACTATCATATATAACCAGTGTTACTGGTGCCTTGCTTTTAAGCTTCTGCTCTAAGAACTGTAAAACAGTGGGTTTCTACTATTTAAACCAACTATTTCCTGGTATTTTAAAAATAGAAGCATTAGAAAACTAAACAGAGAAATGAAATGCCTCATGGAGTTTTATAGTCTGGGAAGGGAAATAGAAAAGGATTAAAAACAAATGTGGTACTTTGGACAATACACTCTGAGGTAAAGAAAAGTTGGAGCTAGAGATAGGAAATGCTGTTCTGTTTGGGGATCTACGATGACATGTCTTTCTGAGTGAACAAGGCAAAGAGCTGAATTATATTATTTCTGTAGGAAGAAATCCTGTGGAAGGAAGCAGCTAGGCTCATGTTCTGAGAAAAAAAAATCCCCTTGTGTAGAAAAGCTAGGAGGCAGGGAAGCTGGTAGGTTGTCAGGGAACTATATTGGCTTGTTTTGGATTTTGATGCTGTTTTTTAGTTCTCTTCTGAATGAAATGGGAAATTATGGAATTGATTTTTGAGGAAAAAGAAATATTACAGTGTAGTAACAATGTTATATTGCAAATAATTATCCTGCCTACTAGCTTAATAAAAATGCTGATTGGCCAGGCAGACAGAAAGTGTGGGTAGAGCTGCCAGACTAAGAAAACTCTGGGAACAGGAAGAACAGAACAGAGAAGCCATAGAGATGCCAGAGAAGCCAGCAGATGCAGAGGACACCTATGCTGCTCTGAGAAAAGGTACCAAATTGCATGACTGAACAGGATAAGAATCATGAGTTAGTTGATGAGCAAGAGCTAGCTAGCAATATGTCAGAGACGTAATTTGATCAACATAAAATTAATACAAGTGCTTGTGTTTTTCTGTGTGACTGCAGGTCTAGGGGTCTGTGGGTGTTGACCACAGGCCAGAAACTTTCTACCACACTAGAGCTGTGATTTGATTTAAGGATTAATTTTTTTTATTTCTTGAGATAAGATATTTCTGTGTTACCATGGCTGGTCTTGATCTCAGTGTATACCTCAGGATTGCTTTGAGCTTAGTTAGAATCATCCTACCTTAGACTTCTGAACATCAGGATTAGAAGTATTTTGTGCCACTCTGGGATTTATTGAGTTTTAAAGGGATGATGGTGACTGCTGTGTGGGGAAAAGTTCAAGCAAGTATTAGTAAAACCTGAGAAATGAGGGAGGAAACTTGTCTAGTAAATACATGAGAATTAGTGGCAGCTCTAGGCCAGTTGGGAAGACAGAAAAGAAGAGGGATGAGAAATTCTAGGCAGAACTTAGCAGGTACAGAAGAAAAGCCGAAAGGCAAGAATGGAAACCACCTGTGTGGAGGATGCTGCAGGATGCTTTTAGTCAGTAGAATCAGCTAAGAAGGAGGCATTGAATGTCCATGCTGAGAGAATAAAGTTGGTGTGGAGGGGTATTTGGCTTGCCAGCAACATACAGTTATTGAAAACAATGGTATCCAGTGGTATCATCAGTCACCCCACAATTCATTTGCTTTACTCACATCATTGATGGGCATTTCTGGATCAGTGAGCTGCTGTCACATTTCAGTCTTATTGATGAGCAAACAAGTTTTATTTCCTCTATTAAATCTCTGCAAGCTATCATCTGCTAATATGACAAGAAAGTCACTTAAAAAGCAAAGTTCAAAGCAATTTGATACCAACTAAGAATTTTTTTTTTGTACAATATTATCAAGTATTCATTTAAGGATCCAATAATAAGAGGCAATATTAGCATGAAACTTCATAAAACTTGCTGAAGAATTCTTTACTATCTAAATAATTGTTTAGTCTCGACACATATTATCTTATTTAACGTTCCAGTTTGTCAAGAATAAGATACATTTAAAAAAATGTTTGCACAACCATGAAGTATAAAATTGCATTGAGTTCACTAAAACTTCAAAATTATCATTTTAGTTTTAAAGTTTACAAAGTGTAAGATGACCATACGTTTGGGAAATAGGTTCAAAGTGTAGATATTTGAAAGCTGTTACTTTAATTCAAATCCTGGCACTATAAGGTACAGGCTAAAGAAAATAGATAATTTCTATGCCTCATCAGGTACAGCTCTATGGAAATAAAAGTGGGAATAGAGTGCCTATTTCATCATGTTGCTGTAGATTTCAACTAAGATAAAATATGCCAGGATGCAGAGATTGGATGGTCCAGAGACTTAGGATAAAATCAAACACGCAGCAAATAAACAAACAAACAGACAGACAAACAAACAAACAAACAAACAAACCAATAAATAAATAAATAAATAAAGTCAATGTAGCAATGCTTGCCCTATTCTCCTATATTCATTGGTGCCTGGTGCAGTTTTCATCAAAGAGACTTCATCCAGCAACATATGGAAACAGATGCAAATATCCACAGTCAAATATTAGACTGAGCTCAGGGAATCCTGCAGAAGAGAGGGAGGAAGGCTTGTAGGAGTCAGAAGGTTCAAGGACATCACAAGAAAACCCACAAAATCAACTAACCTGGGCTCATGGGAGCTCACAGAGACTGAACTGACAACCAGGGAGCCTGCCTGGGACTGACCTATGTCCTCTGCATTTATGTGACAGTTGTGTAGTTTGTTCCTGTTGGACTCCTGACCACGGGAGCAAGGTTTGCTGGCATGTGGTACCCTATTACTCATGCAGGATTGCCTTAATTCAATGGGAGGAGCTTAGTGTTGCTGCAACTTGATATGCTATATTTTGTTGATAGTCATGGTAGGCTTGATCTGTTTTGAATGGAAATGGAGGAGGAGTGGATTTGCTGGAGAGAGAAGAGTGGGGAGATACTGGGAGGAGTGGAAAGAGGGAAAATGGCAATAAGAATGTAAAATAAATAAATTACTAAATTTAAAAACTAAAATTAAACCAAAGAAAAAAAGAAAAGAAAAACAAACCAAAGCCATCTAAACAAACAAAGATAAGGCATGCACAATAAATGGAGTATAAGCATGCTTCAGATACATTATTTTTACTTTTATTATTTGATTTTTCTATTTTCTTTTCAAATTTTCTGCCCAATAGATTAGAAGAAAATTATATTTGCAGTTAGTTCATCTAACACTGGTCAATGGAAGTTTGAATTAGTGTCCCGAGCTGCGAGACTTCAACGGGGTCCCTGTCACCTGTAGGGAAAAGAATGGGAGGGTCATGAGACATGGAAGAAAGACCACAGTTATGAAAATACTGATCAAGTGGTCAATCTTTATGATTTCCAGGCTGCTTATATATGCTTTTGCAGGGCTTCAGGTGCAAGGAGAAGGGAGGGTTAGTGAGGGGGTGAAACTATGAGCCAAGTTCAGTGTGTTAGGCAGTTATGAATCAATAGTCAGTGTGCTCCCTTATGGCTTTTCCAAGGACTGTCTTAATCTAAAGAGTGCTGTTCTATCTGAAGAATGATGAAGAAGGGAATTCTTTAGTTGACTCTTGGCTAATGAACTGGCTCCTGACAAATTAGTGTTCAAGGAGAAGCATAGATTACCCAGAATCTAGGTATTGGATAGGTGGAGGAGGGATGAAGTGGAGGTTTGGTGGATCTTCTATAGCATAGAGTCTATGCCTTTGTCCTGATGACATATGTCCAAATGTATTAAATTCTTGGTCAGCTCACCCAGTTCATTGTCTTCTATCATTTTTATAGTGCTCTAATCTATCCTATTGATGTGAAGTGCATTAATGTGGTTTTTATATCTGCTTTATATAATGGTGTGCCTTAAGTCCGTTTCTCTGGCCATTTGGGGTCAGCTCATCTGCTACTGTAAATGGGTGCTAGGAGCAAAGGTCATAGAACAATATTGCATCTTCCTGCCTTATTGGCTATAAACAGGAAACCTGCTTATAGGTTGGTAATCCAGTTGTGCCTCCTCTGGAGGTCAGAATAGAAATGCATGGCTTGGCTGTCTCAGTGGCAGTTTCTGTGCTTTAAACATCCTGAAAATCTTCTACCTTCACTAAGAAAAACATTAACATTCTAAACAGCCGTCAGAGTCTGGCTGTTTGTGACAAGTCTTTTATTCATAATTTTATTTCCTCTGGGCTAATGATTTTAGAGCTCAGGCCCAGAGAGATGGTTCAGTGTCTTAAAGGACTTGCTGTCTAAGCTTGAGGACCTACTTTTGACTCCAGGATCCATATAAGGGTGGGTATAATAGTGTGAATCTGTAATTTTATTGCTTCCATGTTACTACAGGAGTAGGGGAGAGACTAGTGAATCCTCAGAACCCTGCAGACAACTTAGCCTGGTACACACAGCTGAAAACAACAAAAGAAAGTCTGTTCCAAACAAGGTAGAAGGCAGTTATTCGCACTTGGGTGGCCCTCTGACCTCGTTGCATGTATCTTCACTGTCACTCACACACGCAGCAATAACAGCAAACAGATTTTATAATTTACTCCCCCTCTTTCTACTAAGATAACAAAAGAATGGATTTAGGATAGCAAAGGATCACTAACAAAGATCACACTAAGCAAAAGGTTTAGTCTGTGCAACTTTGTAGACTTTATTTATTAAGATGCTCCGTCTGTGCAAGGAACTATCTTAGCATCTATGCTATAAGCAGAAACCAAGCATGGTTTTTCATCAAACTTCTTGCAGTCATTTGGGGTTGATAGAACAACAGAGATGCAACTATTGTAATTAGAATGAAGTGTATGAAACATTAACATAGAATGGTCCATAAAATCATTTCTAGTTCTGACCAATGAGAAAGGGGCACTGCTTTGGAGCTCTGACTCCTTAAAGGAAGCTCAACAAAGAGTATGGCTCACCAAACTGTGATAGGTAAAGGGGTTGTTAAACTTGAAGAGAGACTGTGGAAGACCTGCTAGATGAATCCACGGGGGTTGAAGCATTACTGTGCAATCTGGAGATGGAGGCAAGGAGAAATCTTCTGTAGATGACAACAATGTAACTTAATGAAAAGAAGACACTTCTTACTTTTGAGCCAATTAGCTCAGCTCTTTGAAGCTCAGGCTCTGCATGAACATGAGCTTTAAGAGGGAAACCATAGTTGTCAACCTTCTTTGTAAACTTGACTGTGTTTGTATCACCTTGCATACACTAACTCTTCTAAAGAGGGGTCTCAGAGAGGTTTTACTGAAAGAGAAAGACCGGCGCTAAATGTGGGGAGCACTGTTACATTAACTGGGGTCCTGAACTAAATACAAAGAGAAAACTAATAAATTGAATTAATACAGCATTATCTGTTTTTGCCTCCTGACTTCACACACAATGCGAGGAGATGCTGAATGTTCTCACTGTCATTTCTGACTTGGTGGACTGTATGCCTTCTTACACTGTGAGACAAATAATTCTTTATTCTACTTAATGGCTGCTTGTTAGATTTTTGACCCAACACTGAGAAGTGAGTACAGATGCTATGAGGAGTTTCTGAAGGTCATTTGGATTCTCAATGTCTTAGATGTAGAAGCAGGTTCAAGGAAGAAATATTATATTATTTGCTTTGTTATTGTCTAAATGATGATATTATAATAAAAAACATTTGTAAGCATAAATAATTATCTTCTGACATCTGCAGTCCATTCTGAAAGTATGATTGTATTACTAGGATCCCAACAGAGTGACCATTTCTAATCATGCCTCTAGGAAATGCATAAACAGTTCAAGACTATAAAGAAAGTTAATGAGAGGAAGAGGGTAAGATACTCTAATACCTGAATTCAACTATTTTCCCAAATAATTAATAAATAATAGATTTCTCTGTCATTTTAATAAGGGAAAATCTTTTGATTTTTTTTAAACACTACTAAGAATAATCCTGCTGCTTCGGGGAAGGCAGTTTTGGGAGAATACTCTTCTGGCTTAACTTTTGATTTTTTTTATTTCTATTAAATAAAGAAGGCTTACATTAGTCCTTATGTTATTAACTGCTTAATGGATTTAGGAAACAGGTAGCAAAAGACAGATTGTCCCTTGCATTTAAATGAGACAAATAACATTCTCAACTGATTATGCATTTCGGGGAAAACATTCCATCGTATTGCTACATTTTAAGTCTGCAGATGTAATAAATTAATCCATTAGTGGCCAAGTGTGTCCTCTGTTGCGCTCATTATCAAGTATTCCCAGGTGTTCAGGAGTTTATAAGTATAAATTAATGTGACTTTTAAACTTGGTAATAGAAATATGCAGCATAAAGATCATAAAGTATGAAATGATTCCCATTTCAGTGCTTTTTAAAATAAAAGATAGCATTAAATATTAAATTAACCTGTGTTGTCAATGTTGAAATGTATTATCTTGTCAGAATGAAACAACAAAACATAATCATCAATAAAAAACCACATGGTTACCATGGTTTCTTTCTAGTTGCCTAATTTTGTGCATTTCTGTAAAAACACATTGCCAAACAGTAGGCAGCCTGAATATATGCTTTTTATGAGTGACTGAACTGACTACTTAATATTCATCCATGTGTGTCTAGAACACCACACACACACACAGAGAGAGAGAGAGAGAGAGAGAGAGAGAGAGAGAGAGAGAGAGAGAGAGAGAGAGAGAGAGAGAGAGAGAGAGAGAGAGAGAGGAGGCTCAAACTTTAGAAGTAGATCGGATCCCAGAAAAATGAGTGATTTCATATCTCCAGAAGAAGAGAGACTTCCAACAGTAATAGGGACAGAAAAACTCTTGTGACACTGTATATGTGATCAAACTCTTGAAAGATGAGAATGGAGAGTAGTTGTTTTCAAAGATCGGTATGTCCTGAGAGCTTATTGTACCAGACCCTGTTATTTTAATGTGTAGTCTACCCTATAGAATCGTGTGTTTGATCACTTACTTCCCAGATAGTTTCACTACTGGGAAGACTGTAAAACCTTTAAGACAGAGAATCTGTGGGGGAAGTACATCACTATGGCTGGGCTTTATAGCCTTGTCCAACTTCTTACACTCTCTACATCTGAGTGTAGATGAAAAGTCAACAGTCAATTTCCTGCTCCTGCAAATCCTGCTACCATGCCTTCCCACCATGGTAGACTCTGTCCCTGTATTGTATGTCACAGTAAATCCCTTCCCTCTTGAGTTGCTTTTGCTGGAATATTTGATCACAGCAACAGGAAAACCAAGCACACTCACTCATTCCATGGGTAATACTTTGAGTGTATATGGAGAGGAGACTGTAATTGCCTCAAAGGGTCGGGAATGAGAGCCATAAGAAGGCTTTCTCTGCTGACTCTTTTTTTAGCTTTTCCTTACAAATAGCCAAATAACAGTGTTTTTAGATTAATAGATATCTCTATGAAGTCTGGTTGACTGAAATGGAACATAAAATAGGACTTGGATTTTCCCACACATGTCTGAGGTGATTGACAATTCAATAAGAAACAAGTTACATAAATCTAAACAAACACACAAACATACACACATACACACACACACACACACACACACACACACACACACACAGGAGGGGAAAAGAGAGAGAAGAGGCTAAAAATCCCATGTTAAATGATAAAAAAAATTGAAAAAATATAATTATTACTTAAGTGAGGACATTAACATAAACCTGACATTATAATTTATAAATGAGTCACTTTAAGAAAATATCCTAGTGTATTTGCAATGAGAAAAATAGTATAATTATTTTAAAAAATAATTATTTAGTAACCATCTAATATTTATTTGAGAGACACTAGAGAAAATTGTAAAAGCTGTGGAGATGATAGCAGTTCAATTACTTAGTCACGGTATGGAGATATTCCCAAGAGATACAATTCAAAATATAAAGTTTGACTTGCTGAAAATTTCATTTTAATTCATAGAAATTTGTAATAGAAAGCAATAGCTCAAAAAATTAGCAATAGCTATAGGAGAGTAATATTCTCTATATCCATGATTTCCTATGGATACAATTTACAATGTCAGGTAGGTGACTTTTGCATTGGAAGAACTATTTAAAATGCAAAGTTGTGTTTCCTTCCCCACAAAATATTAATATTATTAGTACAAAATAAAGTCAAGCAGATATCACTAATAGAGAAGCCTGCTCTTCAGAAGCTTCAGTAGGAACTAAATATGAGCTTAATCTAAATAAAAGAAAGTCAGGTGATTTTCTCTTACTACATGATGTTCCCTGGTGGTGACAGGTCCTGCTTAAGAATAAGCCTCAAGCCATGAGTTTGAAATAGAGTAAAGAGGGATATGGAAGAGGGCTTGAGGGAGAGTAGTGAAGAAGGAAATGCAATAATTATATTTTAATTTCAAAAATAAAAACTTAAACATTATGCACACACACGCACACACACACACACACACACACACACAGAGAGAGAGAGAGTCATGTACATGCACACACACATGAAGAATCAGCCTCAAAAGCTGAGGTTAGTAGCACACACCTGGAATCCCATCCCTCAGGAAGCTGAGGGAGGAGGTTTGCCAAGAACAGCGTTATGTATAATGTGAAATTTCATCAAAGCAAGGATCCCATTTCTTCTACCAGTTTTCTACACTGGTTACCTCTGTGTGCTTCAAATCATAATGATATCAACAGATTTTCCCTATCACAGCTTTTATCTTTAACCAAATAACTGTAAGACAAAACAAAACATTTGCCTTTAGTTGTTTCTGTTGGGAATTTGCTCAGTGATGACAAAATTTTCAACATAAAACCACTGGCATATACAAATGTCTATAGTATCTTCTGAATAGCTTCAATGATAATGACAGATGGAATTTCAATATTTGCTATAAAAATTTAAGACCTTTTACAAATCTTGCTTAAATTTAAGTTATTTAATGATAAATTCTTAAAGACCACATGCAAAAAACCTTCTAATACCATAATAGGACTGAAAATTTTTTTGAGAAAAATCGTGATTCAAAAATAGTTTAAAATGATATGAAGGTATGCAAGAGACATAAGAATCAGATTACAAACTAGGGGGCCTGCATAAAGCTTCTTCATACATCCTTAGCTTTGGATGAACCCACTCCTATCCTTCTTTTTCCCATCCCCTTATTCTCAAGAGCTACACAAGACCCAACCAGTTAAACATTCTAATGTGGAAAGGGAAGCATTCCAAAGATTCAGGTCTAGCTAAAGAGCTATTGACAATTGACTCATTGGAAGGAAGAGTGTCTCCTTTCAGGAATATGGCTCCTGGAAAGTTGTCCATGACCGAATAGATGACCCCACACTCATGTGCAAATGAGTAGCACTAATTGCACAGCAATTATAAAATGAAGACAGGAGGTTGGGAGAGAATTCTAATAGGACTCTCAGAAGAAGTGAATGGGAGTAGCAATGGAGGAGTCTGACCAAGATAGATTGTTTATTAAATTTTCAAAGAATAAAGAAAAATGTGAGAATTCTTCATACTTGAGATTTATGAGACTTTTCGACCCAGAGAACCCAGGAGTCTACAAATGTGGCCTTTCAAATTTCATAGAAACTTAATTGCTTCAGTTTTTATGTGGGCTCAGTGATCAGTGACACAACTTTCAAAGCTAATATTTGACACTGAATGTGACAATGTATGTAGAAATTCCATAGAAAAGTGAGAAAGTTGACAAAATGTGCCAAGAAGCTACTTAATGTTACATGAGCAAAAAATCCTCACAAATTCACTCATTTACTATCACTGGTGACAGGCAAAAGAAAACAGCATGCTTTGAATGACATTTTTATATATGGTGGAAATTCTTACTAATTAGTTCTTAATTAGAGGGAAATGAACACATGGTTATGCCCAATGCTATACAATCCTATCCCAGGAAAATGTTATAAGCAGCTTAGTCAAGGTTAAACTTTGGATTCTTCATTTAGTTTTCTTTCTGGCACTTCTCGGGACTGAAATGGAGAAATATAGATCCTTTGCCAGGCAAGCACCCTACCATTGAGTGACATCTCCAGCAAGATTTAAAGATTTAAATCTAGAAAGTAGATGGAGCCAATGGTCACTCATGAATTTCTAAGAAAGCTGTATTTTGAAATGTTTTAATTACCCTTCTCTGTCTCTCTCTCTCTCTGTCCTCGGTCTCTGTCTCTCTCTGTCTCTCTTTGTTTCTCTCTCTCTCTGTGTGTCTCTCTATCTCTCTCTGTGTGAATGCTTGTGCAGTCACAATATATGACACTCAGTTCTCTTCCTTTTACCCTGATAAGAAATTCAGATCATCAGGCTTGATAACAGGTGCCTCTACCCATTGAGTCATCTCACTAGTCCTGAAGCCCTCTTTTGAAATTGTATTCTGTGAAACAGAATGTTCATCTTGAGTGTGAAATACATGAATATGTGGCCAGGTCTCCATGGCATCTGCTTTCCCTTAACATAAATGAGTAGTCTTATTTTGATTTGTCAGACTGTAAAACAGAAGTGTCTGTGTCCAATAGGAATCAACAAGAGAGTTTTTAGAGAGGAAAATTAAGAGATCATGTTCTGTAACAAGTCTCCAGGAAAGGAGAGTAGGGCTCTGTGCTTTTATGGAGAGTGCCTTTGCCTTTTGGTGATTGATGGCCTGTCTGTGGGGACACTCGCCACAATAATGGTGTCATGGCCTCCTTTCAACTAGAAAATGCTGTTAGCCCCAGTGTGGTGTAAGGGGAGAGAGGACTGTGCTTACTGAGCTCACACAATGACAGACAGTCCTCTAGCTCAAGATTATGATGCTGAGTAATGTGGACAGTTGATGCTTAGCTTACTTTGCAAATATAAAAGTGGTATTAGAAAAGACAGAACAAAACTTGCTAGTGATTGCTTCTTGGAAGTAGTGATCAAGGTCTCTGTTTCTTTATAATATTATTTTTGAACTTATTTACAATTTTTATTCATAAGCATATGTAATTCTATGGTAAATATTTATATATGTTGTTAAAAATTAAAATGATTTGCTTGCTGAGGTAGCAAAGGAGTCTTTGAGATTGGAATTTGACCTGCAATCCGATCTCAATGCTTCCACTAAGTAGCTAGAATGACTTGTCATTCCCTTTAGGGCAGGGTGACAGGACTGGACCTAGAAAGACTTCCCTGATTTTCCCTTGCAGCTTCTCTTTAAGAGATCCCTGTCTGTCCATCTCGACTCTTGATACAGGATCTGGCAGGAGGGATTCAGGTCCTGCTCGTTACTCTGCCTCCTGCCACTGCCTTTTGCAGTGATGTTGCACAAATAAAGGAAACTCAGGGATAGATCTCTGGGAAAGTCGGAGATATTAGAAAGAGTAAACACCACAGTCAAATTTTTACCCATCTGTCTTCTAGCTTCCTCAGCCTGGCTTCTCCTGGCCTTTTCTAACCTTCTGTCTTTCTACTCCTGCCTTAAATACTCTCTTTGTTCAGTTAAGGCGTGGCCCCACCACTGCCTGCCTGGGAGCCAAGAACTCCTTCTGTAAACTAAGATGACCTCGAACTCGGTTTGGATTAGGGAGAAGGTCACCACTCCCAGGATACTGGGATACTCCCTGTGCTGGGATTAAAGATATGAATCACCACTCTGATCCTTCTAGACTGACTGTGGGTAGATTTCTCCGATGTCTCCTACATTTTCGAATCTTTTATTAAATCCTCACACAGTGACATCTTAGTGTCTCTTTGCCTGACATAGCTGTATCTCTGGCAGCCTTTGGCAAACCCAATTTGTCTGTGTTTTGACCCCTTGGCATTATGAAAGATATGTAGTCTGTAATCCCACATATTCCCTTCTAGACTAAAGAAGCTGTGGCTGGGATAGTCCCTACTCTCTGCTTGTGCTTTCTTCCTTAATCAGACCCCTCTTTCTGCCTCCTCCTTCCCTCATTTGTGTGACACTGCTCTAACAATGGCCTCTTGTCACCTCACCTGTATTTGGCAGTGAGGAGGATACATGAGCACACTATTGTATCAGGAGTCATGGAAATATCCTAAAAGTAATTCTAGAAATTTTCAGAGTGAGGAAATAAGAGGTGAAGGGTTATTAGATATTCAGCATTTCACTTACAATCTCCACAAATCCTATCTCATCTGTTCTATCCAATGCACTATTTGCTCCTGCAGTGTCACAAGGGAAAATTCATATGGCACAGATCTAGGGGTGGAACCAACAGAGACAGACTACAATGGCATTATGAAGAGAAGCACTGTATCACAGGAATGTTTTATAATTGAGTGGCCAAATGTTCCACACTAACAGCTGGCAGAGCTCACTAGAACCATGGGCATTCCCAGGCAACACAACCCTTCTGCCAAACTGGGAAGTCTGCTTTCAGATTAATCCTGGTGGCTGTCTCTACTATACACATCAAAGGTGCTTCAGGACTCCTGCAGCAGAGGAGAAGCCACTGAACTTTAAGCCATGTTTTCCATTTCTTTTTTTTAAAAATTTGTTCTTACATTTACTTTGTGTGTGTGTGTGTGTGTGTGTGTGTGTGTGTGTGTGTGTGTGTGTGTGTGTGTGTGTGTGTGTGCATGCGCTCTCAAGCCCTTGTCCAAAACTGTGCATGGAGAAGTCAGAGAACATAGGCAGTGGGTTCTCTCCTTCCCACATGTGGGTCCTGGGAATCAAACAAAGGTTATCTATCAGGCTTGGTGGCAAATGCCTTTACCAACCAAGCTATCTCACTAGCCCCCAATATTTTAATTTTATAAAGCACAGATCACTATTTTTATAGAAAGTTCTTCTCTACTTTCCATGGAACAAAGCTTTAAATGAGCACTTATAGGAATATGTTGTGATAATGGCACGTTATTGCTTCTAATCCAATATGGAAGCTGAAGCCGGGATTAGTGCTGCTCTGTCTGTCCCAGCACAGCACCACAGGGCCCTACTCATCCTAGCTTAGACAACAACATACTCCATTGCATCGGAGGTTGGAATCAAGTCAAGTACTGTTTTTTCTTTTTCTCTTCCCCTGCTTGGGTATTTCAGAAAGTTAGGCAGCTGTGCTTCACATACAAAGTTTTGATTTTCTCAAGAGGGTTTTGTGTGTGTTGTGTGCATGTGTGTTCTTAACACTTATTTATTTATTATATGCATGGATGTGTATATATGTGTGTATGTGTGTTGGCATACATTCAGGTCAGTGAACCACTTGCAGGAATAAGTTCTTCCAACAAGTCATTTCTGCAGATCAATGGCAAGTCTTTGGACAGGACGAACAGCATCTCTACTCACACTGGTGGTTAGTTCTTTTCAAATTGACACAATCTGGACTTACTATGGAAGGAGGTGTTAAGAGAGATTGCCTAGAAGAAGTTTGTCTGTTGGCATGTCAGTGAGGGATTATGTGTTAACTGAGGGTAGTTCACAGTGGTCAGCATCACTCTTTGTGAAGGTGATTCTGAATTATATGCAGGGAGAAATGGAGCTGATCATTAATCCACTCTCTTTGTTCTTGACTGTGGATGAATGTGACCAGTTCTCTTAAGCTTCAACCTCCATGACTTCCCTATGGTGATGGATTGTGGCAGGGAAGTGTGAGCTGAATAAACCCTCTCTTCAGTTGATTGTCAGGGTATTTTATCCCAGCAGTAAGAAAGGAAACCAAAGCACCTGCTGAGACATTCTGCTGTCCCTGCTCACAAGGATTTGAGCTAGTTTTAGACATGTGCACCTTAAATTTCAGTTAGCAGGTGCCATCTATGCCACATGATTGCTGTTGTTAATAGCAGTTCCTGGTGTTTGGTGATTCTTATCAGTTATGTTTTTGGCATTCACCCTATATAAAAAATTTAAAAGGTTAGTACCTTACTATATGAAGTAAGGAAGATAATGATTAATTTGAGTTTGCTGTTCTGTAACATGAGTATCTTTTAATATACCATGTTACGTTATAAATATAAATAATTTTAGTCAAAAGGTAAGTACATAGGGTATGAATTTTACAAATTTCTAAGGGCATTTGACCTAAGAGTGTGAAGGCATGGATTTATCATTACAAAACTTTATTTCAGGAAAAGATTATTTAATGCCTGAGGGCAGGATCGAGGTCTAAAAATCTGGGAAGAATCTAAAAATGCACCTAACTGCCAATAGATTCAAAACTTAGGTTTGAGCTGAAAGTTCAGCCAGTAGATTCAGGGCTTGAGTTCACACTGAAATGTAGCCAATAGCTACTGTACTCCATCCATATCACTTTACCCAGTCCTAAAATGCCAAGATGTGTAGCACCCTGCTTATGTATGCTTTTCTTTAAAACTCCCCTCACTTCTGGGCTCGAGGCTGAAACCCTCCATTACACCAGAAAAAAAACGTTTAGATATAGATTCCTTTGAATCTATCCAAAAGAATAAACTGATCCTCCTGTGGTTACAATGGAATCCAGCTCTTTGGTGGTCATTGGGAGTCCTTCAACAGGAGTACAATAGGGAGAATGTCTCCTTATCACTTCTTTCTGCCTAAAACCATTGACATCTTTCAGTTCTGCTGAAGAGTTGCTGGTATCTGTTAATTTTTAATCTAAATTTAAGATTATTTGGTTGGATATTTGACAGATTTTTTTTTTCAAACAAATTTTTTTAGAAATTGCTGCATATAAAAATAACCGAGTCAGCCTCATCTTACAGAACTTTTCCTGGTAACTAAGAAGGAAATATTAATAGTATACTAATTTGACTCCTTGGTGGCAGGAAACAGCTGTCTTCCTTTTTACCTTCCCTCTTGGCCTTCCGTCAAAAAAATTAGGGGTACCAGGTAGGTGAGTGGTGCTTCAGTGGTGCTGAGGATGCTTGAAAACAATTTATTCTTTTAAGTGGATTAAGTAATTTATCCCAGAAGGGTCTCATTATTTGATGGTGTTACAAAAATTAGCTATTTCTTTAGTCGAAGACATTTATAAACTGGATAAATAAAGGCTGAAAGTCAGGCTACCTGTGATCAATTGCAGTCCCACTTGCTTATGGGCATTGTGGCTGGGAAAATATGGTTCATCCCTCTGTGTCAATGTATGCCCTTTAACTGAAGGCATGGCTGCTCCTTTAAGAGTTGCTGTGAGATTATCTCATCCTCATTTCCCTTCCTAGAGCAGTTAGTGCTGGGTAAAAGTCAGCCACACTGACACAAAGTTAAGGTTATGAATATTCTAAAGAAAAGTAGATTGAAATGTTAAAATATGTAAATTGTAGATTAACACACATTCTTCAGGGGAAATCAGATGGCTCTGGCTTGAGTCTTGCGCCTATTGCTTCACCCTGAGTCTGAGCAGTTCTTGGTACTCAGTGGCTTGAGCAAATGAATTAATGAACTATTAATTGATTTATTCTCATTCTCTTCCCCTTGAAGTTTCCCTTCAGGCCTGAATATATCTTCAGGCAGCTGTTTGCCTTGAGAAACATTCAGTACAGGCTTCTGAGAAATAGTGTGGCTTATGTTCTGTGTATGACTGAAATGACACAATTAATTGCTTTTCTGTCATCTGCTATTTATTGCTCCTTCTGTGGGAACCAAAGCCTGTCACTGTCTTCAGACTGATAAACGGTGATCACAGCGTTTAGCGTTTTTAATACAGCAGTGTGCATGGTGGTGATGGTGGAGGAGATGAAAGAGCTGGAGATAGAGATTTTTAAATAAAAATTAATCTTTATTTGTATATTCAAGCTTGTCAATTTCTATCAAAAGGCCATCATAAAAATTAGTAAGCAATTTTCCTTCACTATCCAAGAACATAGATGGCACTTTGCTGGAGAGCCTGCAAATTACAACCCTAACCACTTTTATATTAAGAGAGATTTCTTTTAATCAAGGCTCCTATTTATATTTTTCAGTGTTTGAATAACTTTTAGCTGTGATATTTGTCTAAGCTGCTGGCTAGGAATTTGTTGTGGCTGTAAACTTTGTAGCCTGACTTCCAATGTATCAACACACTGCTGCTTACTTAGCTCAGTCTACAGAGTCATGCAGACTAGTTGTGTACATTCCTTGTCACATACATAGGTACACTCATAGGCTGCTAAAGAGTGGGGTTTGACTCCCTTTCATTCACTAGCCCGCAAAACAGACTTAGAGTCAGTTTTGATTCATGTAAGCTTTACCAGAATGGCCTTTTCAGCCAAGTGGTAGCCAGGGCTCTCCAGAGTGACTTCAGGTTTATGCTTGGGAATATCTGTAGCCCATTCCTTGAGGAACTCTGCTTGTGAAGTAAGATCCTTCTTTGAGGGACTCTTGTCTGTGAATACCTGTGCTCTGAGTTCTCAATAGTCTCCTGTTTTTCTTTTGTTTCTATTTATATGCAAATGAAAATGTATGACGTTTCCTGTGTTTTGAATTACCTTAATTTACTTTCATGATAGCTAATCTCACTCAAACCTCATTTTAAAATTCTATATATCCAGTATGTCTTGTCCATGTTCCCAGAGCACACAGTAGGGGATTCTTGTCTAGAGAAGAACAGAAATATGCACTTGTCTCATTCCTTTGCTTAGCAGCTTCTATCCCTCCTAGGAACAAGTTCTCTGCCTCTGCACTCTCCCATCACTGCAGATTTTCAGTATGGTGCTTACTAAGAGGCATGGCCAGGAATTTGACCCTATGGTCTCCTGCCGATGATGATAGAATTCACTGAGAACAAGAAGCTGTCTTTTTCACAAAAGTGAAACGATAATGAAGAAAATGCACATCTACACAGCACAAGCAGTGAAAAAAAATTGCCATGAGAAGACAGAGATAAATCCAAGTTTTAGAAGCACTGTTCTGTCTTTCTTCCTAAAAGAGGACATTTTGTAATTCACATGAATTTTAATCGCCTCAGGTGAGCCATAGGCAAACTGAACTGATGCAGAATGGTGGAGAAGTTACTTGTAGCAGAAAGGAGGAGCCCTGGGAGATGAAAAGATATAGCATCTGACTGGTGACATGAAGAGCTGTAAAAACAGTGGTGTTGACGGCGCAAACCTACATTTGAACTGGATTAAGTAATTAAAATAAATTAAGCGCTTAAAATTACGAAATGTCAAGTTTGTTTTATATATGTGTACTCATACGTGCGCTAATATTAATAAGTAATTATGCATATGTTTTCTAAAAGGAAATGCTTATGCACTAAACTTCTAAAAAGAGGTCAAGAATTGGATTTTGAAACAAATACAGTTTCAGCATTAGTTTTTCTTATCCCATTTACTTTCTTTCCAGACAAATATTTGTGTACTACAAAACATCATTAAGTCATATGTTGAATTTACAAAGTGAATGAGTACATGATTAAATAATTAAAAGAAGATACTCTTTTGTAAATAAGCACAGGACAGTCAATGACCCTACAGACTAGCTGTTCAGGGCTGTCTGTATCTGTGGGTTATCTTCCATTTGTTTTTCATCAGGTGAGCTGTCAAATTAAGCAGTCATGTGTCTTGTGGATGAGGTACATTGGATTTGTGCTTTCCATTTGCCCAAGACTTTATGACCTATGTAGGATGTTTGGTTTTGCCACTGCACAGTTATCATAAATAGCATGTCTAAGAATGAAGTCTAGCATCATCAATTTGTGTATGTGAATGTGGAGCACACTGCTCTATAGCCTTTCATAGCCTGGTTGGGCTTTGCCATTCTTGCTAATGTACAGGTCCAAATAAGTTTATGTTGAACAAAGACAATCTACAAAACATATGGTGGATTTTGAATGTTTTGATCATCCCCTCTTAAATTTTTATTTGGTATCTTTCATTATTTACACATAGTTATTCCACTAAAATGCCAAATGATAATTTATAGGCTTTTTGGAAAAAAATATTGAAGACAATACTAAGAACTGTTACTGCTGGCTGTCTACAAGTTACATCTCAGAAGCTAATATACTTAAAATAGACACATATCCTGGGTCTTGGCAGGACAGTCTGAAAAGCTTTAATGCTCATGTTTGGATCTTTTCTAACCCATTTCTCTTTCTGTTTTTCTTCTTTCCACGCTGACTTTGATGTAGCAGACCACTTGGGGATTGAATTCATGGGTAAGACAAAACAATTTGTTTCTTAAATATTCTGAAATCATTTTAATACTCTACATATTGTTCCCCTCTCTATCCGATTATAATCAAAATTACTCATTATCAGGCCCTATTTGCATAAAAAAACTCGCAAGTCTACTTTGCATGTGATAAAGGCTCAGAATAGAAGCTTAACATATCCAGAAGGTGATATGATGTTCAGCATTTCTGAGATGCTGTAGAAATATGATTTGCCTCTAGGCTTTGACAGTTTCCTCTCGTTCTTCCATTTTCTTATCTGTGGAATAAGGGTGCTAACAGTTCCTATTTTAGTGTATATGCAAATTGCTTAGCACAGTATTTCCACACAGAAAACACACATGATGATGATAGTCAACAACACTTCAAAAATTTATACCATTGTTTTCTGCTCAAATCCCTTTTCCTCTTATAAGCTGGCTGTGTTGGTACATCAGTTCTAGATTGTATTGTAGACAAATATACGTTTTCATTTACAAATTTGAAATAACTCTTAAAATATTTCTAATTGATGATAGATGTTTAAAAATATTAGAATGTTTTCAAGAAACTTTACTTTTTGTATTAATACAATTTATTAAAATTGAAGATAATTCTGTGTCTATTACAAGTTAAGTAAAATGCCATGCCATGAAGCTCCATATGGAAAGATAGATAGCTAAATTAAAGAAACTTACATTTGAACCTGAGTTTTTTAAGTTTTGCCTCTTTGGATTTTAAACTCTAGCTTTCCCCCTTCATATGTGTATATGGATTGTGAGAATTCAGAAAGATGCTCATGCAGCCTTAGTCAGCTAAAAAGAAGGCAGATTAATAAAAATAGAATGGGCAGAATTTAGAGTCTGGAAACCTACAATAAAAAATGCCCTAATCTCAATTCTACTCAGGCAAGATGTATTAGCTTGGAGTCATGAAATGTAAAAACTATAAGGAGAGTTGTAATGTATTTAGACTGTCATATCAACAAATTATTTGAAATGTGGTGATCTACACTGGGAGATTTTCAAGGATGACAGCAAACTGTACTGTTTGTGTTCTTGGTTATGAGGTTTGCTATTACTGAGAAAATGCTGACAGTGGAGTACATTTATAGAAGATGCTTATGAGATTAGATACAGAAATGTGAGTTTGGCATACATTATTTGAGAGAAAATGCTAAGTTGGTTGTTATATTTCTGGAAGTATGGATGATTATAGATTAGTGGCCTCATTTTTGTATCAGAATTTCTCTTCCCTGATTCATGACCTGATGCATTAATGCTCTGTTATTTAGTTTTTCATCATTGATGTAGTAAACAGCTCAATTACTGCATGTTTGAGACATTGGTAGAAAAATTGGGCTAAAACACAAGAAGGGCAATAAAACTCAGGATATTACTCAATTGAAGTTTGAATTTAATCATGAAATGTGTGGTTAGGATGAAAATAAATTAAGAAGGGGTAAAATCAAATAATCCTCATGATTGAAGTGCTTCAACAAATTTGTACCATGAAAAAGAGATTGTGATCAACTTGCATATTGATAAATAATGAATGACTTTAAGAAGTTATTAGAAAAAATATTTTTCAAATCATGCTTATTAGAGTGAGTAACCAAATTGAGAGAAAGAAGTAAGTAGATCCAACCAGAGGTCAAGATTTGAGGAGATAAGGTTTTTTTTTTTTTGTTCTTGTATAAGTAGATATTACTACTGTTTAAGATGAAACAAGGAGGGCTGGCTTTAAGATTGAGATAGAAAATGTTTATCATATGCAAAATTTCCCAATACCAGAGTCCAATAGAAGACAATGGGGAGGAGTTTATTATTTATAGGTAAGGTTATTAGCAGCTGGATACAAATGTAACTCTTCAATGCCTCATAAAGGAGCACTTTCTTACCAGGGAACATTTCCTCTTGCCATTCTAACCGGGGAACATTCTCTTGACTACTTTTCACCTAAGGAGTGATTTAGTGACCTAGGCTGGTTCCTTTCTGTGGCTTCAATAGCTATCAGAGTTACCTTAGCATTTCCCTCTAGCTAGTAAACATTGGAACAGAAAACCCAGGCTTCCTTAAGAGGTTTAGTCTGACATGACCAACATTACTGTTCTCTTAATAGTTTGTTCCCTAGAACTAATCAAACAACTCTGTTATTCTGCATATGTGACTACGTAATTTAACCTCAGACTCATTAAAACCATTAGTAGTTTTAGTAATTTATAACCATAATATGAATTCCATAAATGATAAAAAAAATCCAAATTTTTGAAAAACCCAAGAAAAAGTTCCTTAGGCGTGAGGAGTACAGATCCATAACTTTGCAGGTATAAACTAATTTAATACAGCTTTTAAAAATGGGTAAGGAGAATTAGACTATATTCATAAAGTTTAGATTTTAGTTAACAGTAGGAAAATATGGAGTCAAAAAGAGACTGTGATTGAATACTGAGAGGTGCTGAAAGAGATGTGAAAATTCAGAGGATAAAATGACTAAAGCTAAGTCACACACCACAAGTTGCAGAAAACAATGAACATGTTTTTGTGATAGAAAATAAGTCAGTGAGAAGGATAAGCAATTAGCACTCTTTATTCACTAATGGTATCAGGGGATAGGTATCAGTGACATGGGTTTATGGCCCTCAAAATAATTTTGAGATAAAAGAGAACTAGGCTTCATGGATAAAGAAATTTGCTCTACTGGCTACAAGTGATTGCAGGGTCTAAGAATGGTTGTTTCATGGCTACTAGACGAACACCTGTAGACATAGGAATCACCACTCAGCTGGTGGTAGGGCTGAAGCTTTTAGATCCCAGAAGTAAAGTAGAAGGATAGCAAACAAAATTGTGATACACGTGTTAATCATCTCTGTTGAAAGAAATAGACTGGCCAGTCTCCATCATATCAGAAAACTTTTAGCATTTCTGACATGTATAGCATAGTGGAACTAAAATATAGGCTGAAAAAGTCTGAGTGAGAACACATTTGAAGAGTGCAATTCTTGGCCCAGGTAAAATAATAGGTTACTGCATTTCATCTATATGACACTTAAGCATGAGACTATAGCAAGTCTTGCAAAAATCAGAGTCAAATCATAGGTGTAAAGTCTTATAGGGAATGATTCACAGTGTGTGACTATTTGGTTCTTGAAATAGATATTGCTTTGAGGAGAAGGCATTGACCAGTAAGATGGAGTGAAAGGGAATGTCTTTATGCAGGCCGATGATGTCATCTGTAAAAAGATAGCTTGGAGCAGTGAGTGAACACAATTAGTGAAAATACTGTTTAACTATCTTACTTAGCCACTTAAACACTTTTTCAGACTCTAAACATGTAAAAGAATGTTTGTGACTTTATATTTTAAATTTAATCTGTGATTATAGAATTGATGTGAGTAAATAATAATTGAATTGTTAAACCATCTGTAGATAAAAATTTCACATGGAAACAAGTATACACAAAATGTTTAACAATTATATCTTGTGAATTTATTGGTGGGCAGATAATTTATGCCAGTTGTTTTATGTGTGCGTAGGTGTATGTGGTTGAGTTGTTTAAATAAAATTTACTTTTACAGCACCCTTAAATTCACAGTAAAATATAGTAGAAAGTTCCCAGATTTTCTGTAAACTTCACATATGCACAGCTTCCCAGTTGTTTTAATTTCCCACAAGAAAGGTGTCATATTTCTCTTTTATACTTCATTTATTTTTTTATTTTAAAAATGTCTTTTTTAATCCATGTATCATTCTGCTCCCACCACCTTCCCTCTTCCCAATCCCTCCCAGTCAGCCTTCAGTCTCCCCTCCCCGCATCCACCCATCTCCTCCCCCAAAAGGGCATGAAGTCCCAAGGTGGGTCAGCTCAGCATCCACTCCAGGCAAGTCCGATTTCCTCATACCAAAGTCAATGTTGGGTTAGGTGTTCCTCTGCAGGGAATGGGCTCCAAGGTGCCAGCCCATGCACAGGAACACTGTCTGATTATACCCCTTGTGGCTCCACATATTGTCCATGCCAATCGACAGTTGCCTATCCGTGGAGGGCCTTGCTCCCTTCCCCATGGATCTCCAGTGGCTATTCTTGATTCACTGAGCTCCCTGGAGTTCCATCCGGTCACCACTGTGGAAATTTTCCTCATAATCCCTATCCCCTTTTTCATACAGACTCTCCTTCACTGCTCTCAGCTGGACCAGGAGCTCGGCCCAGTGTTAAGCCATGGATCTCTGCCTCCACCTCTATTCATTGTTGGATATAGGTTCTGTGATGACACTTAGGGTGGTTATTCATTTGATCATAGGATAAGTCCTGTTTAGGTACCCCCTCCACTATTGGTTGGAGACCTAGCCAGGTACATCCTGTGAGTTCTTAGAGGTTTTCCTAGTACCTGGTCTCTTTCCAACCCCACATTGGCTCCTCTATTGAGATATCCATCTCTCTCTTTTTTTTTCTCTCTCCCTCTTTGTTGCTCCTCTCACTCAAACATCTCCTTCTTTCATGATTTGTTCCTAACTTCTTGGTTGCAGGCCGTTATGACCCTAATTTGCTGAGGTGATCTTCTCTATTTTCTCTTCTTAGGGGAATCTATGGATGTCTCTCTTAAGTTCTTTATGATTCCAAGCTTTTAGGGGTTGTGGTTTGTAGCTTGAGTATTCTTTGCTTTTTGTCTAAAATCCACTTATGAGTGGGCATATTGCATGCCTATCTTTCTGTGACTTTGATAACTTGCTCAGGAGGATATTCTCAAAATCTATCTACCCGCAAATTTTAAGATGTCTTTTTTTTTTTTCCTGCTGAGTAGTACTCTATTGTGTAGATGTTCCATAGTTTATTAATCCATTCTTCAGTTGAGGGATACCTAGGTTGTTTCTAGGTTCTTGCTATTATGAATAATGCTACTATGAGCATAGTTAAGGTGTATAGGAGGGCTATTGATTTTTTTTTTTTTCGAGTTAACCTTATAATCGGGTACATTGCTGAAGGTGATTATAAGCTGTAGAACTCCCCTTGTAGAATTTTGTGGGGTCACCTGTGTATACAATCATATCATCTGCCTTTAGGGTACGAACGTGCATCCTTTGGGTACATGTGCAATAGTACCATTGCTGGATCCTTGAGGAGATTGATTCCAAGTTTACTGAGAAACCATCATACTGCATTCCAGAGTAACTATACAAGTTTACACTCCCACCAACAATGGAAGAGTATTCCCCTTGCTCTGCATCCTCTCCAGCATAGGTTGTCACTTGTGTTTATTATGATCTTAGCCATTCTGACAGGTGTAAGGTGGTATCTCAAAGTTGTTTTGATTTGCATTTCTCTGATGGCTAAAGATGTTTAGCAATTTTTTAAGTGCCTTTCAGACATTTGTAATTATTCTGCTGAGAATTCCCTTTTTAGCTCTGTACCCCATTTTGTAATTGGGTTATTTAGGTTTTGGGCTCTAGTTTTTGAGTTTTTTATGTATTTTTGAGATCAGTCCTCTGTCCAATGTAGGGTTGGTGCAGATCTTTTCCCATTCTGTAGGCTATTGTTTTGTCTTATTGACTATGTCTTTTGCCTTAGAGAAGCTTTTCAGTTTCAGGGGTTCCCACTTACTGATTGTTGTTTTTAGTGTCTGTGCTACTGGTGTTATATTTAGAAAGTGGTCCCCTGTTGCATTGGAGGGTATTCCCCACTTTCTTTTCTATCAGGTTTAGTGTTGCTGGGTTTATGTTGAGATCTTTAATCCACTTGGATTTGAGTTTGTGTATGGTGATCTATTTGCGTTCTTTTATATACCACCATTCAGTTATGCATACACTATTTGTTGAAGATACTATTTTTTTCCATTGAATATTTTGGCCTCTTTGTCAAAAATCAGGTGTTCATAGGTGTGTGGGTTAATGCTGGGGTCTTCAATTAAATTCCATTGATCCACAAGTCTGTTTTTGTACCAGTACCAGGCTGTTTTTATTATTGTAGTTTTATAGTATAGCTTGAAGTCAGGAATGGCTATGCCTCCTAAAGTTCTTTTATTGAGCAGAATTGTTTTGGCAATCCTGGGTTTCCTGTTATTCCATATGAAGTTGAGTATTGTTCTTTCGGGGTTTGTAAAAAAAATGTGTTGGAATTTTAATGGCAATTGCATTAAATCTATATATTGCTTTTGGTAAAATTGCCATTTTTACTTTTTTGAAACTACCTATCCAGGAGCATGGGAGACCTTTTCATTTTCTGATATCCTCTTCAATTTCTTTCTTCAGTGGTTTCAAGTTTTGTCAAATAGGTCTGCTATTTCTTTGGTTAGATTTATGCCAAGATATTTATTGCTATTTGCTGCTACTATAAAGAGTGGTGTTTTCCTTATTTCTTTACCAGCCTTTTTATCCTTAGTGTATAGGAGGGCTATTGATTTTTTTTCAAGTTAACCTTGTACCCGGGTACACTGCTGAAGGTGATCATAAGCTGTAGAACTTCCCTTGTAGAATTTTGTGGGGTCACCTGTGTATACAATCATATCATCTGCAAATAGAGATAATTTGACTTCTTCCTTTCCAATTTGTATCCCCTTAATCTCCTTTTGTTCTCTTATTGGTTTAGCTGAAACTTCGTGAACTATATTGAATAGATAATGAGAGAGAGGACAGCCTTGTCTTGTTCCTGATTTTAGTAGGATTGTTTTGAGTGTTTCTTCATTTAGTTTGTTGTTGACTGTCAGCTTGCTGAATATCACCTTTATTATATTTAGGTACTTTCCCTATATTCCTTAACTCTCCAAGATTTTTATCATGAAGGAGTGTTGGATTTTTAAAAGGCTTTTACAGCATCTAAGGAGAGATCATGTGGTTTTTATCTTTCAGTTTATTTATATGATGGATGACATTCACAGTATGAATCTCTGGGATGAAGCCTACTTACCATGATTTCTTTTTATATGTTGTTTGATTCAGTTTACCAGAATTTTATTGAGTATTTTTGGATCAATATTCATGAGAGAAATTGGTCTATAATTCTCTTTCTTTGTTGCATCTTTGAGTAGCTTGGGTATCAGGGTGATGTGACCTCATAAAAAGAGTTCAACTATATGGAACAGGTTGAGGAGTATTGGTATTAGCTCTTCTTTGAATGTCTGTCTGGTAGAATTCCGCACTGAAACTATCTGGTTTTGGGTTTTTTTTTTTTTTTTTGTTTGTTTTTTTTTTTTTTTTTTTTAACTGGGGAAACTTATAACAACAGCTTTGATTTCCTTTGGGGCTATAGGTCTTTCATCTGATCTTGATTTAATTTTGGTAAGTGGTGCCTATCCAGAAAGCTGTCCATTTCTTTTAGGTTTTCCATTTTAGTGGAGAATAGATTTTCAAAGTGTGACTTGGTTATTCTCTGGATTTCCTGGGTGTCTGTTGTTATGTTCCCCTTTTCATTTCTGATTCTGTTAATTTGGATATTCTCTTTCTGCTTCTTGGTTAGTTTGAATAAGGATTTATCCATCTTGTTGACTTTCTCAAAGAACCAAATCTTTGATTCACTGATTCTTTGTATTGTTCTCTTTGTTTCTATTATATTGTTTTCAGCCCTAAGTTTCAGTATTTCCTGCAAACTCCTTCTATGTAAGTTTGCTTCTATTTGTTCTAAAGCCTTCAGCTGTGCTGTTAGGTCTCTTTTATGAGATTTCTCTAGGTTGTTCATATAGGCTTTTAATGCTATGAGATTTCCTCTTAACACTGCTTTCATTGTGTTCCATAAGTTTGGGTATGTTGTGGATTCATTTTCATTAAATTCTGGAGTCTTTTATTTCTTTATTAACTTCTTCCTTGACCCAGAGGTGTTTCATTTGAGAGATGTTCAGATTCCACAAATTTGTAGGCTTTCCATTCCATGTTTTTGTTTGTTTGTTTGGTTGGTTGGTTGGTTGGTTTTTTTTTTTTTTTTTTTTTTTTTTTTGTTTTGTTTTGTTTTGTTTTTTGAATTCTAACATTAGACCATGGTGGTCTCATATGTTACAAGGAATTATTCCCATTTTTTTGTATCTATTGATATCTATTTTATGACTGAGTATGTGGTCAATTTTAGAGAAATACTCAAACTGACAAATATGTATATTCCTTTGTGTTTGGGTGAAAGGTTTTGTATATATCTATTAAGTCCATTTGGGTCATAACATCTGTTAGATCCCTCATTTGTCAGTTGAATTTCTGTCTGGTTGACCTATCCAAGTGTCAAAGTGGGGTAGTGAAGTCTCCCACTATTAGTATGTGGGGTTTGAGGTGAGGTTTAGGTTTTAATAGTGTTTCTTTTACATAGAAAGGTGCCCTTCTGTTGGGGGCATAAATATTCAGGATTTCATCTTGGTGGATTTTTCCTGAGATGTGTAAGCAGTTTCTGTCCTGGTCACTTTTGATTCATTTTATTTTGAAGTCTATTTTGTTACATACTAGGGTGGCTAAACCAGTTTACTTCTTAGGACCATTTGATTAGAAAGTCTTTTCCCAAGCCTTTACTCTGAGCTAGTGTCTGTCTTTGAAATTGAGGTGTGTTTCTTGTATGCAGCAGAAGGATGGCTCCTGTTCTTTTATCCATCATGTTAGGATGTGTCTTTTTATAGGTGAATTGAGTCCATTGATATTAAGGGATATTATTGACCAGTGATTGTTATTTCATGTTAATTTTGGTAGTAGCTTCTATGTACTTCCTTTCTTTGGATTTTTCTTCTGTGAGATTATCAATTGTTTGTGGTTTCATGGATGTATCTAGTTTCCTGAGGTTGGAGTTTTCCCTCTAGCATTTTCTGTAGGGCTGAATTTATGGATAGGTATTGTTTAAATCTGGTCTTGTCATGAAATATCTTGTTTACTTATCTATGGTGATTGATAGTTTTGCTGGGTATATAAGCCTGACTTGTCAGTCATGCTCCTTTAGTGCTGTATAACATCTGACCAGGACCTTCTTGCTTTCATTGTTTTGGTTGACTAGTCAGATTTTATTCTAATGGGCCTGCCTTTATAGATAATTTGGCCTTTTTCCTTTGCAGCTCTTAGTATTTTTTGTTGTTGTTGTTCTATAGGTTTAGTGGCTTGATTATTATGTGGTGAGCAGATATTTGAGGACGGAGGGTTCTAGTCTATTTTGTATTCTGTAAGCTTCTTGCATTTTTATAGTCATTTCCTTTTTTAGGTTGGGAAAGTTTTCTTCTATAATTTTGTTGAATATATTTTCTGTGTTTTTGAGCTGGTATTCTTCTCCTTCTTTGATTCCAATTATTCTCAGGTTTGCCTTTTCATGATGTCCCAGATTTCTTGGTCATTTTGTGTTATGACTTTTTTGGCTTTAGTGTTTTATTTAACTTAAATATCTATTTCCATTATTGAACCGTCTACTCCAAAGATTCTCTTGTTCATCTCTTTCATTCTGTTGGTTATGCTTGCATCTATAGTTTTGATCCATTTCTTCAGATTTTCTATTTTCAGTTTTGTCTTGTTTGTCCCTTTGTATTGCTTCTATTTCAATTTTTAATTTCTGAAATGTTTCTTTTACCTGTTTTTTTTTTTTTTTCTTGGCTTTCTTTACTTTCTTTCAAGTATTTGTTCATTTCTTCCAATTTTTAGTTTGTATTTTTTTCTATTTTTTTAAGGGAGTTTTTTATATCCTCTTTAAAAGCTTCTATTGTCTTCATAAAGTTGTTTTTAAGGTCATTTCCTTCTGTTTGATTTTCATTGTTAAGTTCAAATCTTAATGTTGTAGAACCACCAGCTTCTTCTGGTGGTGTCTTGTTGTTCTTTATATTGTTATACATATTCTTGCACTGGCATCTGCCCATTGCTTCCGTGCTTCACTCTTAAGCCAGTGCTTGGTGGGCTCTTAGTCAGTTGTGAGCCTGGTGGCCGAGTGTCTCCAGTAACTGCAGGGGCTGCTCTTATTTGGCTCTTCATTTGGCCAAGAAGTTACATGTGTCTTTACAGGGATTGTTGGTAGGATCTTACTTGGCTTTTAGACCGCTGTGGACCAGGAGGCTTCTGGGTCTCCAGTTGTAGGTGTGTGATGATTCTGGTTGCGAATTGGGCATGGCTTTGCCCATGGGGTGTCCCTCAAGCTCTGTTTTTCTGGAGATTGGGCTTGGAAGGGTCTCTCCCAGCTTTCTTTGGTTTAGGGCAGACCTGAGACCATGGTCTCTGCTTGTCCTGAGGGTCGGGCTGCTACTCACTTCTCGTTTCTCTTAAGCCACTCACATATGCCTTTACTTTTCTCAGTCTTTTACATCTCAAATCTTTTTATCACTACTATAGTTCTGTATTTTCTGGAATGCCAAGATGTTCGAATGTAATCTTCTATACTGGCAATAAGCTCTGCTGTCATAATAGTTCAGTAAAATTAAATCTGTGTGTGATGTCAAATATTCTTAAAGAGATAGGAACATTTCCAGTTTGTTTCATGGTTTCACAGAAAATGTCCTTTTATTGCTGAGTAGTAGTTTTGTGGCAAATGTCCCACAGTTTGCCTATTTATTTAAGTTCACAACACTCATCTGGCTATTTTCAATATTTGACAGTTCACAATAGAACTTTGTGATAAACACCCACATGTAGGTGTATATAAAGATATAAACTTTCAATCTTACTGGATCATATGGTAAGGATACATTGTTTTATAAGAATTTTTTTTCACTCTCTTATACAGTGTCTATGACATTGTGTTTCAGTCATTAATACAGGAGCAGAATCATTGCCAGGACTTATCCTTGTTAACATTCTGGAGTTCAACATTTCTAGTATGTGTGCAATGCTATCACATTCTTTCCATCTGCCTTCTCCTGGTGTCTTATGTGGTACATTTTTCACTATGCTAAGTTCTTTGGTGCAGTTTGATTGTTTATATATATGTAGAATTTTAAGAGCTCTTTCTATATATTGTGTTTCATCAGCTAATTCTTTGGCAATTATTTTCTGTCCAGTAATGACTTCTCTTAATATTGTCTAGCCAGTACACTTCACAGATAAAAAAATGATAATTTTAGTGAACTTTGGTGGTAATATAATTCTTTCTTCTGTATAACTTGCCATTAGTCCTTCTGTCTAAGGTGTCATTGCCTCCTGATATCATTCTAGGTTATTTTTATAGTAATGTCACAGCTTTGCAATTTAAAATAGGTTTCATTTTGAATTAATTTTTCTGAAGACCAAAACAAGCCTCTCCTGGTGGTTTTATTTTCACAAGATAGCCAACTGTTTGAACACCACTTGTTGAATATGGTGTCTTCTCTTCATTGAACTATCTCTGTATACCTATGTCTGAACAGTCTGTTTTGTTTCATTCAACTATCTGCAATTTTCTTATCAGTACCCTACTATCTAAATTATGATAGGTTTTGAGGAAGTCTTGAAGAAAGGTGGAATCAGTCTTCCAATAATAATAATTGTTATTATTACGTTGTTGCCATTGTTCAACATTAAGCATACTAAATTTTGCTATTCATTGCTTCTAATCCTATAGAATTAGTTTAAAAAGAGTAACAATATGACTCACCAGGCTTCGTACATGGATTGTGTTGATTCTATAGACAAAGTTAGAAACATTGACTCCTCCTGTATGTTGTCATGGAATTATATATTTATTTTGCTCTTTTAAAAAATATTGTCATTAGATATTTTTCTATATTTTTTCATATAGATCTTAATATATATTTATAGACTTATTCCTTAGTATTTCCTCTTGGAGAGAGGGTAATACATCTATAGTTTTGTGAGTTGAATTTCTAATTCTATTTGTTCATTACTGGTAGTATATATGATAGTGTTTATCTTTTGTTTATTAACCATTTATTGTATAGTTATAATTATTTATTAGTTCTAAAAAGGATTGTTTTTGCTGTTGATGCTCCAAGATTGTTTTATATTCATGATAATAGCATAAGTAACTAATAAGACATTTTTCTTTCTTCCTAATTTGTGAGTTTTAGTGCCCTGTCTTGTGTCGTGTGACTAGTCCTTGGTGTGTCGTACTAAAAGTGTATCTTTGTAAGAAGACATACACTTATTTTGTTCTTGATCTCAGAGAAATGTTTGAAGGCTTCATCATTAAGTATAGTATTAAATGTGGGGTATTTATTAGTATTCTTTCTCAAGTTTATGGTGTCATCTCTGCTCCTAGTTTTCTAAGAGTTTCTAACCATAAATTATCTTTTCAAGTATTCTTTCTCAACCTATAGCTATGATCATGTGATTATTTTTAGTTTATTGAAATGATGATTATATTAATCACTTTTCAGTTATTGAAACATCCCTGAATTAGGACAAATTGTACTTAATAATATTGTCCAATTTTATTTTAACAAGTCCTAGGATCCCTTCTTTCTAAACTCTCCTACCTTACCTTGAATAACATTAATTTACTTTTTATTTGAGGTACAAGACATTTCACAAAATAATGCAAGCACATGTTTTAGCCAAGATTTAATGTTTCCCAAGAGTTGGAATATCTGTTTGTTTGCCGATGAGTTTCAAAATCTAAAATCTTCAAAGAGTTATTAACAAATTACCAGTTTACACCAGGAAGCTCCAAACCATATGCTCCAAGATTTATGACACTACTTAACCAACACATACTTATCTGAGTTACTCTATGCTAGATAGATATATTGAAGATGCCAATATATATTTCAGTCTCTTAATACCAAAGTACTCTAAGATTAAAAATAAACAAAGCTAAACAGAGTGATGTGATATAATCAGTGCTATAAAATGTTATAGGCAAAATTCAATAACAGAAAGTGAAGAGGAAACCATTAAATTCATTGGAGAGCATTGGGTCGGGATCCCAAAGCAGAAGGCATTTGAGTAGCAGCCAACTGAGTAAGTTGCATTAGTGGAACTTACTCACTTTATGCAAAGTTTTTTATGATTTACACATTTATACTACTTCTTACTGCTTTCTCATTGTTCTGAGCTTGCTATTTCAGGTTCATTCTCTGGGTCTAAGAACTGTCTACCCTTAGAACTGAAAAGGGACGACCAACTCTACTAAAATATTCAACCAAAACTCCTTCCTGGTTAATTTATTACTTTAAAGGATAATTATACTTTGCAATAATGCATGCTAAATCCAGTGTCTGTGAAGCTGTCAAAATTCAGAAAGATTTTTTTCTTAATTGTATTTATAACTTCTTAAATGACACTTGTGAGATTTGTGGCATGAAAAATTAAAAAACAAACACTGATGTAGATGGTACTGTCAGATAAAGCATAATGTTAACTTACATTATTAGAACAACAATTTATACATACATATAAGATACAGAAAATTTTAAAAATTAAAATTAAAGACTTGACATTAAACAAATAATAAATTTCTTCTTTAGCTTAAATGTAAACCTTGTTTATTAATGCATTGCTAAAAATAGACATATTTTAAGGACACTATTCAATTAGTTTTTCTACAATGTGATGACATCAATCTATGAAAAATTGAACTTCTTTGTAAATCCGAGTTCCCACTGGCTTCTATAAAATCCAGACACTACTCTATATGTGATACTTGGCTGAAAAACATATCAAACTACCCACACAAAGAGGATTTCTCACATGACAAACACCAAGGTCTTCTATCAAGTCCTCAATCACAAAATATTTCTCCTATGTCCACTGAAATTATTTGCATCTCAGCCCATGCTATGATGTATTTTATGACTTAAGAATCAAATATGTTTGTTTAATAGCAGGTATAATGCTCTTGGGAGACATTATCAAAACACAGGGAAAGCTTATTATGTGAAGGAACTTTTATGCAAATCTCTTTCATTCTTATTTGAAAACTAAAATAAATGCTGCCTATTGGGTGTCATATATGTTGTTTAACCTTATTTCCAAAAATATCATAGTATATTTATATATTGTCTGACTGAAGAAACCTGGTGTAATTCTAATTATTCAAGTAGCAGATTTTTGGAAAACCATGTTTTTCTTAAAGTATTAAGGTGATCACTATATTTTGAAATTAAAGCATTTAATTTCTCCTTGGAGATGAATAGAATTATGCTGTATTCTAATTACAGTGTTAATTTTATTAATAATTTTATAATTACTAAGTTATTATATCAAGTTGACCATGTGTTTAGTAACCTTTCACTCCTTCTTTATAAAAGCATATTAGATGGAATTGGTGGCCACTAAATAAAATCTCATGGAAATGGCCAGGTTCTAATTTTGTTTAGATATTATTAACCAGGGATATAATATATAGATATTCTACACGTTGTAAATAAGTCTATATGGTTTTTCTTATATCTAACAGGTTTACAGTTAAATGAATTCAATTTTTTTTGTTTTAACTTGTGAATTTTTATTACAAATCTGAAAGTGAGAGCCTTTTTTTCCTAAAAAATATCTATAGATTAGAATTACTTGGAAACAAAAAGGATCTTCATTGGTATTAATGCACAATGTCTTCTCACAAAATAAAATGTAATTTCTGAACAACATTTTACAGTGTGTCTTCAGGAGTGTAGACAAGAGTACAATTATGCTATATACTATTTACCATGTTAAATTGCTGAAAATATTACCTGTATTAGACTCTCAACAACATTGAACACTATGTTCTAGAAAAGTGGGGTGATCTTTTGCATACTGTAGAACTATTTATGTAGTGATCATAAATGACAAAGCTGAAGAGCATCTAGGCTTAATTTTTTATCCAACGAATGAGAAAGGAAAGATCGCAAAGTTGAACTCATATATGTTACAGTTGTTTAGTTTGACCCTTTTGTAAGACTCCTAACTGTGGAACTGGCTTTCTCCAAATCTTTTACTAGCTTTTGGGATTCTACTTTTCATACTGGGTCTTCTTGTCTAGCTCTATTACATGGAACATGCTTAATCTTACTGCAACTTGATATGCCATGTTTTATTTATACTTATCGGAGATCTGCCCTTTCCTGGTAAGATACTGAAAAAGAGGGGATTGGGAGGTGCCAGCAGGTGCAAGAAAATGGAGTGTGAGAGGAGGGACTGGCAAGGGAGGATAGGAGGAGGCTTAAACTGGTATGTAACATAAATAGATGAATTAAAAATGGCATAAAGAATTGTCATAAAGTTATTGCACCTTTTGTAAGGGCTAACTATTTCTTTTTTAGACAGAGGTAATTAGATTCTAACAGATACTGTTGTATTTGGGGATTGTCAAGTCTCACACAAAAGAATCCAAGATCTTAAACAGTATCAGACAGATTGCATTATGTCAAATACATACATGAGTATAGACATAATTTCAGAGTAGATTCTAAAGATTTAGGATGTTCAAGTAAAATTTGAGAAAATAAAAGCAGCAAAAATGTTTAGATTATCACAAGAAAGTAATTTCTTAAAAGATTAAAAAATGTCCTTTTCTTTAATATTTAATTTTTCCTGATATTTACTTCAGGATAGGGAGATCCCTGAGAAAGTGGGTGTGGAGGGACAGAGAGAAAAAGGGAAGAAGAGACATAGAAAATGGACCTGTAGCTGCAGCACCATTAAGGTGAGAATGGTTCTCATCATAAGTGATAGGTATGATTAGGAAACTTACATTACCCAGAGTACTGGTAACTCCATCAAAGATGGGCCCTATACCAGGCCAGAACTATATAATAGCTCATCTATAACAAACATTCAAATTCTTACTTCAATGCATGAACAGATATATAAACCAATCAATAACACTCATTGGTGTGTGGGGGGGGGGGAGGGAGAGGGAGACAGAGAGGGAGAGGGAAAGAGAGAGAGCTTTAATCTTAATTTTGTTTAATTTTTACAGGATAGAAAGTGGTGTCTCCTAAATTCATATACAATGCCTATTTCTCTGATTTACAAGTGATTGACTTTCTACTGAACTTTACAATTTAGGATATAGTTAAAGCGGTACAAATTAATGGTTTAATTTGTGTGGTTGTATCTTTCCCAAACTGATGATATGAAGCAATGCTGGGAGGTGGTGGCAACAAATGCTTCCTAAGGTCCTAGTCAACAGCTTGACTATGGAAGTGAATAACTGATGCTCCACAGTGTTCTCTTCTGGTAGATTAATTATTTTGTGTATATTAGATATTTCTAAATGCTTAAACATATGGTATTCTTATTATAGGATGGATCTAATGAGTCATAACTGTATTGTAAGCCAAGGAGTACTTGTATGACTTACATACACACAAAGGTCTTTGAGTCCAAATGTTGAGATACTGTGTTCTATATCTCCCACAGTTTCTAAACTTTTCATTATACTTCTGCCAATTTAGAAAGAAAGAATGTGGATAACAACATTTTAAAATTACTTATGTAAAGAACCATCTTTCATGTATCTAAAGATTAAGAAACAGTGGGGAAAAAAGAATACAAAGGGAAAATTGTCTATATCATGTTGCAATAATTAAGACTATATTTTTTATAGAGAAAATAATTAAAAAATTTCTATACTTAGGAAATAAAGAAAAAATACAACAGAAGCAAAATGAATAAAGAGCAAGAAAGGAACAGGGTTTAGAGAAAATGGCAAGTTCCAGGAAACTGAATAACCACTTATGTAACAGGATGTTTTGTTGACATGCCTGGTCAAGAAGAAGGATCAGACTCTACTGACCTTGCCTTCCTTAAGAAGGAAGAACCATATTTTTTTCTTGTAAAGCATTCTGTGATTTCAGGTGTGAGAATGATCAGATGTCCCTTAAACAAGTTACTGTGTCTCAGCCATGTGTAGTTTGCTTGTGGAAATAACAAACAGACTTCTGGCACATAGGCCAAATAGTCATCAAATGCTAGTTCTTTGAGCAGCTCTGTGATCAACATGAAAATGAGTTCTTGTATGCTCTGTTTTAAATGTAGAGAAAATGGCCAGGTAGAAAGTCCAAGGAGCAGCATGTCAAAGAGGGGACACACACACAGATGAAGCTTGAACTTTAAGGGAAAGGCAACATGTCTTCCTTCAGGCTAAAGTGAAAACATTCTAGGGAAAATGTTAGACTCAGTGGGATCACAATAAAGTATTGTGCAAATATAAGTTCTTCTTAGTGAATTCAGTTACATATAATTGTATTTAAATTTTAAATAAATTACTTAATTTTCCTGTGTAAAACTTCCTGGTAGATTTAGATTAAAATTACATTCTGTGAACCATAAAGTAATGTCCTGTGTAGTCAGGTTCTGTCTGCCTCCTCAGACTGCCAATGCCATGATGCCTTTCTTCTTCTCTCCTATTTGCCCCTGGGCCTTTTAACTTGTAATTTCTAGACCTTCTGTCATATTACCTGAATGTAGTTGGCTCCTTCCCAGAATAAATTAATTTATAGTTCATGTACTTTTAGCTCACAGTTAGTAGCCTCTTTTGTGTCTTCCCTTGTATTTGCTACTTTCCTAGATTTTTGTTCATCATTTCATTATTAAGATTTACGGTATCCATTTAGTAAACTCAGAGAGTCACTTGTCTAGATACTACATGAAAATATATAATTAAAGTAGTATTTATATACATAAAAGTACTATCATACCTTATTTTATTTTTAAAAGTTAATATTATTTGAAAATAGCTACGTCATCAAGCTCCATTACAAACATTTCTGTGAAAATTGAAACAAATTCCAGAATATTGCTGCATTTTTAGTATATAAACTTTCTGCACATATTTAACAGTAACTCTATCATATGTATACATACTTAGTTATAATTTATTAACATTTAAATAGCTAAAAATATCTTTTGTTACTTGACTTGTGAATTTTAAAGAAAAATGTCAATTATATAATTATCAGGGAAAAATAACACCCTTTCCAGAATTAAAGTTTTTAAAACGTCACAGATGATTCCTGTAGTTATAAAATTCTATTTTCTCCAACTTTTCCTGTGTATTCCAAATCAAATAATTGACTTCTTTTTAAAAATTATAACACACTCCACATTTTGTAACAGTCTTCTGTCTAGAAAATTAAAATCTGTGATAGCAGAACTTTGTCCATATTCAGTCTCAAGGCCCATGATAAACAGAAGAGCCCAGGTAATATTTATTGAGATCATTCTTTTAAAACATGTTTAAATGAGGTTTTCCTTAATTCTAAATTTGCTTAGATAATGAAAGAGAAAAATGTTGTAAGATAGATTGTTTGTGTTCAGACAAATAAAGCTTTCCTAGAGCTCAGAGGGTGGAGCCAATCACTAGTTAACCATAGAGGTAGTGATGGTAGAAGCCTTTAATCTGAGCATTTGTGAGGCTCACACATTTAATCCAAGCAAGTGGGAGGAAGAGACTGGAATATAAAGCCTTGGAGACAGGATCTTGTGGCCCCCTTTTGGTTGGAGGATTCAGAGGGGAGGGGTTAGAAGACTCTAGTGGCTGCTGTTCTGCTTCTTTGATCTTTCAGCTTTACCTCAATATCTAATTTCTAATTAAAAAAAAATAATTTATTTTACATTCCAAATCCGATCCCCCTCTCATCCTTTCTCTTATGGCTCTCCTCTCAGCATCTCCTCCTCCATCCCAGCCCCTAGTCCCTTCTCTGAATATGTAAGACCTCCCATGGGGAGTGAGCAAAGCCTGGTACATTCCATTGAAGCATGCTCAAACCTCTCCTCAAGGCTGTGCAAGGTGTCCCCCCATACGTACTTGGCTCCAAGAAACCACCTCATGTTCCAGGGATAGTTCCCGATCTCACTGACAGGGATCCCTTAAACAGACCAAGCTGCACAACTGTCTCCGATATGCAAAAGACCTAGTTTGGTCCCTTGTAAGCTCCACAGCTGTTGATCTAAAGTTTATGAGTTCCCACTAGCTTGGTTCGTTCAGCTGTCTCTGTAGATTTTCCCATCATGATCTTCACCCCTTTACCCTGTACCCAGTTTGTATAACCTTCTTCCCTCTCCTCCCAGAGCTCAATCTGGTGGCTGGCTTTGGATCTCTGCATTTGCCTCTATCAGTCACTGAATGAAGGTTCTACAATGACAGAATATTCACCAATCTGATTACTGGGATAGGCCGGCTCAGACACCCTCTCTACTATTGCTAGTAGTCTAAACTGGGTTCATCATTGTGGATTCCTGGGAGCTTCCCTAGCATCAGGCCTCTCCTCAATCCCATGATGTTTCCCTCAGTCAAGACCATTCCGTCCCTGTTCCAGCTCGTCTATCCCATTCCTTTATGTTCTCATTCTCTATCCTATTGCCCCCTTCACCTCCTGTTTACTCAGGATATCTCATCTTTTTCCTCTTCCTAGCATGATCCATTCACTCTTATTAGGGTCCTAATTAGTTAGCTTCTATAGAGCGGTGGTTTGTAGTCTGGTTATCCTTTGCTTTACACCTAGTATCCACTTATGACTGAATATACCATGTTTGTCTTTCTGAGTCTGGATTACCTCAATCAGAACGATAACTTCTAATTCCATTCATTTACCTGCAAATTTCATGATGTCATTGATTTTACTGCTGAGTAATACTCTACTGTATGTGTGTGTGCGTGTGTATATGCCACATTTTCTTTATCCATTCTTTGGTTGAGGGACTTCTAGGTTGTTTCTAGGTTCTGGCTATTATTAATAATGCTGTTATGAGTATAGTCAAGCAAATATCCTTAGTATAATTGAACATCCCTAAGGTATATGCCCAAATGGAATCATTTTGTCTTGAGTTAGATTAATTTCCAATTTTCTGAGAAGTCGCCATACTAATTTCCAAAATGGCTGTACAAGTTTATGCTCCCACTAACAGTAGAGCAGTATTCCCCTTGCTCCACATCTTCTCCAATATAAGCTGTAATCAGTGTTTTTAATCTTAGACATCTGACAGGTGTAATATGGTATCTCAGAGTTATTTTGATTTGCATTTCCCTGTTGACAAAGGATGTTAAGCACTTCTTTAAACATCTTTTGACCATTTAAAATTCTTCTGCTGAGAATTCTGTTTAGTTCTGTAGCCCATTTTTAAAAATTGGATTGTTTGATATTTTTATATCTAGTTTCTTGAGTTCTATATATATTTTGGAGATCAGACCTCTGTTAGATGTGGGATTTGTGAAGATCCTTCCCATTCTGTAGGCTTTCTTTTTGTCTTTACCATTTCCTTTGCCTCACAGAAACTTTTCAGTTTAAGGATGTCCTATTTATTAAATATTGCTCTTAGTGTCTGTGTTACTGCTATATTTTGGAAGTGGTTTCCTGTGCCAATGCATTCAAGGCTACTTCCTACTTTCCCTTCTATCATGTTCATTGTAACTGGATTTATGTGGAGGTTTTTCTTGATTCACTTAAACTTGAGTTTTGTGCATGGTTATAGATATGCATCTATTTGTGTTCTTCTACATGTTGACATCCAGTTATGTCACCACCATCTTTTTTTTGCATTGTAGATTTTTGGCTTCTTTGTAAAAAAATCACATGTTCATAGGTCTATGTATTAATGTCATGGTCTTCAATTCAATCCCATTGATCCACAAGTCTATGTTTGTGCCAGTACTAAGCTTTTTTTATTACTATAGCTCTATTGTGGAGCTTAAAGTCTGAGCTGGTGATACCTATAGAAGTTGCTTTATTGTACAGGATTCATTTAGCTATCTTTGTTTTTTGTTTGTTTGTTTGCTTTTCCACATAATCTTTAGAATTGCTATTTTGAGGTCTGTGAAGAATTGTGTTGGGATTTTGATGGGGATTACATTGAATCTCTAGATTTCTTTAGGTAAGATTTCCACTTTCCATTTTTATTGTGTTGGACATACATATCTGTGAACATGAGATATCTTTCTGTTTTTCTGTTTTCTTCTTCAGTTTCAAAGGAATAACAATAGATGAACGATAGCAAGAAAAAAACACAAAATGAAAAGACATTGGAGGAAGACTGTGCTACAGCATTGTTCATTATTATATGATGAGAATTAACACAAATAATTCTAAGCTGTTCCCAAATTATATCTTTACGGCTTTGGTTGTCTAATCAGGCAGTTATAGCCTATAATATTATTGGCTCCCAAATGATGGGTACTTATTTCTGTCAGAGAAACTAATTAAATATTTTTAAGTTAGGTACTTATTGTTAGTAAACTATTGTAATCTACCAGATATGAATGCTTCAAAAGCAAACAAGCAGAAAAACAAACGAACAAATGACAGCACAGGAACTCAGTTCGTCAGGCTTTGAGAACAAGAACAGCATTTAGCTGAGGAGACGGTGAAGTTTGGGAGGTATTAATAAGGTCCAACAGTCATGCCTTTATCTGTTCTCCACACATTATTACCATATTACACTCTGGATACTAACCAGTCAGAAACATGTTTTTATAAGGAGCTGAGGCCTTTCACTCCTATTAGGAAAAACTAAATGAAAACAACATCTACAGATGTTGCTAGAATTGCAGTGGTAGAATGATTCTGCTCTTCAGCCCCTTTGAGAAACAGTTATTGTAGTTAGGCTTTTCTTTTTGGACCACCGGCTCACAAAAAAAGAAACCTCAGCTTCAGCTCGGGCTTCTTCTGACTAATTCTTAATAACTTACATATGATCTTTTATGTGACTCTGTTACTTTTATTCTGTACTCCCAATCCCACTTTATCTCTGACTGGTGACTCTGTCTTCTTCTACCCAGAATTTTCTTTTTTCCTTGAAGTTCGACCTATACCTCCTGCCTAGTTATGGGCCATTCAGCTCTTTCTTAATCCAACTACAGTCATACATCTTCACACAGTGCAAAGGAATATTGTACAAAAGATATGCTATACCATTGAGCAGCATTACTTTTTTTTAATATACTTTGAGACCGGACCTAAAAACAAAACAAAAGAATACAAAACCAGGTTTTGAAAATATCACCTATATTTTATGAGACACACAACCTGTCTTTTTGCTTAGATGCCACCCTGTTGAATTATGTACTTATATTTCTATAGATCTAGATCAATATCTATGTGTATCTTAAGGCTTACTGGTATGAAGATTGATAATATAACACAACACATATTCATATCTTAGCACATATTCCCTTTTAAAATATGCATTAGTGTATTTTGTAAGTTTACTTATTGTGTGTGCCTATGTATGGTAGTGTGTGTGTGTGTGTGTGTGTGTGTGTGTGTGTGTGTGTGTGTGTGTATGAGCGTGTATGTATATGTGTATGTGTAGGTCTAGAGGTCTTCAAGGACAGTTTCAACTGGCCATGTGCTTGTGAAACCCATTCAACACTTTCTTTTGGCAGATTCTGGGAAGGCCCTAGATATTCTATAGAGAGATTTAGAGGATGTATAGTAGAGGGGGCAGAAGCTTATCCAGATGTACATGCCTGCTTCTCCTATAAGCCTATATGAGACCTAGCCTAGCACAAGTTTTAATCAAAAAAATTTTTTTCTTCATAGCTGGAATAGGTGTTTGTGATTGTGCTATTATTCTTGATCACAAAGCCATGTTACCTAAAGAAATCATACCTCACTATGAGCCCTTTTCTTGGACTCCACTATGAAGCTTTTAAAATCTTAAAACTACCAAACACTGGTGTGTTTGGTCCATCTGAACTCAACCTCTTTTTATATTTCCCCATGTTATATTATTATCAACAATTTAGAATTGTATTCTCTTCTCCCAGAGCACCGTAGTCTTCCATGTTTATTTTTTTCTGCATTTGACTAATTTTTTATGTCACAACACTGAGGCCTGGAACCTCACTCAAATATATTTATTATGTATTCTATGTAATTTTTTTTAGCTTGTAATACAACTGTAATTTATTTGTTTTTCCAACATTGCAAACTCTCAGTATAGCATCGGCTCCAAGTATGGACTGTGTTTTCTAAACCAGTTAAAATTAAAATGTTTACCAATTTGTTGTTTTTTTTAAAGCATGGCAATAAAGGAGAATTCAGTTGTTGAACTATGAAACAAAGAGACAATTAATCCTTAATAATAATTAACACCCAACAAGAGTAATGACCATGTCCAACCACTTTCACAGAAGCTTCTGTCCATGGAGGGCGATAAAAGATTTAAAAAAAAATCACAGCAAGTTTTAGCCTAATTAAAAAAAAAATAAAGTCTTTGGTTAGGTCTCAGAAGTGACAAGCACCATATTTATCTTAGTTCATTTGTTCAAAATATGTCACCATGTCTAATTCACATTCAAGGAGAGGATAGTCTATAAAGAGGCAGTGATATTGCAAGAATTCCTGAGCCTATGGGCTCTACACACTCCTAGAACCTTTTGCAGATATATACAGAAAGTTTATATGCAATAAAGACCTGTGTAACATATATATGTTCAATTTGAACATTAATCACCTGTGGATGATAAGCTCTTCTACTGATAAACAGACTTCTAAGCACAGTTCAGATATGAAGAGCTAATAATTTAGTGTTCATTAGTTATTAGCTAATATGAAACATTAGCTCCAAATTGCAATCTCTGGGTGGGTGAATTACTAAGAGCAGACACTTAAAGTTGAGAATGACCAAGCTACTCACCTCTAAAATCAATGTATGTTTCACAGAAATGATATTTAAATGAAGAAAAAGTATTTAGAGGGAAACAGTATTCCCTTCCCTCCAGACATGCATAGTTTTTCCACACCTTAGATGATATTATTTAAAATGTAATTGTAGGGTACATTGATTTATCTAGAAAATGTTATATAAGAAGTATTGAATTTCTTTCTATAGTTAGAAATCACAGCCAGTGGAAAGAATATAGCCATTAAAATGCATGCTTTTATTTTAGTTACAGCTCAATATGTACTTATGTGGCTACTTTGCAATATTCTTACCTTGGCCTCAATTTGTTTTATCGTAAAGATAGTAGACAGCAGGTACTACCACCTTGATGTAGAGGAACAGCCTCTTGGCCACCCTATATCTGGGAATTACCTATGGCCTTGGGGCACCAGTATTTGGGGCATGTCCTGAGGGCCAGATTGTGGTGCATATACCTCTTTCTTCTCTCATGCCCTTGGATGGAGGACCTAACCCACTGAGTGAAGCTACATGGATCTAGTTGAGCCTTTCTAGGAACTGCAGAACTGCTTAATCAATCTTGTATCAGTGAGTGCTCCCCTTTGAATCTTTTACACACCTTTTCCTCATTAGTTAAAGGTACTACAGTTTCTACTGGATCCATCCTGTCAATTGATGAAGCCTTAATTTTCCTTTCAAAATTAAGTCACAAATCTTTTCCACATAAGTCTTTAATTTTTTCTCAGCCTCCATGATGGAAATATCCATTCTAATATAGCCTCTTCCCTCTGCATCAGGAGATCTATTGGGGGATATTCTAGTGGGTAATATAACCAAGATGCAATTATGCTCTGGGTTCCTATGATCCATGTATGTCTCTCATGATTTATTTTTTCATGTAAACCAATTTCTCCTTTTCTTGGACTATTTAAGTCCTTGTTTCCTTCTAGGGTACTAGACAAATGTAATAGTTCATCTTTTTGTTTCCTCCAAATGGACAGCAAATTAGTGATATTTTTCCAAATAATTTCTGAAAATCATTAAGAGTCTATAATCTGTGTTGTATCTATGTGTTCTAATTTTTGTAGACTTATTTTGTATACTAAGTAATTAGTAGTATCTCCTCCTTGTATCTTTTCAGAGGTAATTTGTAAGCCTCAATGAGGCAAAATTTTCTTTACTTCTTGAAATATGTTTTCTAAAGTTTCTGACTTTGAATCTACTAATAAAATAACATCCATGTAATGGTAAATTAGAGATTTTAGAAATTGTGCATGAATTATTTTACTTTTTGCATGAAATATTGACATAGAACAGGGCTATTTGACATTCTCCATTAGTGAAACTTCTATTGATATATCTTAACTGTCTGAGAATTATTGTAAGTATTACTATGAAAGCAATTTTTTTCCTGTTCTGAAAAAACAAAAAACAAAAAACAACAACAACAACAAAAAAACAGTCCTTTAAGTCAATAATGGTTGTATTATGTTTCTGGCTCAGACTTTCAGGCCTAGCCCAGAGGTTTGGACCCACTCTCAGCTCCATTGCTGCTTAGGCCCAAATAATCACATAAACACTTGTATTAATTTTATGCTGATGAGCCACTGGCTCTGGCATATTGCTAGCTAGATCTTGTTCTTAAACTAACTCATGATTCTTATCTTCTTCAGCCATATGACTTGGTACCTTTTCTCATAGCACAATAGTTGTCCTCTGCATCTGCTTGCTTCTCTGGCATCTCCACAGCATCTCTGTTCTGTTCCAAGAGTTTTCTTATTCTGGTAGCCCCTCCCACACTTTCTGTCTGCCTTTGGCCAATCAGCATTTTTATTGAATTAATAGTGGGACAATTATTTACAATGCAACAACATAATCCTACTACAAATAACTATTAAAGGCCATTCTTCATGTAACAGTGAGGGCAGGAGCATTATAGACTATATGGAGCCCATTGGTTGATTATGGCTCTCAGATCTGTCGGCATTCTCCTTTTTTCAGATTTCCCTTTAATAACAAATACAAGAGAATTCCAAGGCTGGTAAATTCTTTAATATGCTGATTATTTAACTGCTCCAGATCTAGCTGTTCTAGGACCTCTAGTTTCTCTTTGGTCATAGGCTATTGCCCAACCCAGACTGTTTTTTTCAGTTAGCCATTTCAAGGATAGGGCTGTTGGTACCTCTGAGACTTCAATAACTCTTGTTCTCTGTTTATGCATAGCCTGAATGGTTGGTATCTTTTTTTAAAAAAGTAATATCTTATAATATTCTCAGAAACATGAATGGTCTATGATTCATGTCTGAGATCAAAGAAAATTTAGTAAACGGTCTTCTGATTAGGTCATTCCTAGAAGAAACATTAGAGGTGCTTTGTGTACAATTTTGTTTTCTTTTTTTTTTTTTTAAATAAACATGGCCTGCTTCATCACAATTAAAACATTTGACACCTTGATTTCTCTTTATGACATTAGAAATTGCTTGTCCTGCCCCAGACTCATCATTATAGTTAAGTGATTCAACATTAATTGTATATTGGATCCATTCTTCTGGGGTGCTGTTCTGATCTTTAAACACACAAGTATCTTTCTATATTCTAAATTAGCATTATCAAAAGCCAAAGATTAAACGATTAAATGAGTTATTGTCTAACTTCTGGATCTGATACTGCTCTATGTCCTGCTTTAGTCAATATTTATAAAAAAGTCAGTATAAGGTTTTTAAATTTTTTATTTCTATTTATTTATTTTTTTCCTTATATTACCTAAGTATATGGCTCAGTTGTTTTTCCTGGTTCTGGAATATTTTTCGAAGCATTACTTCCATACAACACTATAATAAGGTATGTTCATCACAATGAAATTGACTCTTTACCTGAGCAAATTGCCCCTCATCAAGAATTTGATCTTCAGAAATGGTAAAACCTCTAATCTTACCTTGTTGTTCAAAGGCCTGACTTAGCCTCTTTTCTCAACTAATTTCTCATTGGAATTGTTGACTATATTAATACATACTAATGACATTGTTATAATTTTGTATTATACATTTCTACCTCTGATTAATTATATTTGTCATAATACACACACACACGCACACACACACACACACACACACACATATACTTCTGTGCTTAGGATATTTTGTATATTGATACATACTAAGGAAAACATTGTCAATTACACTATACATTTATACCTCTGCTTAAGATATTTTGCATGTTGTCATACTCAGAGTGTTCCTATACTGTATGCCCGTTTACAGATTGTCTATTTTTATAATGTAAACTGTAGTCTTTAAGTTATCTAAGGTGATAAGATTACAGGTTATAGTCATCAATGTATGTTATATTATAATTATGTTAATTAGGTTTTCGAGGTATACGATAATGCATGTCAGATGGATAGGCAATTTTCAAATACTTCATAGACCTAGAGAATATATCATTTAAATGTTTTGATAAACAGAATTCGACTGATGTTTAACATGATTGCTCCTGATAGCACAATTCCTTTCTTGAGATGATGTTGGGCATCAAAGTGATTTAAGAATTGTTGGAAACACAAAATTATCTTCTAGCATACTCATACCTGTTCTTTAATTTACTTTCTTCTTGTTGTCTGTCTGTTAGTCTAGCTGATTCCTCCTGCCTCCCCTTTTCTGCACTACTTACTACATTAAATATCAATTTTCCCCTTAGCCTTAATCTTTTCTTAGCCAAAGGAAATTTTGTTTTGATGGTATTTCTACATGTTCTGAGATGTTTTCAATTTTAAAGTATATAATGAACATCGTATTCTTAGAGTAGCTCATGTGCATAATGGCTTGAAAATATTTCACTTTAGATTCTGTATTACTTTTCCAACTGTAATTTTATCTCCACATTTGTAACAATTTTATTAGAACCCTCACACACCCTCCATCACATTTTACAACTTGGAATTTCCATGTTTTTCTTCTTTTTTAAAGGTGTGTTTGACATTAAATCTTATTGGTATTTAAATTTTATTGGAATTTAAATTTTATTTTATCTCACAGCTAGTTTATATTTGTAAAAAATATGAGTATTTTACATATGAGTCTCTTAAATAGCCTTGAAATATATTTAAAAACAGTTATTTGTCTCAAATACATTTACTTAATTTATTTTTAGCCGATAAAAATATCCCTGGATCACTATTAAAAACTGGGCTTTAGGGAGTTCAGATTGATGTTCATGGTCTGATGTTGATGTCCATGTACTACTACCAGAAACCATGATGAAGTAGGCAGCACATGTTAATACTGTGGTTGGTTCATGCTGACTACAGAAACCACGTGGCAGTCCGTGACTGTGCTCCCACTGACTGGAAAGGGAAAGAAAGCAACTTTTTCAATGATATTTATGACTAAAGACATGCAGAGGAGGAGAGACATGGAGAGCTTCTGTGGCCGTTCTTGATCTCATCCCACTTTATCCCTCACAGATGTAATTGCCTAAACAAAATCCCTTTGAAGGGAACTCTTTAAAATCGTGTTTGGGATACTGTGTTGTGGCTCTCCAATGTTTATGGCTTCTGGTGGGGATGCCTGGAGGGAAAGATACGGTATTTTAGATGAGGGAGGCTGGCCACTGGGAGGTTGCACATGCTCTGGTTTGTATAAGGGGATCACAAATTTGACTTTTTGCTTGTTTTCTTCTTTGGGGGCATCTTCGGGGCAGGCTGGGAGTACTGGGAAGTGAATATGATTGAGATTCATGGCAGGGAGTTCCTGGATAATCAGAAAAATACTGTGTAAAAAATAAAAGAAAGAAAATAAGACAGGGGCTGCTTTTGATGATTTTTAACATAATAATAGACCTGCCAGAATTACTCAAGTCAAATATAGTAGTACTCTGTATATATTTCTATCCTTTGCCATTTTAATTTGAGACACTTTTTCTCTCCCACTGATAGATAACACACAGGTATTTGTATATACTGGCTTTAATGGTGACAGCTTTGATCAGACATGCTATCCTTCAGAACTGACATTAACAACGTAGGTTATAGTGAGTGTGGGTGTTCTTTGTGCTTTTATTTATTGTCAAATGGGATCAAAATCTCAGAATGACAGTTGAAAGTTCTAATACCTTTTATTGGATTTATATTATAAGAAAACAAACTAGATTCATTAAAATCAGCCTGAACAAACCTACACACAGTGTGTGCATACATCATTAAAAATAAAATAAACCTTTAAAAATAGATATATAGGTAAATGATGATTTATAATGCATATTTTGGAAAAATTGTACTTTGTTACTAGACAGAAGTTTCCTAATTAATTTCTTAAAGTGGTTAATATGTGGTTTGGCTTGAGAATTTGCTATACATATGCTAACTCAAGTATATGCATATCTATTATTTTAAAAAAATCATGCAAACCTGGCTAGGAGGATTTCCCAAGAAGACTCATGTTTCATGAAATAAGTTTGACTATTAACCTTAGTTTCAACCTTTTTTCATAGATAAATTGATTACTTTCATTGTTCCCTATTATTTGTCTTTTTATATATGGTCTAAGTTTTCTTTTTTCATTTGTGGTATTTTTTAAATTCTTTCTTGCTTTGGACCTCGTTTCATCAACAACACTTTTCAAATACACGAGTATCAAAGCCCCTTTCGAGAAATATATTATTGATGAGTCTAAACCTTCCTTGTAAAATTCAGGTAGGAACATTATGTTTTGAAATTCCTTCCAGAAAATGAATATTATTTCAACTCTATCATTTTGTCTTTTTACTGAATTATTCAACTGATGTAGTATGGAGCCAACCAAATCAGAAACTGTGGTGTTTAATTTTGACATTGACGACAACTCATCATGAATGTTTCCATAGTTACATGAGTAAGAGGAAACTTTGAGAGCTGTGATTCTGAAATGTATTTTCTGTTTCTTATTAACAGTGTTAGGAGGAACTAAAGAACTTACCTGCATTTCATCAAGTGCACAGATAAGAAATAGAATTGAACAGCCAGATTTTGTTGCTATTTTGTTGGTTTTTCTTGTTAATGTTTTTGGCCATTATTAAGAGTCTTATGATGTCATTTTCTGTGCTCTATTTATGGATGTTGTGTGTTTGTGCACATGTACATACATGGATATGGTAGCCAGAGGTCAATGTTGTGTCTTTTCCGTTATTGTTTTCTACCTCAATTTACTTTTTATTTGTACTGTCTCTTGTGAAAGCTGGAGCTCACTTATTTGAGTTGGCTGCCTAGCCAAAAAGTCCCTTTAATCACCAGTCCTACCTCTCTACTGCTAGGAGTATAGGTGCCTGTCCCCACGACAAACTTCTTACATAAGTAATGGGGATCCTAACTTAGGCCTTCATGCTCTTGTGGTCCCAGTGGGTTTTGTTTGTAAATGACAGTTGACTCACATCTTATACTCTTTAAAGACAATGCAATTCACTTTTGGATACAGAGAAAAATGTGTTAGCTTTCCATTGCTATATCATGTAAATGTGAGTCAGCTTGCATAGAAGAAAGGTTTGTTCTGGCTCATAGTTGTGAATGTTTCAGTCTATAAGTAGCTGTCTCCATTTCTGTGTCTCTGTGACAAAGTAACATTTCATGAGAGGAGAAATGGGAGGGGGAGTTCTGTCCTATAGCTACACAACATTCTTCTTATGACCTAAATGCCTCCTACTCAACCAGTCCTAACTGCTGAACCCCTTCCCAACAGTGCTATTTGGGAAACAAATCTTTACCACAGACATGTGAGGACCAGTGGTGAGATGGAAACTATGATAATAGGTGTATTTTTTTTCTGGGATGATCCTGTTCTTATGTTTGATTTTTTTTTTTTTTTTTTTTTTTAATGAATGTTCTACTGAACATAGATACTTTGGTATAGAAGCAAGTTTTTACTTTTAGAAATGCTACAAAGCCTGTGTCACCCATTCATATTTCTGATCTGGCTGAAATGTGACATAGCTAAAGAGCTTACTTACACTCCTAAAAGCTATTCAAGAGTTACTAATTTCTTGAATTTGTACTCATTCCATCTGTTATGGTTCCATCTCTGTCCTGTAGCCAGAGGTTTCTGAACCATCCTGCCTGACCGACTCCAGAGGTTCAGATTCCCCAGCAGCTGCTTAGTTGCAAATAATCACACAAAGGCTTATATTAATTGCAAACGGTTTGGTCTATGGCCCAGGCTTCTTGCTAACTAGCACTTGCATCTTAACCCATTTTCATTAATCTGTGTATTGCAACCTAACTAGTGGCTTACCTTTGTTTCTTTACATCTTACCTTCTCTGGGAGATGGTTCATAGCATATCCCTGGCTCTGCCCTATTTCTCCTTTATCTGTGCATGGATTTCTCCCCTGCATCTAAGCTGCTTTGCCATAGGCCAAAATGGTTCCTTTATTAACCAATAATAAAACATATTTACTATGTACAGAGATACTTCACCTCACTTACCTTTTTCTGTCTAATCAAAAGGGAAGATTTCAATTTTACTTACCAAAATTACATATAACAAAACAGCTGTCATACAAGAATTATAGTTATAATATCTAATCAATTTGAATTTAGCAAAATCAAATAAAATACTTTATCATATACCTTATCTTTGTGAGTCTAAGGTTTCATATCTTACCTTTTATATTTAAGAAAGACTATAGTTATAAATATATAATCTTCTAGTTCACCAAAGACCATAAAAATATGTAATATTTCTCGAGTAAGCAGGAAGTGCATTACAACAACCTCCAAATTTTAGAAATGACAGAGACATTTGGCTACCTGGACAGTCACCCAAAGTTTCTTTGTAACTTCGGGGCATCTATCTTTAGCCTACAGTCTTAGAGTCTCTAGCATTCTTTTTAGTGAAGCAGGAAATTTGAAGGACTTCTCTGCCCATTCTGACACAGTTGGCAGTTGCTTCTCCAAGTGTTGTAGAATGTCGGGCAATCTTTGTGAAGCAAGAACCTGAAAGACTATCTTGGTTTGTTCTGCCACAGTTCAGAGTTCACTTTCCTATGGATCCTGCATGTCCAATTTGTACAACATACTGTCAAGTAGTAAAGGCAAGAATATTATTTTGCCCAGTGGCCAACATTTTCCACAAAAAAAGTAAAACTCCACATGGAGTTTCCTCAATGCCCATCATCCTCTTGAAGTATATCAGTGCTGTCAGGATCATACTTGTCTCACTACCCAGAAAAGTCTAAGTTTTTAAATATTTTAAGTGCTGTAATCTGTAGGCCTTTAAGTGTTTGAAGATTACTTGTTTAATTGAAATATATCTTTGTATATCTAAAAATCCTAACTAATGTCACTATAAGTTTTACTCTGATAGATGAATATTAATCTGTATTTCTTAATTATATACTACAATTGTAAAGGAATTGCATAAACACAATATCTTAAACAAAAGTAAAAGTATACACACAGTATTCACCTTAAATTTGTATCAAAAAATCAAAGTGTAGACCAGTGTAAAAAAGTTGAGACCAATGGATTAATGTAGATTCAATATTTTTTAATATTTCTACATCATAAACAGTCTTTCTTCCCTAGAAAAATATTGACTATAACCATTAACCCTTTATAATGAAAACAAACATTTATAAGTAATATTTTGGAAAATTAGGCATAGTTTTCTGTACTGGGATTGTGTTCTGTTCCATTGTAAATAATTATTCCACCTACCAGGTTAATAAAAATGCTGATTGGCTGAAGGCAGAAAGTGTAGGCGGAGCTACCAGACAAAGAAAACTCTGGGACTAGGAAGAACCAGACAGAAACACCAGAGAAGCAAGCAGATGTAGAGGACAAATGCTGTTCTGAGAAAAGGTACTGGGCTGCATGGCTGAACAGGATAAGAATCATGGATTTGTTTAAGAGCAAGAGCTAGCTAGCACTATGCCAGAGCCATAGACTGATTGGCATAAAATTAACACAAGCATCTGTGTGTTTCTGTGGGACTGAGGGTAAGAACCCCAGGGCTAGGCCGGAAAGACTGGGCCGCGAACTTATAACCACAGTTTCTATCACTACTGCTGTCTGTGGGTGCTGGCAATCTTATGGAAGTCTGAGGCTGGATCATTTTAGTTGGCAGCCTTAAGGCTCATGTGTGTAGAAAATGGTTTCTGGCCCGGACTAGCCCCATAGCTGCCTGCTGCTGCTTATCTGGAACAGCAATCCCAAAGTACCAAAGAAACACATAGATGCTTATATTAATTTTATGCTGATTGGCCTATGGTTTATTGCTTATAATTTATTGCTAGATAACTCTTTTATCTTAACTCAACTCATTTCCATTAATCTGTCCTGCCATGTGGCCTGTGGCTTAGCTATTTTATCTTGCTTCATGGGCGGCTGGATTGTGTCTCTGTCTGACTCTGCCTTCCTTCTCTTACCTGTGCTCTGATTTTCCTGCCTACTTCTAAGATGCTTGCCAGAGGCTAAAGTGGTCCCTTTATTTCACAGCATATAGAAAGACATTTCTACATCACATGTACCCATCTCTTCCCATTGGAGTTTTTTTGGGGGTCTTCCTTTATCAAATCTTATTATTTTAACCTGGAATAAATCCATAGCCTCTCATTGTCTATGGAAAAAAAAAGAAAAGCTCTTATCTGAAGTAGCAAATCTTTTGATTTCAATTTTAAGGTCGGGTCATTTACAAAATATATAGGTTAGGTTAAGCCAGCAGCATTTATAATCAAATGTCTCTTAGGAGATCTTGCTTCTTCCTCAGTAGTCAAACTATTCAAAGAAAACATAACATACAGTATCCAAACTCTATGTATTTTCCATCTTTACACACACACACACACACACACACACACACACACACACACACACACACACACACACTATATACTTTATCTCCTTTTTAAAGAACTTTCTATATCCTTTTTTCTCTATTAGCCTACACATTTTTAAACACACTGTAAAACTTTTAGAAGTTTTTTTTTTTTTTGAATCTGTCTTTACTGTATTTCTCTTATCTTTTTCTATTTTTGAACACACCTTTAATCTGCTAATGTATGGTTAGGATTAAAGGCTCAACTATGGCAGCTTGACAGAGATACTGGTGGAAATCAAGTTTACCTTCCCAACTCTGGGGAATTTTAGGGTCTAATCTATCACCAAGAAAAGCACTGCCTCCTGCTGTTCATAGACCTCATTTAAATGTTTGGCAGCAACACCTCTTGAAAGAGTCTTGTGCAGATATTTGCTGCTAAGAATAAGTCAAGAAGCCTGTCTTTAAAGAGCTGCACCTCTGCTCACCACCAGCAATTAGAGCTGACCAAAAAAAAAAAATGCTGCTACTAAGAAGCCTTCTTTGACTCTGCTCCCTTTTTGTCTGTGAGAGTAGTAACCTAAAATCTGTCATAGCAGCTGATACTTGGGTCTAGACTTTTGGGAGACTGTGGGAACATGTCATGTTGCAGCTCAGGCTGCATGCAGCAAATGTGCCATTTTGTAACTTAAACTTGAATGCCACTCCATACATGCCTACTTGTGAGGCACAACTGGGAAACTGCTTTTGGCCCCATTTCTCTGCTCTGCTCTAAAACCTTTTTAAAGCTTTCTCAGGCTTTATGTAGATTGTGTAGATAATGCACAGCTCAGACAGAGGAAAATAGTAACTTGTTATTAAATATTTCTGGGTGACTAAACTTCTATAAGGAACTTCTAATGCTGTAGCATGCCCAGGTTCTTAGTACTTTGAATGAGTTTTTGTATTTTGACCTAGATGACATTTAAATTTTTTTCCACATTGAAAAATAAAAGAAAAGTACAAATATGGTTCAGAGAGTTTATGACAAATTATGACTTAACTAAGAATTAAGCTTTCTGATCCCTGTTGTACAGAGAAAATTGCTAGAATCAACAGTCATAATTGAGCTTCAAGTAAAGGCTTTGTTTTTCAATTTGCTTTCAGGTAATAGGGGAATGTGAATGAAATCTTGGCATGCATAAATCACAGGTATATTCATGTTAGGTTATTTTGTATAGTTATACTTACAGCTTGTTTTATAATGTCAAATTCTCTGTACTGAAACAGACATTTAAAAGTGAAGAGACAAAGATTTTCCCAACAATCATCTTTGATAGGCAGGGTACCAAAATAACTAGGATTCTCTCAAACATTGCCACCTTTGCACAGATAAATAAACTGGACCATGTATGTAAATAGCATGTAGAATTAACAACATATTCTTGTGTGTGGAACATACATAAGTACATTCAAAATAATTTTAACTTATGATCAAGTAATTTGCAGTAGAGACAGAAGTAAAATTTTGTTTTCTTGTTTAGTGCTCCATTAGAATTTGCAGTCAGTTTTTATTTATAGATATTTAAAATATTGAATATTTTATATTTGTTTAAATTATAATTTAATTGCAAATATTAATTACAAATTTGGAAAAATCTGAGCATTTCATTGTATCACAGTATACAATACTGTCTATTTTTACAGATGTCTTAAATTTTTTTCCTTTGAAAAATTGAACCAGTTATTTGGATATTATGGAAAACATCCTGGTTCAATAAAATTGAATGTGGCAATAAGTCCAGTCTATATTCTCAAACACTATTTTCCCAAGTTTGCCTTTTATTGATATGATAGTTTTGAATGTATACACATATGATATAAAATTAATAATAAATAAATGATTATATCTTCACACAGCATAATTCCATAATAAAATATCTTGAGTGAATTCAGGGAAATATAAAATTAAATATTTGTTTGTAAATTATATTAATTCCTTATCTCTTTCGTGGTGAATATTTATTCTGTGACACCCCAAATGTAAAAACTTATTTGCAAATTTCTCAAACCTTCTTTCAAAAGTTCTTTTTATTTGAAAAAATTAATCCTTGAGATAATGACAGCATGACACATTTTGATATTAATCTATTTATTTAACAAGATATTACTCATATATGTAATGATTCCATTGAATAGGTGTTAAGGATGTTTAGTAATTAAAACAGAACGATCTGTTCTAAAACTAATAGCTTAGATACACAGACAAAAGACAAACAACACAAATTTTAAAAAGTGGCTTCTCTTCTAAGAATCCTAAGATGAAAAATGCAAAGGAAGTATGGTAAGAATAACAGAACAAACAGTTGGATTTTGTAGAACGGGAGCCTAGAAAAGTGTTATATTGAGTCCTTATGGAGAGACATGAGCAAATGAGTTCCCACCCTAGGTGCTGTACCAGTGAGAGATGAAAGTAAAATTCCACCAAGGTAAAACTTGGTGAACAAATGAATTTCTTAGGTTTGCCTACAAGAGTGCAGGTGAGTGGTAAGTTGCAGGAACATGGATGACTGAAGGAAAGCAGTCACAGGGCGAAACCTTACAAAAGCTGCCTCTTTGGAACTCCTTGAAGCCATAGCAGATAGGAACGGAACAGTTCCAGGCGGAGGGCACAGAAGTTACAGGAACCCGAGCAGGTAGCCATTGAGAGGTGCCCCTAAAGAATTGGCTTGTGGATGGAAGGGATCCTTTAGATTGTTTGGAAGCAGTAAAATATAAGTATCCTAAACCTTTTCTTAAGTAATCAAGAAAAGTTGAAAGGGAGAGAAATAAAAGTGTGTGTGTGTGTGTGTGTGTGTGTGTGTGTGTGTGTGTGTGTGTGTGTGTGTAGAAGGTCTGTTTCAAAGATCTAATGGCTTAAAGTAGGTGAGATATAGTCAGAATCTGAATCTATTTTAAAGGAAAACTTTACTGAATTAGTTGAAAGCTCTGTCTTGAGTTTAAGACAGAGAACTGTCCAAGGATGATTCTAGGACCTGGAAATAAGTAGCAGAATGAATGTATCAGAGTGGCTAGATCCTGGAAAGAATGTTGCAGGGTTGATACTTATCAACTTAGCAGGTTCTACAAGAAGCTAGGAGTCAAATTTTTGAATGTGACTTTGAGGATGGTACTAGTTTGGGCTAAAAGAGAAAGATATTTGCCCCGAGTGTAAACAGCGCCAGAAGCCCCAGGCTGAAAGAAGAAGAGAAAGCTACCTGAAGACTCATATTCATTGTTCTCCACTTCCTGACTATGAATACCAGTGCCTCAAGGTCCAACCACACTCATCCCCCCTTCAGGATGGAACATGCTTTCAATTTCTGAGTCAGGAAGGAAATAAACTATTTATTCATTACCTTGCTTTTATCAAGTATTTCTCAATGAATAGAATGATTCAGTCAGAATTCTGAGAAATTTATTGGCTTCTAATATATAGAATTTATTTTGAAAAATTAAATACGAACATAAACAATTTTTTTTCATAGAGCTCATGGAAATTACATGATCAAAATGTTCTCCACTTAAGGGAAGAATGCTAATTCATAGTGTCTCAACCATGAACATTCTGTTAGCCCACTGTGGTGATTCAAATGAAAATGCTTCCCATACGCTCATAAGGATGCGTGGCCTTCTTGGAGGAGAAGTGGCCTTGTTGGAGGAAGTGAGTCACTGGGGGTTGCTTTTGTGGTTTCAGATACTCAAGCCTGGCCCAGTGTCTCTCTCTTCCTGCTACCAGCTGATCCACATGTAGAATCTTTAATCCTTCTCCAGAACCTTGTCTGCCTGTGCATGTGCACCTCCACGCTTCCCATCATGTAGATAATGGAGCAAGACTCTGAGATTGTAGGCCAAGCCCAATAAAATATTTTTCTTTATAAGCGTTGCTGTATTCACAGGGTCTCTAGAGAGCAATAGAAACCTTACCTAAGACACTAACCTAATGCTGCTACCATACATCTAACAGAAGAAAATAGTTACAAAAAAGGTGACAGTATAGAAAGCAAAAGTACATGCCCTTCCCTTGCCATTATAGAGTTCTCATGTCTTTGCATGTGCGAGTAGGAAAGTGGAGTCAAACTCTTAAACTGAACTGAAAGTTCACCACTAAGGTAAAACAGCAGCAGCAGTCACTGGGTGATGGCACGTCATTACCTGCGAAGGGATCTCTTGGGCACTCTACTTATAAAATTTGCTCTGCTCTCTCTAACTGATTCAGCCTTCCAAGAGTTACTGCTGATATGCAGAGACAGTTAGTGCTTTCCGTTTGCCACCTGAAGAACTTTGGTTACTTCTAGCCAAGAAAGTCAATATTCTTAAATTAATTCAGTAGACTCTGTTGTCATGATCCTCGGGTTGATGTTGAATTTTCATTAGAAAATAGAAGTGAATGGAATCTCCCAGAGTGCTTCTTTTTTCTTTCTATTTAAAAGAAATTAAGTGTGGAAAATTTTAAATCATGAGCACATAAAATATATATTAAAATGGAAAAACATAAATGTGCCACTTAATTTTTTTTTTATAAAGTTCAAAGCTAGGTATTAAACTATGTGAAAAAACAGAACAGGTTTAGAAAGTTAGAAACTAAGCTTTTCTTCCTGGATCTATATTAAAGGATAATTTACTGAATTTATTGAAAGATGTATACCGGTGTAGCTGCTTTCCACCTTTAAAAAGGAGCAAAACAAATATAAAAATCCTGATATGGTAATGTTTTTATTTTATTTAGCATTTTATCCCTGAATACTATAGTTTTAATTAATCCCATATGTCACATATTATATTTATATATATGAACATATATATATGTATGGAATCTTGTTATATGAATATATGAATTATGTAAATATAATTTGCCCTTTCAGCTATTAATACATATCTGGTTTGGTTATAGTTTTACACTGTTAGAAATAATTCTTCCCTGAGCATTGTTGCCATCTTGTATAAGTATGTTTTTATTATCTATGAAGTATTTGAGACTGTAAGATCAGCTTATCCTGCAATTCTCTTAAGTAATGCAAATATCTTACTGGTAATTATTTATTATTTCATCATTTGTTTCTGTAAAGGGCTAATCATTTTTTCTCCTCCCTGGACTGTTGAATGTCTGTTGATGTGTAGGCATCTGTGGTTGACATGGCCTCTAGTTAACATCCAGCCATTCTAATTTGTATGTAGTGGAAATTTCTTTGCCTTCCCCCAGTGAAAATTTTAGGACATTTTCATGAATATTTGACATTCTGGTAACCTGTTCTTTGCTAGCCTGTTGGAATTAGTACCCACTTTCTAATAGACTTTCTCATTTTGTTACCAGTCTTAAAAGAGACTATATCTTTGTTTGTTTGTTTCTATGCCTCTGTTTGTTGTCTACTTTTTTGAGATAAGGTCTCCCCATGTAACTTAGATTAGTCTGAAACTTTCTCTGAAGTCCAGGCTGACATTGAGCTCAAGATCTTCTTGCCCCAGCTTCCTAAGTGCTGTGATTTTTTAAAATTCTTAGTATTAACTTAACCCTGGAATTCTTGCACATTAATTAAATCAACTTTCTACATCTGTACATATCTGATTCTGGTTGTTCCTGGCTATGTGTGTTCCCACATAAGCTTTAGAACCAACTAGTTATTTTCGATAAAATAGAACCTATTTCAATTTTCTTTGAAATTAGATTAAAACTACAAATGGGTTTGGAAAGTATTGATAAATGTTTAAATACTATATTGTCTAATACATGGTAATGCTGAGTCCTTTCTCTTTCTGTAGATATTTAATTTATCTCAGTGATATTTTATAGATTTCTGCCTAGAGGTCTCACACATCCTTGTTAGATTTATCCTTGACATTTAGTTCTCTGAAGCTGCTATAAATGATATTGATTTTTCAGTTTTATTTTCCACTTAGTGGCTCTATAGAGAAATCCAATTGATTTTTATGTATTGAATTTTTATCGAGCAACTTCCCATACTTATGTCTTTAATAGATACTTTGGAATATCTATAAAATCATGTCATTTTAATACTTAAATATCTTTATTAGATTTTTCTTAAATAGCTGGAGATTCTTATGTATAATTTGAATACAAAGTAATTATAGGATTCATTGTTTTATAATCACCCTAAAAATTTTTAGCATATTTTTCTTATGCATGAGACTATGAAGATACATACAAAATAAAAGATGAAAATTTAGTCACTTGGTATTTTGCAACAATATTTTGAAAAATAACCATCTATTGAAAGAGTTTTTGTAATCTATTGACTTTAGCCTTGAGTCTGTTAATGTAATGAACTAAACTGATTGCTTTTCAAAGGTTAAAACAATTTCCCATTTCTAAAACTAATTCAAATTGTCTAGCATATATTCTCCCTTAAATAATAATAGAATTAGGGCTTTGAATTTTTAAGGTTTTTTTCCATATATAATCAAAATTGGAATTTGGGGCTTTCTTTTTAACTCTGGTGATTTTTAAGAGGCGTTGATTCAAATTTAAATCTAAAATAAAACAATTAAAATATGCTAGTCCATACAAAATCCAGCAAGTAACACACATAAAGAAAAAAAATAAATAAACAAAACAGTCAAAATAAATTTAAATAACAACTTTGTATTAATAACTTAAAAATATAATTATAATATATGGCCACATGTACATACATAGTCAACAACCACCAGAATAGTAGTATCTATGAGGTATTTCCTAAAGAGGGAAGATTTCCTGCAAATAATATTCTCAATACTTGATAAAAGCTTTGTTTAAAAACATAGTCTCAGAATCTAGAAAGATAAAAAGGCATGGAATGTGCATTTCAGAATATCAATGAAATTAATAGAAAAATAACACATTTAAATACTCATGACATAATTCAGTGTTCATACTCACTACTACTTAATACATGAAAGAAATGAGTAAAGCGTTTAGAATTTAAAATCCTCTAAAAAACTAAAAAGCAAAATTGATATTTTTAATAAAATGATCAATATGATCCTCAACATTTCAAAAATATACCTACATTTATTAAAGTCATCTAATCTTAAACCATAAACATAATATCAACAAATTTCAAAATTTTAACACAGATGCAACTATTTTCCAACTATAGTGCACAAAAATTACAAATCCTTAGTGAACTGGATGGGTGGAGCACTTCTAATAAGTGATCTCGGTACTCCTGTAATTCTAAATTAAGACTGACAATTCAATTTGCAATAGATAAAAGTAAAAAGAAAAAGTGACTTTACATAAAATTGTATAGGATATAGAGAAGTAGCTCAGATCTTAAGGAAACATACTGCTCTACTATAGGACCTGAGTTTGGCTCCAAACAGCCATGTAGGGAGGCTCCTATCTTCCTGTAATCCCAGCTCAAGAGGACACAATGTCCTTTTATTTCTTCCATGATTTCTAAAGCACAAGGCATACACACACATAGAAGAACACATACCGCATGAGTTAAAATTTATAAAGCTTTATAAATGTTTAGGATGAAACAAGTGGCACATCTGCAATAAGCTTTTTATTTACTTTATATATTTGAAGATAATATATCCAGTGGATAAAGAATCTCACAAAGGGAGAGAATGCTAAGAACTAAACATTGGTTACAAAAGTTTGTCTTTAAAATCCAATCTTGATCAGTTGGCTTTTAGAATTTCTCTGAACTATACCAGAGGTACATAATTTTAATTAATGCTGTCTCTCATGAAACTGAAAACAGAAATGATTCAGAATTTAACTTTGAGTCTACTCTAATTTTAAAGCCAACATCAGCAAAACAAATAAACAAACAAATAAGCTGTTCATGAAAAGAGCAAGCTAAACTAGTACAATAAGCAATATATATTATTCTTTAACCAATTTTGATTATTTCTAGAATAGAAGAATTTTTAATATTAGGAGATAGGCTATAAAAGGATGCATGATGGAAAAATTAACATTTTGGTTGCAGCAAAAGGATCTAGTAAGCCTGCTTGATTTTTTTTTAAAATAACACATTTTACAATAAAAGCTAAGGAAGCTGTTTTTTTTTTTTGTTTGTTTGTTTGTTTGTTTTGGGAAACATTTTAAAGAATCTGTAATATATATTAAACTTGATGACAGATCTTGGAAGATGAGTAACAAGACCTGGTACCCATGCATTGGAAATTCATCATCAGTGTAGGACAATAAAAATATTAGGAAATATAAGTTTGTCATTGCTTCAGGATGATACTCTTAATACAAATTACCTATAGATATTATTAGAATTTTAAAATGTATACAAAGTAGTTGTATAAGAGAAATGCTTTAAATATCAGGTGCATTTTGATAGAACTTTCAATAAAAATTCTTTCCCTGAAGCAAATGAGGTAAATACAAGTTAATTTATCAAAACGTAAGTCAAGACTCAATAAAGAAAATTATTATTTTAAATTGAAATGTAGTAGAAATACATACACAGTCCTGTGTTCTCGAGGAACATGATCTGATAGTTTGTAGACGATTTTTTCAAGTTGATTTATTGATTAAATATGATGTCAGGAACTTTGTTAGGTTTTGTGTTTAGAGGTTAAACGGTAAAAGAATCAAAACCTACTGTGACTTACCTAAGGAAGTACATATTAGCATAATCAGTTCCTTTACATTCTTACAACATATGAAAGAAGAACAATTTGAAAAGGAAAGACTGCTTTTGTCTCCTAGCTTTAGAGGCACCGGCATCTGGCCACTTGATTCTATTTTGTTGCCTTGGCTTATAGAGATGCACAGCATCATGGTAGACAAAACATGATTGGTCAAAACTGCACATCTTCTTCAGTCAGAAAGCAAAACTAAAAAGACAGAAAGGGTCAGGACAGGACAACAGATCTCAAGGGTCCCTCTATCCAGAAAGAAAACTCATGTTTGCTTCCATCATCCCTAACACATCAAATTAGGATCTCTCCAGTAGAATCTTTCATTTAATGAGGTCAGAATCCTCCTGATGCAGTCACTTCTTCAAATACTGTTATAGACAAAGATTTCAATATAGGGGCTTATGACAGGAATATTTGGTGAATGGTAGAGAGTAAAATGAACAATACTGATACTTGATGATGTCTAAAGGAAAACAAAATCACAACAGAGAGACAATGGCCAATTTCACAAGCTGACCTATATATGCCCATTGTAGTACATGCATGTTCACATATATACATAAACATTATATATTGATATAGATATTGGTATAGATATAGATAGGTAGATAGAGGAAATGTACTTCTTAAATCTAAGCTACAAGTTCTGTTGCTAATTGCCTAGGCTCTAGTTGACGATAATGGATAGATAAAATACCATGTTTAAAAAAAAATATGTTTGCAGTCTCTCTCTCTCTCTGTCTCTCTGTCTCTCTCTCTCTCTGTATGTGTGTATGTAAAGGAAAATGTACAGAGAATACTGAAAATGTAGGAACAAAGCAGTTTAATCGATGAGTGAATATGTTTAAGCAAACTGTAAAGAAAAATGGTAGGTGTTTACGAAAATGTTATAATGTAATCTAGTTTTTAATGACAACAAATATAATAGAAAGGTAATATGACATTAGTATAAAATATATTGCCTCTTTGGTAATAAAAGGATTATGATGAGGGAGGATGTGGCACCAATCAGTAAAGGAATAGACATATTATACTTAAGGCATACATATAGCATTCTTCATTTCATATACTCTTTTTAGATTATACTTATCAACTAAATTTTTGGAATATTTGCCAAAAAAATAAAATAGTAATGAAGTTGTAAAACTTAGTTAAATCCAGCTTACAAATTTCTTCTATAATGCCTCTGTATTCAGAGATTCTTTGTATGAAGAATATCTTACAGAAAAAGCTCTAGGTGACTGAATAATGCTGGGAATGGGAAAGGTGACCTTCTTTAGGGAAGAGCAAACTCAAAGATCAACCCTAAAACACATGTAAGTAATATCATATGCCATTAACTGCTTGTGTGTGGGCAGGTACATATGTATACAGTAACAAATAATGGAAAAGAGGTCATGAATATGAAGAGGAATTATGAGGGTTTTATGGGAGGGCTTGAAAAGAGGAAAGAGAAGGGAGAAATGTAATTAAAATATAATCTTGTAGGTTAAAAGAAAGAAAGAAAAAAGAAACCTAAACAAAGGGGGAAAATAATAAAGTCAAGTTCTGACATGAGCTATGAACGCCATTTGTGAGACGGTCTGTAGTTTACTCAGGGGTATAGACTGATTTTGCTTTTCAGGGTGATGTTTGCTTTTTTTTTTTTTTATGACTTTTCCTCTAAGGCTTTTTCCTTGTGATTCAGTGAGAACCTATTCACTCCTTCCCCTACTGCCTCCCGGGCTTTACTATTCATTAGAACACTGGCAGTTAAGACTCCTACAGTTCCTTGTGTAAGGAGCAGATTCTTGAACCTGTCCAGTTCCACCAGCACAGTCTGGTAGATCGTTTCTCCTTTTTTGTTTTTTGTGGATCAAATATTTTATTTATTTTCTTCCAGTGTATTGAGAAATAAGTAAACATAAGATAGATGCAAAATTGTTTGAGAAACTCATAAAACAGCATCTTATTTGTACAGAAAGATCTGTGAATTTAGTTGTCTGGATGGTGACCAGAATTGGCAAATTATAAAAGTGCCTATGCCCTTCACTTCAAAGTCAGTGTTTTCCATCCTATCCAAATCGTATAAAGTGACAGGTATGGACTTTTAACCTGGAAGTCAGAGTACTTTCTTTAGTCATTTTATCACTATATGTTTATTATATAAGATACTTAATTTACTTATTTTTCTACACATTTAAGTGCTGTACTTTTGCTAACAGTAGTTAACTATACTCCTAATCTTTTCCAACCTCATCTTCTCGATCGTTTGTTCTTTCCCAAATATTTTCTCTTCCTGACTTTTAAAATCTAGATATCTGATTTGATAAAAATAACTCTGATGTCCTTCTGAGAGCCTGACTCATTATTTCTGCCATCGTGATTTGCACGTGATATTGCTATATATATGTTTCTTGGGGTCCCACTTGGTTGTTGATGGCTTGAAGGCAGGAAGATTTATCTATTTATTTATTTCTGGATCCCAACCCCAACACTGTTTCTTACTTCTCATGGACATCCTACACACTTTACCATATGGGTCTAAGGAGACAGGTAGGATACTGAACATCTTTGTTCCTAAGGAAGTTAATTAAGAGGATGGGCATAAGTATGAAAAGTTAAATACGCTTTAGACAATCTGAGAAAAAAATTGAAATAGCATATAAACTTGTATAATACTAGTCATCTCTAAAAGGAAAACGGCAGTATTTTTGGAGAAGGTAAGTGAATATCAAAGTTTAAACTTCAACTTTGTAAGTTATTTGGCTACACAAACTTTATTTCTTTACTTGTAAAACAGAGATCATGAGTTTACTGTGCTGTGCTGCTGTTGAGAGATCAGATGGGATACAGTATGTCAAGACCTCAGTGCCAAATAGAAAAGATAGCTCAGTGGGTAGGAGCAGGTGCTACTCATGCAGAGGTTTAGAGTTTGGTTCTCAGCAACCCCATCCAGTGTGTGAGCTTCTTGAACCTCTATCACTCTGGCTTCCCTGCAAGTTCCCACACTCATGAGCAAAGACCGATACAAGTACACATAGTAGATATAAATACATCTTACAAAACACCTCAGTGTCTCTTGATTGGTCAAGTCTCTCCTCTGTCTGTCTCTCTTTGTCTTTGTCTCTCTTCTTTTTCTCTGTTTTTGTCTGTCTGTCTGTCTGTCTGTCTTTCTTTTTGGAACTTGACATTAATACACAATTGCAGAGCTAGAGCTGAAGCTGTGAAGGTGGATGATCTGCATAACTGCATAGGATGTGATCTGGGGGCTTGTAAGAAGGAAAAAAATATATCAACCAAACAAACAACAACAACAAAAAAAACCCCAAACAAACAAAAAGCAAAAAAAAGCAAACAAAACAAGACAAATCAAAAACAAATAAATCCATGGTCAAATTTATTCAAGTTCTTTGAAATATTAGTCAGTTGAAAAGACAGTTAGTGATGTCCTACTGTGTGCTACTTGTAGTCAGCCCTCAGTGAAGTTCCACACCACTGTCTTAACAATAAACGGACCCTCGACCACAGCTAATGTGAAGTGCGTGTTTGACATCATGTGAATCGAAATGATACGCTTTCAGGACTTCAAAGCTACTGATATTCTTCAGCACATGTTAGAGCAGATGAAGGTTGAGGATCTTCAGATGGGCCCTTGTGTTTCACCTACGAGGAACAAACAGGGTGGCTGTGAACTTGGAGATATGCTGCTACATCCCATGAGATGCATGCTTTTCCTTGTAGAACATCAAAAGGTAAACTTTCATAGGGAGATGCTATTTCTTTTTCCTTCATAGAAATTCATGAAAACACCGGCATATATATTTAAAATGAATATCAGAAACAGCTACTTTGCAAAATATTGAGAGTTAACCTCTCTAAATGTGGCTTATCAATTCACAAAACAGCCACAAACACATTTAATATTTAATTTCTTACATCATATGGCTAGTGAGGAGAATGAATGATGATTCCTTCCACTGAATTTTTAGCAAAAATTAAATTTGCTAAAGTTGATTTACTGCCTCTCCTGGGGACTAAGGTGAAGCCTGCCGGAAAGGCAATGGAATTGCCTGTTAAAGAAAAGTCCACTCTTTGTTCGTTTTGATTTCAAATGCCATACCATGCATGAGCGAATGCCAGTCATTAGCTAATCCCTGGTTCTTCATCAACTCTGGTCTGATCCACATCCATCCATCTGCTAGTGAGAGATGGAGCTTGCACTGTTAAAGGGCATCAGGAAAAATGCAGAGATGGCTACCTTCAATGACATTACCACCATAATATTCTGTTTATATCTCTAAACAAAAACTTTATTTAAATGCAGCATAATGATATTTGAAATGTGAGTGAATGCATAATCTCTGAGTGTACACATGTTCACATAACAAAAATATTTAGGAGTTAAAAAGTTTTGCTTCAGTACTTGAAACAATTGGTCAGTGCCTGTAACCTCAACACTAGGAAGGCTGAGACAGGAGGTGACTACAACTTTGAGGTTAGCTTTGGCTACATAGTGAGATCCAAGACAGCCTGTGCTACAGTGTGGAATCCTGTCTTGAAACAGCCAAAATGTAGCAAGTATTATCTCTATTTTTAAAGGCATATTAGATTAAAGCAGATCAATGGTAGTGGTATGTTGATAGAATGAGACCGCAGAGGCCATTTGGGTTTGCCTCTCCCCTCACAACTATACACTACAGTTCCTTATCTTGTTAAACAGAATTGTTTATTTCTATACATGAAAAGTCAGAAGTGTCCAAAATTTAATGCCCCAAGAATGGCTAAACCGTGTCTTATTCTAGTTGACAGGCAGTGCAAACCTGAGAAAACAGAACCTAAAAATGATGCAGACTAAAGTCTAATGAAATAGCCAACTTTATTTAGAGCAACAAATAATTTATACACTGAAGGTTACACAAGGTCATATGAGCAAAGTTCACATGAGTTCAAGCTTTATAGAAACAAGGAGAGGACATTTGAGTAATAAAAGAAAGGTGTTAAGTACTCTGAAGTAAATCAGTTCTCCTCACATAGCTCCATTCTAGGACCATGTTTCGACACTGGTCCTCAACATGTTTCCGACTGGTAATAGTCCTGTGTCCATAGTGATGATTCCCTATTATGATGTTCTTTGTCTCTCTACCCGCCATTCATCATTCATGCATGCCCTCATGACATTACCTGGGATATACACCTAAAAATTTTCTGAATACAACTAAAAGCATTAGTCTAACAGAAAATGTCAAATAGAGTTTGAACTTGTCGTTCTAGAAAAACCGCCAGGTAGCCATATTCCAGTATCTTCTCATTTTGTGGCCTTGTGGTGGATGTAGGACCTCTTTAGGTCACCCTCTCCATAGTTTTTGGTATCAGAATCAGCTGTATTGTGTTTCACACTTGCAGGCATGAAATGAGGAATCCACATGGATATACAGATGAACAGAAAACATTTCTGTCTATAATGCCCCAGACTAGAGGAAACCTGGGCGAGAGACTTATGCTCTTGCTGTGGACATATCATGATTTAGGGATGGGCTTGAGTAGAAAGCCATCCTTCACAAAAGGAGCAGTGTATATGCATTTATGTATGAGAGCTTTATGGGGTCTATATGTTCTAATAGCCAATGTTTTTAGGACAGACATATTATAGATTCTAGGGGCTGTTCTAAAATTCCATTTTAATTTCTGGCAAGGAACTCTGAGTGGTTATCCTGAAGAAATTGGGTTTCCACGTTACTTGCTCTAAACCTATCCCTGCTTTGGTTTAAGTCCAATAATGAGGAGTAATATCTGGTGTGTGCTAGGTAAAATCAAGCCATCATACTTGTATTATGAACATTACCATGTGAAACAACTCGCATTTTGTATCTCATCAGGGATAAGAACTTGAAATAAAATATACCATGTAGTCGGAGTTTTACTTTCAAGGCGCCAGTCCAAAATTAGTATTTATTAGAATATAAATTAACACTCACAATATTAGTAACAGCTTATGGTGGCACCTGAACAAGGACTGGCGGATCCAAGCGATGAACGAGCGATGAAAGCGCGATGGAAGCACGATGAATTCCGATTCTGTCTGTCCAGCAGCCAGCAGCCAGGAACCAGGAAGAGAGAGCTCCTCGTGTCCCAGCAGCCACTTATCAATGGGCTTGGCCACACCCCCTCCAGGGTCCCGGAAGTGTCTTCTGACCTTATCATCTGACACCTTAATCCCGCCACATCTCCCCCTTTTGTCTAAATAAAAAGGTTCTAAACTAAGACTATGTACAATAGGAATTATTATGAGTTAGTAACCGTAAATACCTATTCTTCAACCCTTTCAAGACCTGAGAAGGAAGATATATCACTTGAAAGTCAGAAGTATATGGAAGTACTGGCTTCCAAAATTTGGGAGAGGACAGCAACAGCTACCTGGACAATCATCTCTGGTTTTGTGCGCCGTTGGAGCATCTAGCATATTGGCAACAGGCCTATGGTATCTGACAGGTCTTCTCACAAGCAGGGCAATTTTGGAGGGACTGTCTTATCCTGTCCAGGCAGGTTTCGTCAGTCTCCATCCATCAACTTGTTCCTCCAGCTTGGACACCATGTGTGCACTGTCAATAATCAAGGTAAGGACAGTTCCTTACTCAACCGGCCATGTGTACTTAGACATGCATGGCTTAATCTTTGAGACAAGCATATGCTACTGGCAGGATCAACCAGGTACGGCATGTATTAGCTCTAGAATTACCACAGTTATCCAAGTAGGAGAGGAGCGAGCGACCAAAGGAACCATAACTGATTTAATGAGCCATTCGCAGTTTCACTGTACCGACTGTTGTGTTGTTTCATTTTAAATAATTGTCCCAACCACTGGTTTAATAAAAAGAGCTGATTGGCCAAAGGCAGGCAGGAAGTGTAGGCGGGGCTACCAGACTAAAAACTCTGAGAACAGAATGCCAGATCAGAACACCAGAGGGAATTCCAGAGAGAGGCCCGGAAGAAGCCAAGGACAACTATGATGCCTTAAGAAAAGGTACCATGCCCCATGGCTGAACAAGAGACATGGGTTAGAACAAGGGTAGAGAGCTAGCATGTGATATGCCTGGGCCTGAGGCTGATCAGCCAAAAACTATTGGAAGCTTCTGTGTGTCTCTGTGGGACTGCGGGACTGTGGGTCTAGACCTTGAGGTTAGGCCTGAAAGTCTGGGCCAGAAACCTAATACTACAAATGGCAGCCCAACGTGTGGCAAATATACCCACAAAAAGCCATAGAAAGCTTAAAAAATGGTCTAGAGCCCAAAGCAGCCTCTGAATTGTGTCTCTCACATGAGCCGTGGTACAGAGATGCCCTGGTGAGGCACATGGGCTTGAGCTACAATAGCGGGCTTTTGGAGTACAATTTAAGGTATATAATGGCTGGCTCCTGAAGTCTCACAGGACCCTCAATATAAGGAAAAGGTTATAAGTGATGTATTTAAGGTTTCTGTTCAAAAGGGCAAAAAGGGAACAGAATCAAAGATGACTTTCAAGTGTTGATATTTTCATGGATCAGCTCTGTTTGCCGGAAACAAACTGAGGCTTGGCTTTTTAAAGAGAAGCTTCCTGATCCAGCATTAGAAGCAAACACTTGTGAGTTTTTAAAGAGGCCCTGCTACCTAACACTTAAATGGAGTTAATGAGTAGCAGATGGCAAAGCTTTACTTGATAATTATATGGACCCTAAAATTCCCAGACTACCTGGGTTAAAAAGATAAATTCTATAAAATTAAACTAGGAGCTGGGTGGAGCCATCCACCCATCATACCAGCCTTTAATCCTGGCAGATTAAAGGTGTGCTCAGAAACAGAAGAAATAGAATCTGGGTGGAGTCAATCACCCTAGACAAGCAAAGGTGTGGTCAGAGACAGAAAAAGTTAAGAAATAAATATATAGTAAAGACAGTTTTTTTTTTTTTAAAAAAAAAAGTCTAAGTGGTAAAGAGTGTTTTGAAAATATATATACATAGGCGTAAAGAAAGAAAAAAGAGGTAGAGAAAGCCCTTAAAGAAATAGAATAACTAAATAACTAAATAACTAAATAACTAAATAACTAAATAACTAAATAAATAAATAAATAAATAAATAAATAAATAAATAAATAAATAAATAAATAAATAAATAAATAAAAGCAAGCAAGCCAAGTAAAGATGGAAAATACAAAGAATGTCTGGATACTGTATATTACTGTCTTATCTTTAAGCTTCTTGACTGAAAATGACTTAGTAAAAGCTGCTAAAAGACAGTTGATTATAAATATTGTTAGAGTAATTCAACCTATATATTTTGTAAATGAGTTGACTTTAAAATTGAAATGCAAAGATACGCTATTTTGGAGAAGAGGTTTTCCTTTTATTTTCACAGAAAATGAAAGACTGTGGATTTCTTCCTGGATAAAGAACATAAAGTTTGATAGAGGAAGACCCCCTGAAAAGTCTCCAATGGAAATGGATGGACCAAATGATTCAGCATTTCAGAACACCTCTGTGAAGTTTCCTGAGCTCTGAATCCAGAACAATTTCAAGGAGACTGGCTGAGATGACCCAGCCTTAGAGACTATTCCACTAAAGACTTGTGCATAATCCTGCATTTTTCTTTGGATTCCCATGAGATTGTCAGCATCCCCATTCAGCAGGAAGTAGCCTAGAGAACGACGCCCACATTCCCACAACATGGATTATGGATGTTTGTGTTTATTTACAGTGTTGTTTATAAGTTGTTACAGATAAGGGGGGAAAGAATATTAGATTTGGAGTTCTTTTTGTTTTAAGAGAAAAGGGGATATGTGGGAGGTTGTGTTGTTTCATTTTAAATAATTGTCCCAACCACTGGTTTAATAAAAAGAGCTGATTGGCCAAAGGCAGGCAGGAAGTGTAGGCGGGGCTACCAGACTAAAAACTCTGAGAACAGAATGCCAGATCAGAACACCAGAGGGAATTCCAGAGAGAGGCCCGGAAGAAGCCAAGGACAACTATGATGCCTTAAGAAAAGGTACCGAGCCCCATGGCTGAACAAGAGACATGGGTTAGAACAATACCAGTACATAAACAGTGGGTTTTCTTCGTCAGCTGCTCTAGAAATGTGGACAGTATTTTTGCCTTTGATCTACATTGCACTATGTAATGTTTCTTAGAATCAATAGCTTTGCCAGTGTGCTCTGAGAGCATGGAGGGTACAAGACTACCACATTCATAGCCATCAGTGACATCTCAAAGCTTTGTAGGGCACATTGGTTCTGAAGTGCCTAAATTATTTAGAGCCCGTACTATTTAAAGATGTAAAGAAATGCTTGAGGGATTATTTTTCATCAGAAAAATTGCGTATTTTAAAGTATCTTTCCATTTTTATTAGAGGAACTATTTAAATTTGATATACCTTCAAACCCTAACGGGTAGGTTGTCACTCTAAGGATCGATCGTGTAAAACAGGCTGCTGATGCTTTAGGAGGGTTGAAGGAAATTTGAATTTTAGTTATATCTTCCATATAGTTTTTGGTCACCAAATCAGAAATATACTTAGTGATGGTATCAACAAATATAGACAACACTTTATTGTCCACCATATTTTTCTCTCAGGGGCAATCTTATTGAGTGTGACACTAAAGTGGGTCTTCAAGGACTTAAGTACTATTCATTTAATAGTGAATACTGCAATTCCCTTAAAAAACTTGAATACTATTCACTAACATTATTCTGGAATGAAGGGAAGTGAAACCTGCTCACAGCCAAATACGAATAAAGCTAGCAACGAGGCGGTAACAAATACTACCTATACTATATTAGGAACTCCCCTAAGCCTTTTACAGGGACTATCTCACTTTATTCACAATGGCCTTTTAAAGTGGATATATTTTTTTCTTATTTAACAAATGAAGGAAATGAGATCCATGATACTCTGAACTTTGCCCATAGTCGGTCACATATTAATGTGCTAAACAAAAATTCTAGAACCTGTCTTAAAGGATATAATTTTTTTGAAAAATAGATTAGTTTATAAGCATTTTAATAGCTGTGATTCTAAAGAAAACCCCCTTTCTGGAATTTGACTTTCTTTTGCCATTTTTGCTAAAGACACGAGGAAGTCATATAACATCAGAAAAGATAATGCTTGATAGGATGATTTGAGGATATGCATGGTCATATCCTCTTGAAATGATTTTAAATGAATACATAGTTTTTTACTTCATGTCTTTATATTTTTGATATGTCATAATTGTCAAGAAAATTGTTATATTTATTTGGCTTCATTATTTTTTTCCAAAACAGATTTAAATGTTTATACCTAAATTTGATCATTTTTTATTTTGAAGATACCTCTCTAAAAGTTTTGACTAGGTACCCCGTGTGTGTGTGTGTGTGTGTGTGTGTGTGTGTGTGTGTGTGTGTGTGTGTGTGTGTATCTCAGTGATTGTCTTCTCAAGCTTGCTCATGTCCTTGTTATGATGAATCCATTTAATGCCATCACTGCCAAACACTGAACTCCATGGGGTTAGTTCAGGCTCTTAGCATTGGAAATGAGCTAAAGTTGGGGAACATTAATAAAAATTTTAAACTTGTTTCCATAGATTCCTATGCCTGTATATGCACGTCTCTGTGCTTAATGCATTATTATTTGGCTCCTAAACCAACTGCTTTCACTTCAGAAAGGTAGGAAATAAGGCTGAATATTGGTTGATGAGAAAGAGACCTGAAGGATAAAAGTGAGAAATTAACAGCTCATAAAATAACTGGAGTCCTTCTTTTATAGATACCCAGAAGCTTCCTCCTTCTCAGAATGTGGATATTTGTCTTGACTTGAAGGACTTTTTAGTTCCATTCATACCAAGTTTGAAGAGTTTTCATGCAGAAGAATAATGAGTCCATTAATCGTTTTCTGGAGCTCATAGCCAAGCAGCAGGCTGATGCTCACAGAAAGGGGATGTTTATAAGCATCAGCAGTGAACTGAACACAGATGTATAAGGCCAAATAGGACAGAAGATAGCTGAAATGACAAGTAAAGTCAGTCATAATTTTGAAAGTGCTTGGCTATGATAAGCATATTTCCATTCATGTGACTCACAAACCTCCTGTTGATTCTGTCACATTTAGGATTTCATATTTTACCAATTTGCATATTAAAAATAATACTAATTTTCATTAAATGAACTATAATAAAGATGCATCCTATTTACCTTAAGGTAAACTCATTGTATACATTTCTACTTGCTTTCAGGTTCTTATTATTTCTGTTAAGTAACTGAATGTACAGATGGAATGGTGACTAGGTAGAGAGATAATGGCCCAACAAAGGATACCTATGAGGTTATCTCTAGTTGTTTTAGGTTCTTTCCCTGTCACTGTGATAAAATTTCATGACAAAAACAACTTAAGGGAGAAAGTTTATATTTTCACTTACAGTTCCAAATGTAATACATCAAGATGAGGCAGACATGGTAGCAGGCAAGAAAGGCATGGTAGAGGGAGCAAAAGATGTCCAGTAACACTTCATCTACAGCCAGCTAGCAAAGAGCAAACAAAAAGTGGGGCTGTGCTGTAAAACATCAAGGGCCACCCCCAATGATTTACATTATCCAGTGAGAATCCACCTTCTAACGGTTCCACAACCATCTTACTCTATACCAACAGTTAAGCATCACGTGTTCAAACATATATGCTTCTGAAGTGTTTTTCACATTCAAATAATAGCACCAGTAATATTTTATCATACATTTCCATATCTTATTTATTGAGTGAGTTATTTATAGATGAGTTATATACTAGTAGATATTTTATTATGTTACATGTACATATATGTGCATATTTAAACATGCATATGCTGCTACTTACATAAAGACAAGATGTCAGAAAAAGCAGCGGAGTTGGCTATGGTCTTTCAAGCTCTGATTTCTTTACATGTCCCTCCCTAACTCAGTTATTCACTTTAGGTCTTCCGTTTGTATCTTAACTGTTCTGTTATGTTTTATTCAGTACATAAAATAGACGTTCCAGAGTTCCAGATATGACTTAGAAGATGGTCACATGATGGTTACTCCCCTCTTTATTGTATGAGGGGTTCTAATTAGCCCCTCAGCATTAAAGGGGGCTGGTTTTCCTATTGTAACCTGAAAACAGAACCTGACACAAGGAAAGATAGTCAGATGGGAAAGACAGGTCATGAAAGGCAACAGCATGGAGAGAAAGAAAGTGAGAGAGGCAAGTGAAGTATGCACATGCCTTTGTCAAAGTAGTAGTTCCCCAATGAGTTTTCCCATCATGGAGAACAAGGAGAATCCTATCATAAAATGTGAATAGAGACAATAAACGAAGGGTAATTCAATATATGAATGAAGTTTCATGAATATTAATTATCTCGTTGGATATGGAAATAACATAAAACATTATCTGTTTACTTAATTTACATAGCAATTGCCTATTTTTTAGAAAACTTCTAAATATTACATTCAATTTAATGATGAAGAACTTAAATCATTAACATTACCAATTTTTACATCATGTTTAGTGCTTTTCATGATTACATACAGTTTTTGATCAACATTCCTTAGTGGTTTTTAATTCAAACATTTTATTGCCACTATAGCAAAGAAAGCAATACGAAATTTAAAATATTTTTATTATCATTAACAATTTAAAGTTATTGAAATTATCTAAGGAAATAATTATTTCCTATAATTCTATAATTTATTAGTCAACATAAAGTTATTTTAATTCGAATAATATCAAGTTCAGTTAAACTTCTCTATATCAAGTTAAAAAAGAAGAAATTATGATCTGTACAATCACCTGCATCATTAGAACAACTGTACAACATTAAGCTTGAATGCCATCAACAAGAGTATCTGTCACAGGCATGTTCCCTATATATGAAACTAGTGTAGTGTCAGAAGACCAAATTACATATAAAACAGTTTATAGATATCAATAGAATTTTTTATTCTAAAATCACTCAGCAGCCCAGATGCCGAATAGGTTGATTGTTTTATCCAATGCAGGTTTATTTATAGACAGAGACAATGAGGTAGCACAAAGTGAGTGGAGATGTAACACTGAGACAGTTTAGCTGGTACAGTGGAATTTCTTTTATTAGAACATAGCTGGGAAAATACTTCTGGATTGAGATTGAGTATAATTCTGGTCCTTGCTGCAGAGTTTACAATCTATTTATACATCAAGTTAGGCTACAGCTCACTAGGTACAGAGAAGCTTTTAGGCCAGATGAAATATGTGTAGAGTCAGCTTTGGGTGAAATGGAATTCTGTTTAACAAGGCTGTCTTGTTTTGCTTCCTAGTGTTTCCTTGCTCCCCTCCATCTCCAAGCAGCCTTAGACTTTACATTAGCTCTCAAAAGTGTTGTTATTATGTTGCTTTTACGAGCACTCTGTGTATACTGCATGACCACACTGTTTCACTGGTTGTTTGTGCCCAGAAGGAGCATATTGCTTGCTAGATAGCCTCTTAACAAGATCTGAGGCAATATTCTATGCACTATTTTGATGTTGTATTTTTTTTTTCTAAAACTTTCCTGATAATTCTTCTCAACCTACAGATACAAGTGATGGATCTAGAAACATTAGATAAACTCAGCCTTGCCCGGCACTTCCTTCTTTACTCATAGGAACATCCACATAAAGCCTGAGAAAGCTTAGAAAGAGTTTTAGAGCACCAAAATGGAGCCTCAAACAGCTTTTGAGTTGTGTCTCTCAAGAGATCCCTGGTACAGAGATGTCCTGGTGTGGTGTGTGGGCTTGAACTACAAAACATCAGGCTTTCAGAGTGCAGCTTAACCCCCTCCCCACCATTTGTAGTAAGAAGTTTCTGGCCTGGCCTAGCCCAAGGTCTGGACCCATCTGCAGCTGCTTAGCTCTGCCTAGCTCTGAGGTCTGGACCAGTAGTCCCAAAGTCCCAAAGAAACACACAGAAGCTTATATTAACTATGTGCTCTTTGACCTATGGCTCAGGCATATTACTTGTTAACACAACTCTTAAAATAACCCATGATTAGCAAATGGCTTAGTATTGTATATTTTTAATTGGGGGGTGTGAATCTGATTAGACTTATTAATAAAAACCAGGAGTCAAATGTCAGTGTGAAAGCTGAAAGATCACAGAAGCAGAGCAGCAGCTTCTAGAGAGACTCTTACCTCTATGAATCCTTTTACAAAATGGACAGAAACTCTGTCTCCACCAGCCTTTGATCCACCTCCCAACTGCTGGGACCAAAGTCTTGAGCCTCTCAATTGCTTGAACCAAAGGCTAGTACCTCCAAAGTGTTAGGAGTAAAAGCTTGTGGCACCACTGCCTGGTCTCTATGGCTAACTCGTGACCAGCTCTACCATCTGATCTTCAGGAAAGCTTTATTTGTCAGAAACACAAACAAAATATCACACAACATAATTGTTTTAATGTTTGTATATTTTTAAAGTCAGTATTCCAGTTAGGTTCCTCTTTCAAGCAAATGAAAGTCTATTCTTTTGATTACGTTATGTTATTTTTTTTTTTCTCAGAATTAGTTTTCATGTTGGTTACTTTTAATGTGTGTTTTCCTTTATTTGCATTTACAACCATCGATTTTATATCACAGACATATATGCTTTCACTGGCATAATGTCCAGATCATCACTGACATTGCCGAACATTGTCCTGAACCATTTGGTACCTCTTTCCTTCCGAGCGAATTAACGACTTCCACATCTCACTTCTAGATAACCTACTAACAGCAGTTTATGCCTCTAGCCTTACACTAGCATTTATGTTTGTTTCCCAGTAAAATAAACATCTATCTGAAGGATTCTCATTGCCATTCTTTATTAGGGTTGTAAACAGAAAACTCTGCTCTTGAGAAGCCATATAGAATCTTTGTATCCAAACTGTGTTTCCAAAGTAAAAGCCTATATTTGAGCCTCCAAATGATGAGAGATTAAACTCCTGGTTTAGGGGACGGAAATATCTCAACCTAGGAATCATACCTATTAAGTGTCAAGTCCTGCTAAAGTTCAAATCTGTCTTCCCAGTTGTTTAATACATATTAAACCATCTCACATTTCTGTGTATTTTCTTTGTAGATATAGAGTTGCCATTCTTAATTAATTAATTAATAGACCAATTCCAACTTACACTATGTATACAAATAGTACCTGTCTATACAGTTAACAGTCAAGAAATATTAGTGGCTAGGTGTGATGTTACAAACCTTTAACCTCAGGACTCAGGAGGCAGAAGTAGGTGGATCTCAAAGTTCAAGACCATCATGGCCTAGAGAGCAAGTTCCAGGACAAAGTATTCAAAACAAAACAAAATTAGAATATTTGTGGAGGTAAAGGAGAGCATCCAATATTGAAATAAATGACTGGTCTATCAATAATGTGTACTATATAATATATATTACTTGTATTTCATATTCAGTAGTGGCAAAAGTACCAAAAGTCCAAAGTATGATTAAATACATATATTAAGCAACAGATAATTATTCATTATAAATTAGTATATCTTTCATTAAGTTAATTCTTCTTAGAGGCATTCAAGAGATTAGATAAACATCATACAGGCTGACTGATAAAATATTTATCAAAATGTGAGCAGCTACAAGGGCGAAGACTGTAATAGGATTCAGATTCTTAACCTTATTATAACTATCATTTAATTAAATGTTCTAGAAAACTGAGAAACCAGGATGTAACTTAAACTTCACAAAATGCAAATTTCACATAGGAAATTTTTAAAAATCCTGTTGTTTAAGATGATGTAAAAGGTATATTATTTTTTTCTTGAAGTAAATTATTGAAATTTGTCTCGTGACAACCCAGATTTCAATCCAGAGAGGAAAATATCTGTATCTTAGGGGTTGTGACAATGAATAGAGCTCAAGAAGACCCTTTCTGTAGCTGTTGTTTAGGAGAAGCATCAGGACTGTTCTCTCTTTTCCAAGTGATTAAGAATAATGAAGTTGGTACCCAGACTCCTTTACATCAAGTGCTGTTTAAAATGTTTTCTGCACTGTGTCTTAAGGACTTGTGGTAACTAATTAATACGTAGAAAAGTCATTATTTCCCTGCTTCCACCACTGAATTTGGTTTCCTTCATACCTTCTAAAAGTTCTGACAATGATCCAAGCCATTTCCTGTGTTATGAAGCTTTTGTTTATCTCCTTTACTGACATATGTGTTTATGTGCCCACATTTTCTTGATGAGATCCATTTAAATAGAAGGATAGACGTGGGTTGTACTTCATTGCTATGAAGAAAACATTTAGAAAATGTTAATCATGTTATCACTGACAAGCCATTTTTTACTGTGAACTTATTTCGATTTAAATTTCATGACGTCCTATTGTCTCAAAATTCTGTCTAGTCATCAATCTAACCAGACCAGGACAATATCTCCTTAATGAGCAGGACATGAGCAATGGGGTCACAGGTGTTCCAGGAAGCCTCTGACTTGTGTCAAGGAATCCAGATTTCTTTCTCCTGAGTAGAAATTCCCAGTGGGCCCCTTATATTTTGGTACACCTTGACCCAAAGGAAGATGCACAGACATCTGCCAAGATCTGGGCACAAAACGGCTCAAATTCACTGTGTTAAATTGCAAAACCAAGCAACTGGTGATTTATGGCTGTAAATTACCATGTTGTTCATTAGTGGTAATTGCTACTCAACCTTGGAATAAAATGGTAATCAGTGTGCTAAAATGAGAACACCCACACTGGCTCCATGGTGTTCACCTGTGAACCATTCTGCATGCCTTATATTTCAGGGGAAGATGAAAGATAGTAAAGAAAGCCAGAGAAGTATAGCTCAGCTTGAAGCCTGCATTCTCTCCATTTAGTAAAATCGCAGGGGCTCATTTGGATAGTCTTCTAGGATGACTTAAATTGACTTTAGGGAACTGAGCTGTTGAAATTAGGAAGTGAAGAAGCAATGAAGGCAGCATCTTGAAGAACAATGCCTCAAATGACTGCGGCTCTCACGAGCCCAGCAGTTTTAGATAAGAGTGAATCTGGGTAGAAAGAAGTTTTTTCTACACCTCTCAGTTTCCATCTTTCTAACAGCTTGCATGGCGTTTTTCTACCTGTGAGAAGTCCATATCAACACATTATTACTAACTGAAGTTCACAGTTTACATTAGGATTTTTAAAAATAACTTTAGTGTGTGTGTGTGTGTGTGTGTGTGTGTGTGTGTGTGTGTGTGTGTGTGTGTGTGTGTGTGTGTGTGTGTGTGTGTGTGTGGTATTCTTGTAGACATGTGTGGTGGTCAGAAGACAGTTTACATGACTTGGTTTTCCTCTTCTACCTTGTGGGTTTCAGAGATTGGATTCAGGTCCCTTTACCTATCCAGCTATCTCACCTGCCCTTGAATTCATTATTAATGTGAAACATCTATGGTTATTGCCCAAAGCATTATGCTACTTATTAACTATTACATTATCTTTCAGAATATTTTAGCAGATATACTAATCACCTCAGAACTCTATGTAAACTTAGAAACATCTACTCACTCTATCTACAATTTTACTTTTTTTTCAAAATGCTGTATACTTGGTTTTATAAAATACATGGCCTTTCCAGACTTGTTTATATAACTTAGAAATTCTCTTTTAAGAATTCTCTGGTTTTCTTGGCACGATGGCTCATTTCTTTCATGGATGCTATCAGTTCACAACACGACTTGCCATAGTTTATCCATTCACATAACAAAAGGACATCTTAGTTGATATGAGATCTGAGGGCCTCTTAGTAAAACTGCTATAAACATCTACATGAAAAATTTGGGGTGGGGTACAAATGTGTAATGCAATTGAGTAATTAGAAGAGAATCATTTGATGCTAGAGTTAATTTACATTTAGTTCTAGTGAAACTAATTCACATTGTTCCAAGGTAGTCACACTAGTCATAGTATTTTGCAATCCAGAAAATGACTGAGAGCCCCTGGATGCCCCATATTAGTTGGATTTTAGTAATTCTAATATATTGTAGTAATATTTCATTGTACTTTGCATTTGAAGTTCCCAATGACAAATGATTCTGGACATTCAGGTGCCTTATGTCAATAGCATGTTATTTTTGCAATTTAGCTAATTTATGTGTATGTGCACATGTATAGGAGTGTATTTCTGAGAAACCAGAATAGGATGTCAGTTTCCAAAGATTTGGACTTACAGATGTTTCTGAAGGACTTCTGACTTATTAAATGGATGCTGGATTTTGAATGTGAGTCCTCATGATTGTACAGTAAGCTCTTTAAACTGTTGAGCCCTCTTTCAGGGCCTTTTCATATCATTTTTGAGGTATCCCCTCTAGAGGCTCCTCAGGGTGTAACAGGGAGGAAGAAGGAATGCCACTATGGTAGGTGTTCACCTTGGTCAAGAGGTGAATTCATTCTTTTGACCAGAAGAAATTCATTTTCCTTTTCCTTCATGGACCTTCTCTGATGCTGTATCAGAAGTGTGTCTTGATTCCAGTTCCCTCCTCCCACATAAACCCTTGGTGATACATGGATATTAGAAAGATCTGCAAATGGACCTTATCTTTTTTTTTTTTTCTGTTTGGATGAAGCACTCATTAAGGAGGCTAGGTTCTGAGGCAGTCATTTTATCCGTGGGAGGTTGTTAAAGAGAAGGAGAAATTCTGTAAGTGTTTACAAAGGAACTTTGTCTCTTTCCTACCAGAGATATTGGAAGGAAATCTCACAGGACTGAAGGGTTTCTTCCTTCCTTCCTTTTATTTTTTCCTTCCTTCCTTCCTTCCATCTTTCTTTCTCTCTCTCTCCTTTGTTGTTGTTCGTTTGTTTTCTTTTGGGGTTTTTGGTTTTTTGAGACAGGGTTTTCCTGTGTAACTCACACAGATTCCCCTGCCTCTGCCTCTGGAGTTCAGGAATTAAAGCTTTGTGCCACCACTGCTCAGTAAGGGGTTTCTTACTCTTTTTTAAAAAATTTTATTTTTGTCCAATACCACTACTGCTCCCTTTCTTGCCCCTTCTCTGTTTTCCCCAGACTCCTCCCATCCCCTAGTCACTCCCCAGAGAAGGCAAGAAATCTCCAAGGTGAGTCAATTAGGTCTGGCATATCCAGTCCCTCCCCCAAGTATCAAAGCTGAAAAAGGTGTCAGGCATGGACTTTGACAAACCAATTCATGTACCCAAGATAGACTCTGGTTGGAGGGTTGGAGTGCAGGAGGCCCCCTAAACTGCCCACGTGCCTTTCGATTGTCAGAGTCTGCTAGTTCCTAACAGTTCCTGACAGCCTACTCCATGGGTCTCCCTATTATGATCCCTATCCACTCTTGCAACCTCTCCTCTCTTCAGCTGGACCAGGAGCTCAGCCAGGTGTTTAGCTATATAGATCTCTGCATCTGCCTCCATCAGTGGCTGGATGAAGGTTCTATAATGGTAGTCAGGCTGGTCATTCATATGGTAATAGAGAAAGACCAGATTAAGCATCCTCTCCAACATTGCTTGGAGCCTTAGCTGGGCTCATCTTGTGGTTTCTTGGGTGTTCCCAGTATCAGGTTTTTCTCTAATCCCATAATAGCTCTCTATCAGGATATCCATTTCTTTGCTCTCTCTCTATTGCAGCCCCCCATTTTACCATGCCATTCTCTCATGTTCTCTTCTCAACTTCTCTTGCCCCCCCCCCCCACAATTCCGGTATGATTGCAATTTTCTCAAGTGATCTTCTTTGTTTCCCCTTCCCAGGGGGAATCTATGGATGTCTTTCTTAACTTCCTCCTGTTACCTAACTGCTGGTGTGTGTGTGTGTGTGTGTGTGTGTGTGTGTGTGTGTGTGTGTCTCGATTGTAGCCTTGTTATCTTTTGCTTTACATCTAAAAATCTACTTATAAGTGAGTACATACATGTCCTGTCTTTCTGGGGCTGTGTTACCTTATTCAGGATGATACTCTCCAGATTCATCTAATTGCCTAAAAATTTCAGGATCTCTCTCTCTCTTTTCCCTGCTGAGTAGTACTCCACTGTGCAGATGTACCATAATTTATTAATCCATTCTTCAGCTGAGGGGCATCCAAGTTGTTTCCAGGTTCTGGCTATTACAAATAATGCTGCTATGAACATAGTTGAGTTAATGCATCCCTTGGGATAAGAATGTGCATCCTTTGGGTCTATGCCCAATAGTGCTATTGCTGGTTCATGGGGTAGATTAATTCCTACATTTCTGAGGAACCACCATACTGATTTCCAAAATGACTGTACAAGTAAGGAGGAATGTTCTCCTTGCTTCACATTCCCTCCAATATAGGTTGTCATCTGTGGTTTTTTACCATTCTGACAGGTGTTAAGATGGTATCTCAGAGCTGATTTGTTTTGCATTTCTCTGATGGCTATGGATGTTGAATAGTTCTTTAAGTGCCTTTCAGCCATTTGATGTTCTTCTATTGAGAATTCCCTATTTTCATCAATACCCCATTTTCAATTGGGTTCTTTTTTATTCTTTTTTTTTTTTTTTTGACCTCTAGTTACTTGAGTTCTCTATATATTTTAGAAATCAGTCCTCTCTTCGATGTAGGCTTAGTGAAGATCTTTCCCTATTCTGTAGGCTCTTGTTTTGTTTTATTTGCCATGTCTTATAGAAGCTCTACTTTTTCAGAAGGTCCCATTTATAAATTGTTGCCCTCAGTGTCTATGCTACTGGTATTACATTTAGGAAGTGGTCACCTGTTTTAATATGTTGAAGGGTATTTCCCACTTTGTTTTTAATCAGGTTCATTATAACTGGGTTTATGCTGAAGTCTTTGATTCACTTGAATTAGATTTTTGTGCAGAATGATATAGATTTATTTGCATTTTTCTATGTACCACCATCCAGTTATGCCAGCACCATTTGTTGAAAATGTTATCTTTCTCCCATTGTGCATTTTTGGCCTCTTTGTCAAAAACAAGGTATTCATAGGTGTGCGAGTTAATGTCAGGGTCTTCAATTTGATTCTGTTGATCCATAAGTCTGTTTATATACCAGTACCAATCTGTTTCTATTATTGCAGCTCTATAGAAGAGATTGAAGTCAGGGATGATGATAGTTCTATTATTGAACAGGATTGTTTCGGAAACCTTGGTTATTTTGTTATTCCATATGAAACTGAGTATTGTTCTTTCAGGGTCTGTGAAGAATTGTGTTGGGATTTTGATGAGGACTGCGTTGAATCTGTAGATGGGTTTTGGTAAGATTGTCATTTTTACTAAGTTGATCCTACCTATCCAAGAACATGGGATTTCTTTCCGTTTTTGGATATATTCTTCAATTTCTTTCTTCACTGACTTAAAGTTCTTGACATTCAGATCTGTTACTTCTTTGGTTACCCCCAAGATATTTGATGTTATTTGCAGCAATTGTAAAGGGTAATGTTGCTCTGATTTCCTTTTAAGTCCTTTTATCATTTGTGTACAGGAGGGCTATTGATGTTTTTGAGTTAATTTTGGACCCTGCTACATTGCTGAAGGTGTTTATTAGCTGTAAAACTTTCCTGGTAGGATTTTTGGGGTCACTTAAGTAAACTATCATATTGTCTTTAAGTAATGAGAGTTTGCCTTCTTTTCCAATTTGTAGCTCCTTGATTTCCTTTTGTCATTTTATTGCTAAAACTTTGAGAATTATATTGAACAGATATGGGGAGAGACAACAGTCTTGTCTTGTTCCTGATTTTAACAGGATTGCTTTAAATTTTTCTCCATTTAGTTTAATGTTGGCTGACAACATGCTGTACATTATTCTTATTATGTTTAGATTTTTTTTTTAAATCCCTGATCTCTCCAGGACTTTATCATGAAGGAGTGTTGGATTTTGTTAAAGACTCAGTAGCTAATGAGATGATTTTGCATTTTTTTCAGGTCTCCTATATGATGAATGACATTGACAGTTTTTTTGTTTATTGAACCATCCCTGCATTTCTGGGATGAAGCCTAATTGATTATGGTAGATGTTTTTATTTGGCATGTTCTTGAATTCAGTTTGCCAGCATTTTACCGAATATTTTTGCATTAATGTTCATAAGGAATATAGTTGTAATTCTCTGCCCTTGTTGCATATTTGTGTGGTTTTGGCATCAGGGTAACTGTAGCCTCATAGAACAAGGTAGGTCAAGTTTATATTTTGTGAAACAATTTGAGGAGTACTCGTATTAGTTCTTTGAAAATCTGGTAGAATTCTGTACCGAAATCATCTGTTCCTGTGCCTTTTGGCTTGAAAGAATAACAGCTTCTATTTCCTTGGGGATTGTAGGTCTATTTTGTTCATTTGTCTGGTCTTAATTTAATTTTGGTAAGTGGTACCTGTTTCTTTATATTTTCTATTTCTAGAATTCCTTCTGTTTGTGTCTTCTTTATTGCTTCCATTTCAATTTTTAAATCTTGAAATGTTTCCTTCACTTGCTTAATTGCTTTTTCTTTGTTTTCTTTAAGGGCTTTGTTGATCTCTTCCATTCTTGTTTACCTTTCACTCTATTTCTTTAAGGGAGTCTTAATTTTTTTTAAGGCTTCTATTATCTTCATAATGTTGTTTTTAAGGTTGTTCCCTTCTGCTGCTTCTGCATTGTCATGTTCAGGTCTTATTGTTATAGAACCACCAAACTCTGATGGTGCCTTATTTTTTGTTATATGTATTCTTGCACTGGCATGTGCCCATTGCTTCCTGGGATCACAGCAGTATTTGTCTGTTTCTCAGGGAGCTGATTTTGGTATAGTCTCTTCTGACTGTGTCTCAGGAGGCCTATCTTAGTTCAATCTTGGCTCTTGGTCCACTTAGAGGTAGCATATTCTGTGTCACAGTGAGCTGTTCTTAGTATTATTTGAGCTAACTGATTCTGTGTCTCAGGGGTCCAGTCTTAGTCCCAGATCAGCTCTTGATCCAGAAAGAGCTCTTCATTTTATAGGAGGTCTTGAGCTAATAGGTTCTGGTGAATTGTGGGTCTTGGGTACTCCTTTGATCCAATAGGTGCTGAAAAACTGTGGGTCTCAGATAGCCACTCTTAATCCAATGGTGCTGAGGAACTTTGGGCTTTCATGTAGTTGCTCTTGGTCTAATAGGTGCTGAGCATCTGAGGATGTCAGGTAGCTGCTGAGGTTTCTGGGTGATGCGATAGATAGGAGGTTAGGGTGGGATTTATAGATGGCAGTGCCCAGCAGTAGATAGGAGTTTCCAGAAGACTGGATTTTACTGTGGAGTTTTGACCTGCAGGTTTTTTTTTTCCACGATGGTCTGGATTTTAGGGATAGAGGAGTGAGGTTATGGTTCCAAGGGTTGTGTCCCAAGGCCTGGGTCCATGGAGACCTGGCCCTCTGCTTGGGCTGGGTGAAGTGTCACATACCTCTTGATACAATAGATGCTGAGGAACTGTGGGTCTCAGGTTGCTGCTGAGGTCACTGGGTGATAGGACAGATTGGGGGTAGGAGTAGAATTTGTTTGTAGATGGGAATGTTCAGTAACCTGGATTTTATTGGGGATTTCTGGACTACAGTGGTTTTCACTGGTGGCCTGGATTTAGGGGAGAGATTATTGGGTTTCTTAAAATTGGAACCCAGAAGAAGATTGGCCTCACTGGGGATCCAATAGCTACTCAGTATTCATCTGCTCTGACCTGATGCTGGTACATCTTGCAGGCACCAGGAAGTCAACTGACTGTCACACTGAAAGAAGCTTGAGAAAAGAGACCTCAAAGCTCTCACCCAGTGACACACTTCCTCCAATAAGGCAACACCTCCTAAGAGTGCCACTCCTTTTGGGGGCCATTTTCTTTCAAACCACAATGGTCTATGTGTTGATTTATAATAATTAAATATATATTTCATAGAAGTCCAGAAAAAGTTTTTTAAGTGGTAAAATTAATGCTGGTTATACATGTATATAGTAAATTATAAAAGTAAACTTTGTGTATTTTACTTGAAAGTTAAATACCTAAAAATTAAGTATAATACACATTTTCTCATTCTTAGACCAATAATATAATTGAATGGTATTTTTCAACTCTTAGGAGAAAAAAGAACAAAATTAAAATTTCCTTGATGATCATGACTTATCTTTTAGTCAGTTGTCACATATGACAATCTGTATATTTTAAAGTTAATGTACGTGATCTACTGTAGGCTGGGTCCATTTCTGAAATAATCTCCACTAAACCTAAAAACAAGATGATGACAATTTCTGTAACAGATATTAGGAAAGGTACAAGTGCATTTCTAAATCTTGCTATACTTTTGTTTTTTTTCAAACTAAAATTTTTATTGATTCTTTGGGAATTTATCATTATATACCCTGATTGCACTCACTTTCTAGTCTTTCCATGTCTTCCCCCAATTCTCATGAGTTGCTCTTTATAAGAGTAAGACTAAAAATAAGAATTAAATAAAATGTATTTTAAAAAATCAAATTTAAGTTATCTATATACTCACTGAAGCCTGGTCAAACTCTCTGTGGTCTGCCCCTTGAATAGAACTGAATTCTTTCCCTCCGATACACCCAAAGATGTCATCAATTGTGAAGAGCTACACTTCAGAGTTCTTATCACACATTTAAAGAGATTTTTCTTGTTAATTTTCTGTCTAACCTGTTCCTTTTTTGTTGGGTTTATGGTAGGGGTAGAGGTTGTCACAGGAGCCTTCCATGCCTATCCCTCTTAGTTGGGTATGTGCAGTCATTAATATCATAGCAAAAGTATCCTTCTTGTTCTGCACTGTCAGGAAGAGCATGAATCATGAGTTTCCATGAATCCTGGTTTTTTTTCTGGTGATGGTATAAACCACAAACATGGTCTAGGCTCAGAAGAACTACATATCCAGACAAAGTACTCAGAGGTAGCCTAGACCATGGACATCATGGTCCCAGGAGGCAAGATAGGCCACTTGCATCAATATTTTCCAGCAGCAGCATGGCCCACAGACATTAATATAATTTTAATTTGCAGCACAGACCATAGATCATAGATATCAACAGGGCCCTTTGTGGTAACATAGGCCACAGGCATCAACACATACGCTGGCTGAAGTAGAGCCATGGGCCTGGGCATGGCCCTCAGCATCAGCATGGACTTAGACATTACCATGGTCTCGGGTGGCAGCTCAGGCATCTCAGATGAGAATGGCACCCAGGGGCAACATGGTCCAGACACGCATTCAAGCAGCAGCATAAATTACATACATCTTCAGTGGGCTTTGGCTATACTTTAAATGTATACGCTCAACAAAAGTTGTTCTGACATGAATAAATTTACATTTTAAAAAAGATACAATGTTAAAATACTGGGATTCCTCTTGCTCAAGCTGCTCCGAGTTCTATATCACAGGAAGCTAATTGTTAAAGATGATGAAGTCACAGGACAGAATTGTCAGACTTAGTTCTGTTCATTTAAGGTTTTGTACTGGATAATCACTTTTAATATTTGAGTAGATATGCTAAAAATATATCTGTTCTAATTTTTAAAAAGGCATAAATAAGGATTGTACAGCACTGTTGCAGAAATCCCATTGGCCTTATATATGGTCACCTACCTTGTAGAAAGGGAATATTTTATTTTACGTTCAGAGATATGAGTAGAAATATAAATGTTAACCTTGAATGTTCAGTATAAAAATCTTAATGGTGACATTGAAATTTGTCAATCACACCAAAGATATTCATTGCACTATGGCAAACCTTCCCTCTGGAATCACATTTGGAATTTGTTCTGCTCAAGGGTCTAGTCTGTCTGTGAGAGCTTTCAGAGAGTCTCCATTTCCATGGCCCTGAGATTTGCATAGTCCTTTAGGAATGTAATCATATTGCTGAATTAATTGAGCCTTAAAAGACTTTGTCAGTATGGAATTTGATAAGGAGGGAGAAAATTAAATGTGGGCTTAATATTAGCCCACTGGAGGAGAACCAAAATAATTAGACTGTAATTCTTGATTCCTTAATAAGTGCGCCTAAAATGCAGCTCCCATTTCAGAACACCAAGTTGTATAGAAGGAGCTTAGGACCCTCACATCCTAACTCCACTACTATCTTAGCAACTCTTGAGAGCATGACACCATCATCCAAGCAAGTACCCATATCTATGAAGAAGATTTGCTCCACATGATGTGACAGAGAGAAAACAGAAGCAATGTCACTTTTCCCAGGCTCACATTTACTCTTCTAACCCTGTGCAGAGCCTTGGTACACATCATGAATGGATGACTAGTTGCTTAGTAAATTTGTAACAGATGGCACATATACAACATTGATCCCTCAAGCCATAGTCATCTATTTGCTGAGTAGGTGCACTTATCTTCTTTCCATACTGTTCATTCCTTTGATAGGCCTAGAACATAACTTTATTTGTAGTGGTTATCAGTCAGAGTTGGTCCACATGCCCAATAAAGCATCTTAAGTATCCCAGAATAACTGCACAAATAACACTAAAACAGAAGGATCTCGGATCTCAGACCTGGGCTTTAAAACACTAAACATATACAGATTTCAGTGCCCTCATGGATTATCTCTGTTAGGAATAAGCTCCTACGGGTGATGCTGCATCTCTTCTAACCAGATCTTCACCTGAGATCAACTCATCTCTGTTATAATGGGTTGAAATGGAAAAGTTTATATGTCTGTTTTTCTCTGGCTATTTTTTTTAAACATTCTGCAGAAATAAGAAACGGGGAGTTTATACCTTTATCTTTGAAATATGCTCTAATCACTAGTGAGAGACTTTATAAATAAATAGCTGAGTTGTTTAACTTGGCAAGATTACACACTGAAGTGGTTTCATAAATATTTATCCTTTCATTTCCACACATTAGGTGTACCAGACATTTATAGAATGTAAGGAGGAGCGTGTGGAAAGAGTAAAAGGCTTCGCATTCAGACAGATATGAGTTTGAATCCCAATTCAATGCCACCCTCATCAGGAAACTGTCAGCAAAATTTTTACTTGTTTCCTTTAAAATGTGGAATGAGTTCAAACCACAAGGTAATTTTGAAAAGCAAATAAAGTATTAAATGAGTAACTTTTATAACTGTGGCTGACATATGAGGGTTGCTTAATGTGGTACATTATTAAGAATGATATTCTAAGTGCTCATGAATTGTTTGACATCCTGAAGGATGCTAAAATGTTAGCTTCTGATTATAGCCTGGGAGAGTTGGACCATGGAGAATTTTGCAATCTCTCTTTTCCCAGTGTGAGCTCGACTCTTCTGCAGAAGAATCTGTTCACCCACAGAGAATGATTTTGTGACATCTTTGTTGGATAAATGTTCTAGATAGAGCAGGAAGTAAACAATTTTAGCTCAAAATTTGTGCAGTCCATGTGTGCCTTTATTTGACTACTCTGAAGCTTACATAATTTCACGGATGCACAACAAAATAGTGACATAAGTTGGCTACGGAAATTAGTAGGGATAGTATTATGTAAGTGTGGTATTTATAACATGGTGACTTTAAAAACAGGAAAACAAAGTAGTTGTCCAACAGTAGTATGAAAATAACCTGCCAATATTACCAATCATATGACATGGCAAAGACTGGATGTTACAATGGCATGTGAATCTGACCTTACACAGGGCTCTTAGTAAAAGACACCTAGTTCTCACAGCATGTCCACAACCTGGAGACTTGTTCAACTGCTGATATATATATATATATATATATATATATATATATATATATTATCTGAGGGCATGGTAATAAGCCATTCTTTTAATGTAGATTTTTGGACAAAAATTCTAGGAGATGAAAAGGGGAACCAGGTACAATATACTGA